>QEPC01005396.1:1720302-1758536 GCA_003113815.1 Sphenodon punctatus | reverse complement strand
TTTAAAAGATAACATAGGAGTTGCAAGTGCTGATGGGACTCTCCTACCACAATATTGAGGGTTCTAAACAAATGGGCCCACTCATCTGCATAAATAGGGAAAAACAATACGTAATGCTTTAGGTCCTCAATAACCCCTATACCACAGATACAGAACCTATTGGAGTAATCCATCCCCAAATACCTACCCTGAAGAGCCATAGACTTCATAGATTGAATGCGTAGAGCAGTAAATGCTCTTCTGTGTGAAGTGGGCATAATTGAGGAGAGATATCTACAGTCATGGCAACTCAGAGGCCAAAATTTGTACCAAGGGAAACCCTTGGAACTGGCGCCCAAAGCCCGAGATATCTGTAAGTCAATGTTGTCTATGTGTTGTTTTAGAATGTGGGTAGCCTCCTTAAAAGGAAGGAGAGCAAACAAATCCCAGGAAAAACCCAGGGTTTGCAGATTGTAGATAATCAATCCCTTCCAGTAGCCCTTGGTGGGCATATCAGAATCTAATTTCTCTTTCAGGCATAGCCTTAGTAATGAAGCCTGCGGGGAATGAAGAACCCTAAATCAATAGACACATGCCATTTTTGTACACCTAACAACCAGAGAGCTAGTGGCCAGTTCCATCATCATAATAGCACAGGGTGCACCAGGAGGTACTCCCCAACCACAGATTTTGTACTGGTTCAAGGGAGTCCAGAGCAGAACTTCCCCAAATCTGTGCTCCATAGCAGGCCTGTGCTACAATCTTAGCTACAAACACCTTATGGGTGGGTGCAACAAGTCCACCCCCACTGGTATTAAAAAAACTGATCAAGCTCTGGACAGAGGCCCTTGCTAGATGCTTGGCATATTTTATAGGGTCTACCCAAGAACCTGAGGTGGAAAATACAATGCCAAGATACTTATAGTATCTGACTTGCTATAATCGATGGCCTTGAATCCACCATGGAAACTGTCAACTGATTAAAAAAGGAAGACCAGGACTTTGGACTTCTCATAATTTATAGTAAGATCCTCTGATCTACACAGGTCCCCAATGTCCCCCAGCAAATTATTCAACCCCAGGCAAGAGGAGGAAAGTAAAATGGTATAGGCATACATAAGTATTCCGATTCTCCAAGTTCTGACTTTCAGGGCCATGTATTCCTCCCTGTCCTTCAGAAGTTGGGATCATACCAGACAGAGTTATAAAACCTTTTAATAGACTTTCCAGGTTACAGGCAAAGAGGCATTTCTTATCAGTTAGAAAACCAGTTTGGAGTTGTGTTAGACAAAGAACTGCTACATAGATAGTTTATATTCTAGAGAAGAACATCTTCAAGGCTAGTAAAAGGTTCCTCTCTGTTCAGTCTGAACTCGCAAGCTCGTGTGAGAATAAAGGGATTTGATGAATGATAATAATCTGGGATAAATTTGTAATGACAAGAGCTTGGCCCAAAGCCTCTCCCTATTAATCCTATCAAAAGCTGCTGAAAAATCTATAAATGCAGCAAAAGGCTTATGCTTTTTCCATATGGCTTGATCTTTAGGTGACTAAGAATGAAGCAATGGTCCAAGGTTGCCCTACCTTCATGAAATCCTGCCTGCTCTTCAGCCAGGATATATTGATTGATCACCTGTTCAATTCAATTCAATTCAATTTTATTTGACAGGGCTTCCGCCAAATGTCAAGAAACAAAGCATAAGACCAAACAGTATGAAAATATATTGAGTATAAATACCAATGTATCAATATAAAACATATAATACTCATCGAACTACAACCTACCCAATAGATAATAAAACAAAATAATAAAATCAATTAAATCTAAAATGTACAACCCAATAGGATTAGACATTTGTACCCTTCCCATATTTAGCAAAGAACCTAACTGATACAAAAGGCAACGGCTCCTTGCTAAGAGAATCCGTCTAGGGAAAAGTAAAATAAGTATCACATAATGGCGAGCTAACTTAAATATTTAACATAGCCATCAAATGGGGAATAAAATCCAAGGTGGGGTGATAAAAGGCATCCACGGACTGGTTGGGGGACCTTGGCAAAAACTCAGGCCCCTCATTTCCACTGATCTCAATAGATCAAAATACCAGGGTTCAAACTAGACATAAGGGAATTTAGGAGGTAATGGCACCCAGACCCATGTCCAGAAGAAGGTTTCTTGTCTCTTCCAAGATGGTACTTAGCCATAAATATGGCTCTTTACTAAGGGAATTAAGCTTGAATTTGATGCCTCTCTTTGGATGCTAAATGGGTGTAGGAGGCAAGAGCCCATATAGCATCCTTCTGAGACAAGGACAGAAGATAGCAAAAATAGTTGCTATAATTAAGCAAGGGGCCCTCGGGCAGCAAGGTTGCCCGTAGTGTGTCAAAATAAGGGCATTTTAATTAAAAGTGCTCAATATCTTCTACTTCTTCCCTATGACAAGAACATACTCTTTGCACCCGTGGGATAGAACTATATCTGCCCTCAACCATGGCCATTTTTACCATATGCCATCGAAGTAGAGTATATGCACGCCTCATTTTAGGATGATTTATCACCTGTTCTTGAAAAATCTATAAAAGTAAAGCTGAATATAGCTTAGACGCTATGCATAGTAAGCTAATTGGTCGATAATTAGTACAGTTATTTCTCCCTCCTTTTTTTTATAAATGGTAGGGGTGAAACTATCGGTATTGGATTAATCCAATAAAACCAATAATGTCTGGTGTTGGATTAATCCGATAATACCAATACTTTACCAGTATTGGAAAACTGGATTTTTAACATTGCCAGCTTTACCAGATATTTTACATCGCCGCCATTTAGCAATGGCTGCAATGTGAAAAAACCTGTAAAATCGACAATGTTAAAAATCTGGTATTCTGATATTGATAAATCCGGTATCAGGAGATCCGATACTGGTAAATCTGGTATTTCCCCTGGAGTCCCACCCCTAATAAATGGGTACAATAACTCCTGTATACCAACTAGGAGGAATCATCCTGGTATCATTAATATGGGTGAATAAATTGGCATGGGCATAGGACCACTAATCAGGGAATTGTGTGAAAACCTCCCTGGGGACTAAATCAACCCCTGGTGCTTTCCTATTCTTAAATCTTCCAATTAGTGCTCTTACCTCCTATCTGGTAACTGGTTACCAAGAGGGTACAGCTTTCAAATCAATCCAACCACCCCCGTCTCAGCATTGGACAAGTTGAAAAGTGAAGAGAAATGCTTTTCCCAGGTAGTTTGGTTGATACCTAATTTGAGGAGTGAAGGATCCCTACCCAAGGACCTATTTATAATAGCCTAGACTTTCTCTCCATACTTGTCCTGGAGAGACATCTGGAGTGTGTTCCACGATGATCTAACAAAAGCTCTCTACTTAACTGCCAGTAGTTTTTTGTAGTCCCTTCACTGGGACATAAATGTACTGGCCAGTATAATATCCCATCAAGCTTTAAGCCAAGAGCAATATATCGCAATTGGAGTTTAGCCTGGGTACAGTCAGTATCAAACCAGGGTTTCCAACCCTTTAGTTGGAACTGGTTTCTAGATGCCCTACGGATTAACCAAGGACAGAGACCGTTTAAAATTAGATAAAAACTTTCTATAGCTACTTCAATGCTATTAGTATGTCAAAGAAATCAGGACACACACTGTGTATGGGAGGAATCTATCAGAGAAACTTTATTTCTTTTCTTACTAACAGCTGTTAGGAGGGTCCTAGCTCTACAGGGTTTCCCCTATAGATCCAGAGTCCCTCCCTAGCCAGAGTTATAAAACCTTTTTATAGACTTTCCAGGTTACAGGCAAAGAGGCATTCCTTATCAGTTAGAAAACCAGTTTGGAGTTGTGTTAGACAAAGAACTGCTACACAGATAGTTTATATTCTAGAGAAGAACATCTTCAAGGCTAGTAAAAACAAACTTGCAGAAAGTGAAAACAAATTTGCAGCTATGTGTAAAGTGCAATCTTTATCTATTGCAATTAGCTGTATTGAGTATATGGAGCATTGTAAAAACTCATCTCATCTCTGTCTTTACTGTCCCAAGTTTTCAGGCCTCAGCACATGAGCTTCCATAGAGACAATAACATGGCTTCCACAAGTGGTTTCCAGTATAGATTTCTGGACCAAACAGAAGTCTGAATAAAGGGCTGTTGCAACAGCCTCGACTACTTGGGCAGACCAACGCACTCGTTGTTCACCAGATAATCCCATAGAGCCCCTAGGTTCAGTTACTGGTAGAGGGTGTGCACCGGGGCCCATGTTGTTTTTTGTTTTTGTTATTTAAATGTGTCGGTTTTGTTTTCATAAATATCAATTTTTTGTTTTGATTTTTGCTTTTGTTTTCCATTGGTTTCAATTGAAAACACATTTTCAGCTGTAACCTTTCTGTTTTTCATTATATTTGACTGAAACCTGGATGGATTGTACCTCCAATGGAAAGCATTAATTGTACCACTTTCCCAAAACATTGGATAAAGGAATCCTATTTCATAAGTAGTTGAATTATATTATTTTGCAAAAATCTTCATATATTCTTAGCTGTAACTTCTTTGCCTCACATTTAATGTAGATGAAACCTGGCAAGTTTATACTCCATCCCATATTTACTGTCTCTACCAATTTTCAGAAGAATTGGATAAAGGGTCCTAGTGGTATAAGCAATTAACTTGTAAATGTATGTCTGACTGTAACATCTTTGTAGTCCACCCAGTGTACATGAAATTTGACAAGGCTATATATCACACTTTCACAATCATCTCTGCCACATATCAGAAACATGTGATAAAGGGTCCCAATTTTATATACTTGCACAGCATATGCAGAGAAGGAGCCTATGCCAGAGATTCTCTTACGTGTCACTGTGGTATAAGATCGGTGTCAACCAAATATCCTCATTCTGTGCTGTGACATCCCAAGATCTCTTCCCCACTTGTTACTGGGAAGTCAGAAGCATCTGTTTAGGAAAAAGCCAATAGAGATTCTCTGATGTCCCCTGTCACAGTGCTGAAGGATGTGATTGTGATGATAATTGGCCAGCCTGGATGTGTAAACTATGACTGCATTCTCACCTGTGGCAGCAGTGATGGCAGCTAGACAGGCGGCAGCACGGAGGAGCCAGCAGCTGGGAAAATAGCCGGTGTGAATGGGGATCTGCTGTGGCTTCTCGTGTACATGTCAGGGCGCAAAATCCTGCCCTGATATGCTCAAGAGAAGTCGCGGCAGATCCCCATTCACACCGTCACTTTTCCTGGCCACTGGCTCCTCCGTGCTGCCGCATCTCCCTTGCCCCTCCTGCTGCCGCCGCCACTGCCACAAGTGAGAATGTAGCCTATGTCTCCTGATTGCTGGGAAGCTATCTACAAAGTCCCAGTTACATCCCTTCTATGCCTGCCTCAGGGCCACCCCCTGTGTCTGCCTTGAAGGCACTACCGATTGGTCCTGTAAAGCTGGAAGCATGCAGTAACTGGCCAGTGAACATGTCTGTCAGTCTTTTGGGATGATCCCCATCCTCCATTCTACAGACTCCCTCCCTCTGCCATGCCCGGTGCCTGCCTCTGACTGGCACTGCATGTGCTGCTATTTATCTGAATAATGGTCTTCAAGGGGACAATTTAATTGCTTATAAAATTGGGTCCCTTTATCAAATTATCCTGTACTTTGGCAGAAATGACAGGGAAGGTATGTGATATATTTCTGCCAACTGAATTGTAAACAGGATGGAACATAAAAACATTACAGCTGGAAATGCATTTTCAAGTTAATGTCTTATACCATCAGGACCCTTTATTCAATCTTTCTGAAAATTGGCAGGAGTATTAAGCTTGTGGAGGGACATAATATTCACAGGTTCCATACAAATTGGATGGAAGATAAAGAAGTCTTAGCCATGAATGTGTATGGAGCTTTTCTTAAAATCACAACATTCAATTGCTTCTAAATTTGGTTCCTTTATCTAATCTTTTCTAAAAATTAGTATTCATTGGGTGAAAACAGACATGACGCTAACCACCCTTTAACCACCCTTGGTGGTTATTTATGCATGTTGCAGGGCTGCATTGGTGCCCTATGCAGCCATGAAACATGCATAAATGACCACCAAGGGTGGTTAAAGGGTGGTTAGCGTCATGTCTGTTTTCACCCATTGTGCCCTCCAGTGGGGGTACAATATCCCCAAGTTTCATCAGAATTGAATAATAAACAAAAAAGGTATAGCCAGAAATAAGTTTTTCAGTGTTTTCCCTTTATTTCAAAAACAAAAAGTTGTTTTCATTTCTATTTTTGTTATTATTATTTGTCATTTTTGTTATTGCAGTAACGGTAATGAAAATGACAATTTTCATTATCGTTATTGTAATAACAAAAACAACATGCACACCCCTACTTACTCCTCCTGACAGACTGCACATCTATGAGTTTCAGAATCAAGGGGAAGTGGTCACTGTCGACCTGAGACCCAATCTTAAAGGAATATATTAAGTCACTCAGTGAATGGGTAAACAAGCCCTAATCAATACGACTACCCCCTCTCGTATTAATGAAGGTGTAGTTTACAGACTTATCCCCATCAAAATTCCCATAAGAATTTTAAGTTTAAAATTGATTAGCATCTTATAAAAGGAATAATAACATCTTATAAAAGGCTCATATAGTTAACAAAATCATCCATAGATATCCTGGAGAAATTATGATCCATTGGATTACTTTCCTCCAAAGGCGTCTGGAGTGCCTTCAAAATATCCTCCTGACTCTTACCAATGTGAGCACTGAAATCACCCATAATTAATAAATAATCTCCAGGAAAAGAGTCTATTAGAACAAAAAGATAATTCTCCAGGGTTTGCCATATGTTCTCCTTTCTCTGCCTAACCCCATGAGGGGGGATATAAACATTAACTAACAAGAGATGATGTCTAAAGTCTGCAAAAGGAACCCTCAAAACTAGCATATTGCTAGATGAAATATCAATCCATTGAAAATCTTTTCCGAGTTTAGTTGAGGCCATGGTCATCAGCCCACCACTAGGCCTACCCCTCCTAGCAAGCTGGCAGGCAGGAATACTCCAAGATTTTAAACCCTCAAGAAACAGGTAGTCTGGATCCAGCAGCCAAGTCTCTTGAAGATAGATCAGATCAAAACTTTTCAGGAAATGGAGGAACTCTTTATCTGTCTGCTTATTTCTCCAACCTGCAATATTCTATCTTCAGTGAGTGACGCATGGTTTTCATGCTTTGTACTGGCTCTCTGGGGTTGTGTCGCATTGTTCCCAAATGGGAGAGATGAAAAATTAATTTGGATGATGTCATCAAGGTATCGTGTCATTCAGACAATATTTTACCAACTCCTGTTGGTGAGTGAGTGAAAGTTTGAGTTACACAGAAGAAAAATCCTGTGTACCTTTAAAGATTGTACATACTTGCTAATGGAACATAGAATTTGAACTACACTGTCTAGCCTGAAAATGTATATACCAAACAATACTGAAAAAATGTGGGTTAAAAAGCCATGCTACATACACCTGGGACACAAAATAAGTTACTAGCCGGGCCATCACCAAGGCTGCTGGTTTTTTTAGCGAGTCTTCAAACAAGAAAAACCACTTTAAAAATTAAAATATTAAAAAAGGAACAAGACTAACTAGGAGAACTAAGGGCTTCACCAAACAGACTTGGTTGCTTCAGATGTTCCTCTAAGTCTTTTCAAATGGTGGGGCTTGGACTGTCTTCCTATGTTTGGTAGATGGTAGAACACCAGAGTGTCACATCCTGTGTGGGACTGAGTAATTATTATGCCGGTTTACCAAAAGAGAAGTGGTGCTAACAACTGGTTTTGCTTTTGAGAAATGGTCCAATATGTTTTATGATGCAACAGGTGCAGGGTGTTTTTGGCTGAGATGCTACCCCGCATGGCCACTCAGGAGCTATGGAGCCCGGAGTCCACCTGAAGGTGGAGCGGCCAGATGTGTGCTGCCATGAGCCATGGAGCATCCACTTGTGGCCATGCGTGGAGCATGGTCAGGAAATCTGGAGTGCTTTGTGAGGGGTAAGCCAAATAGCTCCATGTGAATGGGCAGCCATGGAGCTTCTGCCTGTATGAACTGGGGTGGTCAACAGACTGGTCTACTGCTAATAGACACTGTGGAGGTGGGACATGGCCTTTGCAAGTCACAAGAACTGGCCAGGACCACTGGGAAGCTTGGGTTCCCCGGTGCTCACGCCAGAGACAGGCCAGTTGCAAAGGCCAGCCCAGCACGCTTCTCCCTCCCCCATGGTCCACGGCAAAGGGAGTGTATGGTGGCTTGCCTCTAATGGCCAGGAAAGCCATGCAGGGAGATGCCCATTTGAATTCCTCCCCACATACTCCACCTGAGTGGGTGCTCCACAGCAGTGCCACTCAGCGGCCACAGACACCCCGTATCATCTTGTTTGTTTAAAAACACCCCCTCTGAACATCTTTTCTTTTTTTTACTGGTATCTTGCAATTTCAAGTTCAGGGAAACTGACTGATGCATTATTGTCTGTGGGTGTTTTTACACACACATTTCTCCTGCATGTTTGCTGTTACATCCCGAACTTTCTGTGTGTCTAAATCACTCACCCAGATCTTAAACATCCGGCTCTTTGAACTTCTGCTTAGAACGTCTCCCGGAACTTTTGTGTGTAAAAAGTTCTCCTGGTAAACTGCTTTGCTCCAGGAAGTTGTGGTCACTTGGTTTCCATGGCAGCCTGTCACATCTACAGCTGCGACTACTTTAGGCTGCCTCAGGGCAGTGTTTGTGTGAAAAATGCATCCAGAACTTATTTTTGGACTTGTAAACCCAGAAGATTGAAAAATCCAGCACTTTAAGGTGTGTGTAAAAATGCCCAGTGTCTCTCCTCATTTATAGCAGCATCCTGTGCAATAAGGTAACAAGCAGCTGCAATTACAAGAGATTTCCACTAGGCAGTAATACTGCATAACTGTTCACACCAGACTTTTTAAAAATTACTTTGCAAAACAATACTGCTGCTGATAATATAAGAATAGCATTAGTTTACAAAAAAACACAACAAAAACAACCAGAGCAAAAGAGAGAAAAAGTCAAGGCCATGCCCTGTCTATCTTATACTGAAAAAAGGCAAATTCTGCATACAGAAATCTCAAATTTGGAGGACAGATTATGCAAATTTATTAGATTTGTCTAATTCTGATTGCCTTTGATTTTTTTCATACAGAATACAGGTGAGTGGGAGCCCGCAGTTTTATAAGCATGGTAGAGCCTACAGCATTGGAGGGAAAAGGGGGCTTTCCAGAGGACTGGACCTCGGAAGAGATGCTTAATGGGAAAGGAAGTGGGCTTTTGGGGGGGAAAGGCTGATTTGTGAGGGAGTTGCTACTGGTGAGGGAAGCATTGGGAGAGGATCAGAGGGGCTAGCTGGTGGGTGGTGACCTGAGGCTGTGGACAAGGTGGATTGAAAGGGGCATGGGTTCAGCCTTCCCCTTTGTTCCATGTCCTGAGCAATAAAGGTAATTTTGTGAAACAAGTAGGTTCAAGGCAGTTTGTGTTGCCACGAATATATGTCTGGCTTAATCATAGTTCTGAGGTCCTGGTACGTGGACCCCAGGAGCAGGGCAGACATCACCAGCTCCCTGATGATCGGGGGAAGCAGCCTCAAGCGTCTCTCCTTCGCTGAGGACATAGGTAGAAATGGAGAGCAGAGTTAACCACAGGGTTGGTGCATACTACATGGTTGGGGCACACCCTTTGCCCACTTACCTCCCCCTTCTCTTTCCTTGCCACCCTGCACCGCCCATACCTGTCTGACACATCTGTGGAGGAAGGTGAACAAAAGGGCCTGCAAGTGGAAGGGCTGAAGACAATGGAAGAAGAGAGATGAGGGCATGCACCCAAAAGGAGAGAGCCTAGGTGCATGGTAAAGGCCATGAGGTAGGCTCTCCGTTCCTTGAGTGAACGCCTTAAAAAGAAGCACCTCTCTCCCCAGCACATATACAGCTGATCAGACAGTGTACTAACTGTCAATGTGTCCTCAGAGAGGGGAAAGGTTCTCCAACACAGGCATCCAGTGGTGTACAGCTACTTGGGGAGTGGGGAATCAAAGCTTCAGTTCAGGAGGTGCCCCGATGCTTTCCTTATGCGACTCTTGTGCAATCAGTTCTAACCCTGAGGGCACCCTGTTAGCTAAGCAGGAGGGTCTGGTAGAAGGGTCAGGCTGCGGCTTATTGTGCCACCTCAGGAGTAAACCACCCCCGACATCCCTTTTGCAGCAGCTGTGCTTGGGTGTTCTATCCAGCGGTGCTGGACATGGCTCAGAGCATGTGGGAACTGTTCACTCAACCGCAGATGGGGGCAGGATTCTGGGTTGTCTTGGCCCTATCCACATGGCTATTGGAATATATTGGAACATAGTAAACTCCACAGACCTACGTTCACTTAGGGTGACCACAGAAGCATTGCATTTCCCAAAATCCCACAGTCCACTTTGGGGAAATGTTTCCTCCCCCTACCCATCCATGGCAGGAGTCTTTCCTCAGATCCACACACACACACACACACACACACACACACACACACACACTCACCCGTGGTGGGGGATTGGGAACCACACAGTGACCTCAGCATCCTGCCCTCCTGTAACAGCTGCCCAGCCTGGCTGCCACCAGAAGCCATGGAGAAACATCTCTTCCTAGAGCATTTGAGTTCATCAGTGCATTCATCCTCCACCTCAGAGCCTGCTTGTTTTTCAGCTGAGGTACCTGCCCCTCTGCCCCAACCCCGAGGCATACTATTACCATTTAGCACAATCCATCACCCACCCTCCCTTGGCAGCTCACCCCCTCCCTCCTCTATACTCACCCTATCCCCTATTAAGCAGGCAAACCCTTCCCTCTATTCTGCCCCCATTACCATCACGACCTGAGACCCAACACCACCACCTCTCATGAACTCCCTAGAGTTGTTCGCACAAAGAACATAATACATGATTAAACAATAAATGATTTATTAACACAACAAAGATGGGAAAGTGCAAATATGGGAGATAAGTTGCCCTGAGCCTTTCTGAGGGAAGCACAGGATAAATAAATAAATAAATAAATAAATAAAATTAAATAAACCTTGCATCAGAAAAAAACACAATGGGAAACTGTAAACGTGTTTGAAACAAAATCCACTGGGGGGAGGATTTGTGGTGGGAAACCCTAACCCTCTGTGCCTTTCTCAAGGGTTCTGCATGGCCCTTAGAGCAAAATGGCACAGTGGCTTTAGGGTTTGGGGCAACTGACATTGATGGTTCAGCAGACCCTCTACCAGGCGGTACATGGGTGGCGGGGGCAGCAGGGGGCCTGGGGGAGTAGCACAGTGTGAACAGGGGATGCTAAGAAGGGTGTTATGTACATGGGAGTGAGGAAACGGAAAAGAAGAGGGGTTAGCTGTACAAGGGAGCAGGTCACAGGGGGCTGGTTTCAAGGCCTAGTAGGGTCTCCTCCATCCCCCCCTCCCCCCAGCCACAGTTGTTGGTACTCGGCATGCAGGCACCTGGCCAGTCCAATTGGCAGTTCCTTCTCTGGTCAGGTGATAAATGTGCCCTGTGTTTTGTCTGGTCTGACAGCCGTAGGGAGTTAGCAGAATGTGTGGGGCACGGGAAGATAGCACCCAATCAGTGAGCAGGAATCAGTCATCAGCGCTGCGAAGTCAATCCCAGGTAGGCACCTGCCCAGACATGGGAGCAGTTTAAGACACTGGTTCAAAGCTGGAGTGGCAAAGGATCCCACAGACGCTACCTGAAGAGCAATGGAGTCCAGGACTGGTGGTGCCCTACAGCATCTGTTAACTTCCACTGAGGTGCCTCCTGCCCGCTCAGCCATTGTGGTGTAATGGCTAATTAGGGGTGTGCATGTCATGCTTGTTATTACAATAACGATAACAAAATTTGTCATTTTCACAACCGAGAATAACGACAACGATAATGAAAATGACAACTGAGAATACCGAAAATGACAACCCAGAATACCGATACCAATAGCGATATCGGTTCTATGAGAGCTCTGCTTGTCAGGTTGCGTTTACAGAACTGTGGTGCTTGCACACAAAAATTCCTCCCTAGTCCTCATTGTATTACTACTAATACCTTTCCTTCCTCATACCCTACATTTTACCTTCTCCCTTTCCTTGCCCTTCTCCCCCCTGTACATTATATATAGATAGGAAGTATAGATTAGATATAGATATATATTATAGACATATAGATTAGATTAGAATAGTTATATAGATAATTGATTAGATAATAGATAATTTTCCTTTCCCTTGTGTCCCTTAGATTTAGATAGATATTAGTTGTGCACAGGAATCGATAATGATACCGATACCAAAAATAAAACCTTTGTTTGAAACGGTACCAATATCGATAATGATAACAAATATCGATAATGAATATCGTTACTGATATTGATACCGATATCGTTACCGATAACAAAAACTATAATGAAAACTATAACGAAAACAAAAATGACATTGTCGTTAATAATGATAATGAAAATGACATTTTTGAGTAACAAAAATGAAAATGAAAAACAAAAACGACATGGGGACCTGGTGAACACCCCCTTATTAAGTGTGCAGTACTTGGACCGGATGGTAGGGAGGGACCCCAGTTATAGTCTCACCTTACCCAGAAACTCACTGGGTGACCTTGGGCCAGTCACATTATTCTCTCAGCCTAACCTACCTCACAGGGTTGTTGTGAGGATTAAAAGTCATATTAAATTGTTGTATGTAAAGTGCTCCTAGTGCCATGGCAGGAGGGTGCTATATAAAAATAAAGATTATTATTTATTACTTTGCCCAGCCACAGATGCTGGCTCCTGGGGCTGGTCTTCGGACACCCCTTTTATTTATTTATTTATTTAAAACTTGTATCCCACTTGTTTTCTGTCCTGAACTCCTGTAAACACAGTATAGGGTGACAGTAGGATACTGGGTTGGCTCTCCTCAGCTGCCGCTTGCTGGTGCCTTTTCCACCTTGGTGCCCCTTCCTCCTTCCCCCGAGTGTATTAACACACTGGTCTCCTCAGGCTCCCCAATGTTGGTGGTGTCTGTGTCCTCTGACCCCTCCTCCTGCACCCCCATTGATTCCATGGGCAGGGGCTGGCTTCCCGGGTTGAAGGGGAGCAGGTGGAGGATCATGGTGTCATCTCTGGGGCCCACAGATGCTGGCTCTAACTCCAGGACAGGCAAGATGTGGCCTTCACCTGCTGTGGCACCTTCTGGAGGAGGTGGGGGTGGAGTGCAGACAGCTCGGTTGGGGCGGGATTGGGCACTGGGGGAGAGGTTTCCACCCACTTACGCCCCCTAGCAAAGGCGCTGCCGCAGGTCTGTGAGTCCACTATCTCGCTGTCCACTCAGACAAACCTGTCCATCTCCTCATAGTAATTAAGTGGTTGCTTTGTGCAGCTGTCAAGGTTGTGGACAGCCTTGTATCCACGCCTCAAGTCCTTTGCCTGCTGCTGGCACTGGGACATAGCCCTGTTGTACCCCAACCACACCATCTGCTCAGAGATGTGTTAGTATACCGCCCCATTGTGGAAGCAGCTCAGAGAATCCAGTTGCACCTTTTTATCTTACCCCCACCACACAGCCTTACCCTGGTCTCTTCATTGGACCAGGACATGCCCCTCGAATGGATAGTTGTGGCGTGGGGATACACCTTGTGCAGATGGGGCCCATGATGACATGGATATGGTGGCGGATGTGCTGGTACTTGCCTGTGAGCACAAAACGTAAGTCACCTATTACTTTTCTCATCTTAACTGACTGTTTCTTTCCACCGCTGGCACTCCTCTTGGGGGAGGGGTGGGCAGCGTTCGCTTACCTGCCTGGCCGAGCTACTGTCCTTCATGGCATCTGGGGTTTGCTCCTCAGTCTCGCCAGGGGCCTGGTATGTGCTGGACCCTTGTGGTGCTTTGGCCCAACAGGGTTTTTTATTTTGTGTACGTGTCCTTTAAAGGCTCCCAGTAAGACTTCAGGCAAGACCAGAGAGCCGGGCGGGTCATGAATGGCCGCAGGGTCGCTCTGGCCTTCAGGGCTATGAGCCTCCATGGTATTGGAGGAGCTGTCTGCTGGCACAGCTGGCTGCCCCTGTTCATACAGGCAGGGGCTACGCGGCTACCTGTTGCCATACATCCATTTTGCTTGTCCCACACAGAGCACTCAGGATTTGTTGGCAGTGCTCTGTGAATGGCCATGAGTGGGTGCTCCGTGGCTCATGGGAGCGGGCATCCGACTGCTCCACCTTCAGACAAGCTGTCAGATCCGTGGCTCCTGGGTGGCCATGCGGGGTAGCATCTTTTCTGAAAACAACCAATGTATCAGCAATCTTGGACGTTTCCTGAGAAGATTTGGCAAAGTGCCAAAATACAAAAATAATTCTGCAATCACAGAACCATGGAACTTTGGTCAAAGTTTTTGGGTGACAAAAAGGCACAACTTTGAAATTCTGAAGCTTCTTCTATTGCAGGAAAATTATTATTTTCTCAGTGAATCTGTCAAAAGAGAAAACCTTGGAGACTGAAAAAGATAAATCCAAGTTTGAGGTAGTTTTTCTGGTTCCAGAAGCAATAACAATCTCTAGAGTGTCATCAGATTTTACCACAGATAAAAAGTCAGATATATTCACTGAAGCCTTTACTCACAAGCTCAGAAACCACAGATCAGGAGAGCTTCAAAGAGAAAAGTCACCCAATGTGCTCTGTCTTCTCAATTCAGAAAATCTAGGATACCTGAGTTTAAGAACAGGCTGATATTCATAAGGTAAACGCATGCTACAGGTATTACTATCGCTCTGTACTAATTTCCATAGGTGTCCATGTTAACTTGAAGAAAACAAGAACAACTTCAAGACATTCAGGAGTAAATGATCACTAATATTTACAGATTTTCATTCCTTTCCCCACTGAATCAAGCGCATCTTACTATAAACATCCAGTTTTAAGCTGCAATTAATTATTCAACAAAAGGAAGCCACTACAAGGCCAGTGGGCAGGGAGTCATATTGTCATTGTGCCATTCAAAGCTTTCTGCCATTGACTTAATACTTTAAATTACTGTTTATTATTCTGTGGAGGTAAAGTGTTATTTCACAGCTTGTAGGAGTTCTGTCAAATCAGTGAACAAGTAATATCCCTAGGAGACAGAATACATCCCCCCAGCTAGGAGGTGTCAGTGCTGAACAATGTCTTTTACATTTTAAAGTGCTCATCAAAGTAGGAAATGACATAGCCAGAGAATGAGACATTGTCCTCTGCTGAGCACTTAGACAAAATTTTGGTAGAACATAAAAAAGCATTGTATTTCTGACTTTCTTCCTGTGCTAAAATGCACTACAACACAAAGGTGAGAGCAGCAAGTGTGCTTTAATCTACAATCCAGCTTTCCATTCTCAACTGTAGAAGATGTAGTACATTCCCATTTGAGTCTGACTGGAAGTGTTATCACTTAGGGCCCAATCCAAGGTCCACTCACTCACCGAGCCCAGATTGTGCATGTGCACCAAGAGCAGAATGTGTGCACAAACCATGCATTTGGTGTGCACACATGCTACACTTGATGCACACTCGGTGTGCACTTAGTGCACACATGGACCTTGGATTAGTCCCTCAAAATGTTTCCGGTTACAGCCCATTGGAGGGTGCATTTACTTCACACAATCTTAAAATATAGTAGTCTTTCTAGGACTATTTGATTGGAGGTGTTCATCATATTTGTGAACACTTTTTCTGAGGCACAGCAGTCAACAGAATTATTGTAAGTGGTCCTATACAATCATAATTTAAGTGCTATTAACTCCATACTGCAGATGGTTGAAACTAAGATGGATGGAGGTCAAAGTTTTGCATGTCACCTCTGAAATTCAGGCCCAAATTGGCAATCCCAAGAGTACAGAGTAAGGCTCTTTACTTAGACTAATGGGCATGGCTCATCTTTCTGATATATCTTTCTGCAGCACTCTAGCACAATGGGGCCATAATCCCCAAGATTGTGAGACTACCTGTTCAAACAGTGCCATGGAACTTCAGGGGACTACTCATCTGAACAGAGACCCCCATGAGCATCAGTGTTTGCAGCTCTAAGCCTTTGAAACTTAAGTTCCGGTTTTCTTAGCTTCCACCTCTGGGCTTAGCTGATGATAAATACAAAGCAACAGTGCCTTCCCCCAGCTGCAGTGTAAGTGCCAGCCCAGGCCAAAGCCTCTCCCCAAAAGCTTTCATCCTCTCACCAACCCAAACTGGTCTAATAAAAGATATCATATGAACTAATTAGTCTCCATCTCCTAACAAGAAAAAGGTGACTTCTGGGAATTCAGTGTTTCATTGGTTAATGTTAACACAGCAAACTCCACTATTAAGTGAAACAGATTTGATAAGCACAGACAACCAGCTTGAGAGTCATGTTGAATTTTTTTCCAGTCAGAATGTACCATGACTACCAAGCTGGTTGCCTGTGTTTATTGAATCTGTTTCACTTAACTTTCTAAGCATGAATGAACACACTTTAATAAAAGAACTGTTGTGAATGTTTACCTAAAACTCAAAACAAACCCTGCCTAGTTCAAAAATTAGAGATTGTATTATTTTCATTTATGTGTAACTCTGCATTTCCTGTTGTTGGCTGTGGTCATAACTGGAGAAAATACCAGATGATTTCTGATCCGACAGCATTTTATAATGAAAGGATAAAGCACAGAATAAAGCATTCATTTGTATTATGCACCTGATAAAAGTAAAACCAATACAGA
Organism: Sphenodon punctatus; assembly: GCA_003113815.1. Lineage (NCBI taxonomy): Eukaryota > Metazoa > Chordata > Lepidosauria > Sphenodontia > Sphenodontidae > Sphenodon > Sphenodon punctatus. The sequence goes on along the minus strand of QEPC01005396.1, from coordinate 1,741,756 downwards.
GCAGCATATTGCTGCAGCTCTGGTCACTGATCAGATTGCTTCAGCTTCTCTGTCCCATGAGCTAACTATCACCTCCTGCCTCCTTATGTCTCAAATGTTCTACAACTGTTCATTGCTGACCTTATTGAGTAATATTCATCTGGGTTAAAAAAAAAAAACCCTTCCCTCTTCCCCTGGAGTACATCAACCACTAGCCCTCACTGTAAAGGGAAGCCACCAGATGACTCTGGACTGCAAATCATGATGCTCAGCTTAATTAATGAACTCAGCATTTTCACATCACTTGGCTTGTTCATTATTTAGATTATTTACATTAAGGCACCACTCACAATTCCGCCATCAGTAAGGTCCTAAAGTTTACAGTTCAGAATCAACAATAACGTTCTTCAGAATTGGGCTGGGATTCTCCAGAGCAGATGGCCTGACAGACTAATGGTATAAGTTACTGAAACATTTGACCCTGCTTCAATTTAATGTATGACTAATCCTGTTTGGAGGCAAATCCTACTGAGAAGAGATATCCTAAGGGAAGCCGGCAGCTAAGATCTATTTTCACTTTATGTAAGATGTCATCTTAATTGCTCTGTCAAATTGACTGGCCTGTTGCCAGCTAGTGTCTGCAGGAAGTTCTGAGCCACGTTTTATTTTGCTTAGTTTTTGGTAGCATTGCTGCTCCTCAGGGTACAGTCAAACTAAATTCATCCAACGTCTATTGAAGACTCTAGATAGAGCAATGTTTTTACCAGCACATACTGAATGTCTCATGAGCGTTGAGCACCCATTACCCATCCCAGCTTTTAATTTCATTGTTTGGAAAATTTGCTTTATTCACAACTTCAGGGTTTTTGTGCGCATGAATAACTAAATTTGCACTTTTTTAAAATCGAGAAGGAACAGATCACTCAATTGGACAAGCAATATTTATGGAGAAGAGAGAAGTGGAATGACTGTGGATACTATAGAAGCTGCTCTCTTTCTCAAATTGATTATGATTCCAGTGTATAAATTTGTTCATAGCTGGAATAATTCCTCCACAGTGAAAAAAATGCAAGCATTGCTGCTTTGTTAAATGATAGCATTGGTGACACAACACATCAGTCTTTTATATGAGTATGTCTCATCTCTGAAATATTACCACAAAACTGTTCCAGGTTTTGATTCAGTTAGCATGGTAATTATTTTCAATAGAAAAATTCTCAGCAGAATGTGGACGAGACTCTCACAAAGCATGAAAGGACAGTCTCCTGCATATATCTAGGTGAGGTACGCACAAGACTATCTCACGAAGAGGGGTAAGGGGAAGAATTGTTATGAGCCTCTTCCAAGATAGCACCAGCAGGGTTGCTGTCATTTTGGTGCGCAGGGAGACCAGGAGCAAGCATTAGCAGTAGGCTGGTGTGCAGCTTCTCAGGGTGTTTTCACGTGACGGTAGCACTGTTTAACCTGTTTTAGTGCAGTTTAACCTGGGGACTACCGTCATGTTGAAATGCACCCACCAGATGTTTCCTTGGTCTGGATCTCGACCGTGGTGGGGGTTAGCCTGGGCTGTGACTTGGGGAATCCCTGAGTCATCACCTGGGCTAGCTGACACCATGGTCAGAATCTGGCCACCGGACCTGGAGTAAAGTTTACTTGGACCTGGTCTGGAGTCCCCGCGGTTCTGGGTGCCACTGCCCTTCAGCCATGGGGGCAAGCCACTGCGCACAGCATTGGGGTGGGGTGGGGGCTGACGGACACACATCTGTGCATTTCCCAGGCCTGGCCTGGTCGCCATCACGTTAGTTCAGCAGCTGGGCCAGATCCCAACCACTGAGGGCACCCACCACCACCCGGGTAAGTCAGTGGTGGCAGTGGGTGCCATCACGTCTGAAAGCACCCTGAGACACAGCTTTGTATGCATACATTCATACACCCCACGGGGAAACAGTGATTTGGACCTATGTATCTTGACTGTACATCTGTAGCATCATGCCCCTGAGATGGGATCAGCACCTGTGACATTGACATATTGCATGGAAATGTGATTATTGTGGCTTCTTTCAAGTTGTGACACACAGACGAGCTTTTTTAACCCAACAGTCTTCAAAGTTGGTGTCATTTTTGGTTTGCAGCTCCCTTATTCAGAGTGACAAAGTTATCCAGGAACCACGCAATAGTACAACTTCGTCATTTCAACTACAGATATTAGGGAGGGGCGAACAGATCGCGGTTCGGCCGTTCAGTTCAGTTCAGTTCACCCATTTAGTTCGGCTGTTCGGTTCATTTGCTGCATTCGGGTTTGGCCGTTTGGTTTAGTCCTGTTTGGTTCGGTTTGGGTGTTTGGAAAAAGGCTTTCTGTGCGAGGAATGATGGCCCCAGACCCATGATGGTGTGTCCTGGGGTTAGAGTGGCAGCTTCTAGGTATTGGCCACAGCCCTCCCTGCCAATAACTTGGCCTCAGAACCCTGATGGCGGGTCCTGGGGCTGGAGTGGCTGTTTCTTGGTGCGTTGGAATGACATCGCCTCTGTGTGAGGAATGATGGCCCCAGACCCATGATAGTGGGTCCTGGGGCTAGAGTGGCAGCTTCTAGATACATATTGGCCACAGCCCTCCCTGCCAGTAACGTAGGCCCCAGAACCCTGACGGTGTGTCCTGGGGCTGGAGTGGCTGTTTCTTTTTTTATATATATCTATCTCTACACTAAATCTAACTGCTATTAACTATTCTAAAACCTATTGAACTAAATGGAATATCCTAATAATTAACTACAAAGGCCTTGTCCTACAAACACACTGTATCTCTATCTATCTCTATAACTAAGCTAACTACTATGTATATCTATCTAGTAACTATCTATCTAATAACTATCTATCTATATATACAATATTACACAGGGGGAAACACAAAGAACACAGGGAGGGGTACAAAACTGAAATGAAAATCAATCTAATAATATTCCTACTCTAAATAAATCCAAAACTTAAAACAGGGGAAGGGAATCAGGGATGGAATAAGAGGGAGAGGGGAAAAGATTCAATGGAGGGGGGAGGGAGGAAGGAAGATTGAACACAGGGAACACAGGGAGGGGTAAAAACAAAAAATAACACCTAAATCTATCTAATATAATCTAAATAAATGATAATATGAAGATAAATGAGTTGGATGGGTGAAATAGGAGGAGGATGGCAATGGATTAGGAATAGGAAGGAACAAAAACTGCTGGGAGAGAGGGAGCCTTCTGAAGCGCCTGCTGTTCAGGAACAGTGACTAGCTCAGAAGGTGTTGGGAAGGGGGGAGGCAATCAGTTTTGTTTCTTGCTGCACCCGCCTCACCGCAAGCCCCATTGACTCCCCCTCCCTCCCTGTCACGTTTTGCCTTCCAGTGACACGTTTTTGCTGACTGAACTCACCCGAACGCGATCCGAACTGACCGAACTGTTCGGTCATTTCGACGTTCGGAATTGAGTTTGGTTCGGTCAGTTCGGGTTCAGGTTCGGTCATCCGAACAGGCCGAGTTTGGACCGAACTCCGAACTTCCGAACCACGTTTGCCCATCCCTAACAGATATCCATAATCTCGTGCAATGTTTTTAAATGGCTCAGTAAAGTTTATCATCTTGTTGACAATTTTTTGCCAGGATGACTTTTAAAGGTGCCATAGAGCAACCAACAGAGCTAAAAATTGAATTAAATAACTCAACACAACACAACTGCTATCAGACCTGGACTCTATGGTCATTTTTACATGGATGTCACCCACCCACAAACACCCATCGTATGGGTGTGAGAGTGCCTATGTAAACGAGTGGGTGGGTGTGCGTTCACGACCCGCCCACCGACACTCACCAACACCCACGGAGCAGTCAGGAAGGAGTCGGCATGTTCCGTGGATGGAGAAGGGTTGAGATGGGTGGAGATGGGTGTTCAACACCCGCTCGTCCATGTAAAAACAAAAACACCCACACCCACGGGAACGGGTCCGCCAAGATCACAGAGAGAGAGGCCATGCAGGGGCCCCCACGCAGACATGCCCATCTTGAGAGATGCCGGACGCCTGCCCCAGAACCCTTACAAGGGATCCGAAACAGGACATGGGTGTGCTGACTCCCAATATGTCTGGACGGAAAGCCGCCGACAAAACAAAGGGAGCCAGTGTCGTGACTCACGCGGGACAGGCCAGGGTAAGCAGAGGAACCACAGGATGTCCAGGGGAGGGATGAGTGCCCTGGTTCGGCAAGGCGAGCTGCTGCTGGAAGTGCCGAGAGGAATCAGGAGATGAGGCCCAGAAGAGGTGGAGGAGAGAGGACCTCGGCAGGGAGCTGCTGGAGGAAACCAGAAGTTTAGCTAAGGTGCACACAGAGGAGCTTGCTCGCAGAAGGGAGTTGCAAATAGGGGAGGGGGAAGAGGGACCAGCAGACAGTGGCAGCCATGCTAAACAGGTCCAGCACCGAGCACCTGTGGGACAGGTGCCTGTCTGCCTCCCTCCACCATGAGATGCGGCTCGACAAAGCCAAGAGGGTGAGGGGACGTATTATGCTGGAGGGGACCTCCGCACATGTCCTTGACCTCATTGGGGAGGTGGTTGGGCTCCTGCGGAGGGAACCCAGGTGGGACGCGCCCCCTCCAGGCCCATGTGGTGGGGTGGGATGGCAGGCAATTACCACCAGGGCGCCCCTCCATATGTGCAGGTGCCCCCCCCCACACTTTGGCCAACAATGGTTTCCCCAGCAGCACCCCTTCCCCGGTCTCGTCAACAGGGTTCCTCTCCCTCACATAGCCCCACAACATGAACCCGTGGGGCTGCCCTTCCAGGCCACACCTCTCCCGGTTCCTCCACATCTGCCTCTGAGACCCCACCCCCCTCTGTGAACCACGGTCTCCCCCAGTGAACCTGGAACCTCCAGGTGACCAACCACCCATGCCGGCCGCCCCACCAGCTCCAGTAAGCCGAACCAGATAGCTGTCAGGAAAGGGGGGGGAGTGGGAAGGGTATAGCGAAGAGTAGAGGGATGGGGGAGGGGCTGCTGTGTGGGGAGCAATGGGAACAGCAGAGGGCCACAGAAAGGGCTGTGGCACCAGGGTAATGGTGCAAAGCAAGGTGTAACACAGACCTTATGTACCATTACCACAGGGTCCAGCACCCCAGCCCGGCGTGGAGAGGCCTGCGGACAACGGAGAGTCCAGGCTGTCCGGCTGCCACTCCCAAAGGACGACAGCTGCAAGGGCCCACAGGGGATTGAGGCCCAGTGGTTCACCAAAGTGGGCACAGGGAAGGCCCCACAAATAGTGACACCACCCCCCCCTTGTACAGAACCCCTAATAAACTGTGTTTTACATTACCACTCTGTTGTTTGGTGTGTCAATGGGGGCATCATTTATTAATTATTAATTATTATTATTATTATAAGCATTTATACAGTGCCAGTGATGTACCTGGTGCTTTACAAAAAATAAGATAGACACAGTCCCTGCCAGCGAGCTTACAATCTAAAGACAGGGGGAGGTACCATGGTAGTATGGGGCCACTCCATATGCATTCGGGGGCAGGGCCTTCACAAGACAGGTGCCGGAAGCATATGTCTCTGGCCTGCAGGCAGCTGGGTGGGCAACAGCATTGCTCCAATGGACGGGTACAGGTCTGCACAGTTACATCAGTGGAGTACCGGCCATGCCACCAAACAGTCGGTGAGGTGCCAAGCCCTGGTGCGGTTCACTTGCCATGGCTAGAAGGCAGTGGGTTACCCAGTGGCGCAGGGCACAGGCCTCACAGGACCGGGGAACCCCAATGACCCAAACAAGAGGCCACAAGCGGATTGTGGGATCAGACATAACAGCATTTATTGTTACCCATTACACAGTATCGTGAAAGGTGGGGGGCTGTCAACAGGCCTACTCAGTTGCCTGCCATCTGGGCGACAATGCGCCTACACAGGGCATCCCGGTTCTCCTCAGATATGCACCAGAATGCGCCACCCTGGACATGTTGGTAGAGGGGCACCGGTGGGGGGTAGTCAAGGGCAGGTCCCCCTGTCTCACAGACATTATGCAGGAATACAGGTCTCCAGTACAAGGATGGAGGTATGCTGCAAATCAAACTGACTCCTGTTCATGAACACGCGCCAATGCCCCTTGAGCAGCTGGAATGCCTGCTCCATCATGCTGCAAGCCAACGAGAGCCATTTATTGAAGAGCTGGCACTCTGCTGTGCACACAACAGGATAGGCCCTCATGAGCCATGGGCTCAGCGGGTAGGCAGGGTCCCCTATCACCAATGGAGCCATGGAGAACCCCTCAATGATATGGTACAGGTTGGGGGCGATCTCCCCGTCAAACATGCGTGCAAAGAAGGGGGAGACCTGCAGTATGCGAGCATCATGGCTCCCCCCAGAGTGGCCAGTATAGACATCGGTAAACAAAGCCTGGTGATCCACCATGGCCTGGAGATTGATCGAGAACACCTGCTTCCAATTTAGGTAGTCCATCTTGGTATGTGGGGGCTGGATGATAGGGATGTGGGTGCTGTCTATCGCCCCTATGCAATGGGGGAAGCCTCAAAGCTGCAGATCACAACCTCTGGATCCCGGAGCTGTATGACCCTCTCAAGCAGTAGCTCAACTAGCAGGTTGCAGATGTCATGAAGCACTTTGTTAACAGTTGTGGTTCCCACCTCAAACTTCTCCCCAATGCTGTGACAGAAATTGAGGGTAGCCAGTCTCCACACGGCCATGACCATGCACATGCCTGGCAGCAGCGGATACCGCATGTTGGTTTTGTGCCTCCAGAGATGTGGATTCAGGAGCTCTCAGAGGTGGGCCAACAGTGAGAGGTTCATGCAGAAGTGGTCCATCCATTCCTCATCCGTCCAGGTGGCCAGCATGTTCTCCCACCATTCATTGGTGTGAGAGCGCATCCAATTCAGCCTCCGTGTTGGGACAGTGACACGGCGCCCATAGACATTGAGCAGCTACCAGGACAGTACCAGGCGCATGCCCTGGGACACCGCTGTTCCGAACATGGACTGTCAGCAGACAACTACCCTCCGTGCCCACCACAATGATGCAACTCGGTGCAGGTTGGCTGCTCTCCTGAGCCGGACACCATGGTTGTAGAAGCCATAACTCGGCAGTAGTAGCTCAGCCCATTGCTCCAACACCAGCACCAGGATCATGAAGCAGGCAGACAGGACCATTAAGAGGACAGCCCTCCCCTCAAGGGGCTCATCAACAGGCAGCATGGTACCACACACAACACTCACACTCTGGGGAGGCCCACCACCGGCACCAGTGCAGGATAACCTAGCAGCTACCTGCCTAGGTGTTACGTGGCTGGGGGAACCTGACCCAGGCCCAAGCAACTGTGACTGTGTCCCCTTTCCCACCCACTCTGTGAGCGGCCTCTGCACCTAGCAATCACCTGGTTGCGATCCGCTCTCCCTGGCCACAAGCCCTGTGAGTCCTGCACACCCGCACCATGCCTCTCATGTCCCTACTACCCGTAGTCTGTCCCAGGGTCCTGGGGACAGCTGGACAGGGTGACCCGCTGAGCACACCTGCCAACCCCTTCCGCAGCACCTGCACCTCGTTCTGGACACCAGCACCAACGATGTATCGCAGAGTCACCTCACAATGGCCTCTCATTCACCTCATTCACACCACCTCTCACTCTACACCCCACGCCCGGCCACAGCTACCATCACACATATGTACCCTGGCAGCCCATGCTGTCTGCCATGCAATTGGCGTGTTACCGTGGGTGTGTTCTGTGCACCTGATGGGGATCCACCCCCGGAGGCCCGCCGACACGTCTCCCCCTCTTGGACCACCTGGAAGCCATGGGCCTGTGGCACTCTGGGGCTCCTCTGTGGACTGCCCCCCCACCTCCTGTGCCCCTGCAATGACCCCGTGCGATCCCTGGCCAGGGCGCATCGGGTCCAGCCTTACTTCAGTCACATTGCTTGAAGGCCACGGCAATGTTCAGCTGTGTCTCATCAAGATACGGTACATGGAGTGTCTCTTTAGCTCCCTGCTAGAGGCAGCCGTAGCCTTGCTGATCTGTCATCACTACCGCTGGAATGCACCCACCAGGTGTGTGGGGCAGGGATTCACAGGGGGCCTTGCAGCCATCCCACTATCAGCTGTGAATGGCCGCAGCCTGGCTAGCGCTGCAAAGCTTCTCGCGCCTTGCTCAGGCACAGCCGCTCTCCATAGGATCCCTGTGCAAGTCACAGAGCAGCCCTTGGACTGGTCATGGCTGGTGCGGAACAGGCCTAGAGGCTGGCAGTGGTACAGGGGAGGAGTGGTCGCCTTGTGCCAACATGCTGTTTGGAATGCTATGGCAGAGCCATGATGTCCAGCTGATGATGAGAGACCCCCTGTCGGTGACGGATGGCTTCAATTTCCTGTCGCGGTACATGTGGGCGATGGGCCATCCATTCAGGGGTCCAGCTTGCAGGAGGTGTGCTGAGGAGCTCGGCGTCACCCTCCTTCAACAGCCTCTTTGGGACCAACCAGCTGCAGTTGCAGTGTCCTGGATTGCATTGGAGATCACAGCTGTCCGCCTGGTGGCTGCACATCTGGCGTATGGACTGGCCCTCCAGGCCGGGAGTCCCCATGTTGCTACTGACTACACCGGCATCTTACTGCGTGCCCGTGGCTTCTCCCATCCGTGATCGGACTGCCAGGTGCTTCTTGGGAAGCTGGGTCTGCTACCCACTAATGTTGGAGGACCCCTGCTGACCAGGACCCCAATGGCATGTGAGCTTGGCACCATCCGATTGGTGATGAACCTATGATTTGTGAAGGCTGCCGCTGCCACGGGGAACCACCTCCTGCCCCGTTTCATGGTGGATGCACATATGCGTTCCTGGGGATTCCACCGGGACCTATTCACCTGGGAGGGTCTGGTTCCGACCCAGAGGTTTCATGGGCACCCTCCAGCCTCTCCATGAACAGGGCATCCCGAACAATACCCTTCATTGCATTGTTGTTGCCGTACCTGTGCTGTGGACTGCCCCGACCTTCATCCTGCCTGCTCTAGACCTTGGTACTGTGTAACCCGGTGTTAGGCTGGCCTGTCAGCCACACCTCATCGCTCCTTCCTTTCACTCCGGCCGCCATAGCCCTGTAGCGTTCTGGGCCACTTCCTTCCCTCTTGGGGTGGCTACAACTGTGCCCCTGCATGCTGGTTGTGGGGAACGGACACAAGCCCCTGAGTGCCCCTTTGCTGGCCTCTGCTTGGCAGTACCCCCAATAACCCCATCATTAATAAAGTCTGTGCCTTTGCCTGTACCACCTTGGGTGCAATTCATGTCTGTGTGCAATGCTACACGCCCCTCCCCTGGCTGCAGCCCTGTCCTTGCGTGTGGGTTCCTGTGATGGGGTCCCTGCAGTTCCTGCTCTGGATGACTGGGGCTGTCGGGTGGCGTGCAGTGGTGCATGACGGCTTTCCCTGTGGGCTCCATGATGGCTTATCTGGGCCCAACGCATCAGATTGTGAGTGCTGTCCTTCATGTTCCAGTGGCTGCTGTCCTCCTTCGGTGTGCAGGCACCCTTCCTGTGGCCTACCCCCTGCTTCTCACTGTGGCACTGTGGCTGGGAAATCGTGGTGTGCGTTTGGCAACTTTTTTGCTGCTGATGTCCCATGGGGGTGCTCTCTCAGTTGTACCCCGAGTGCTGGGGGGGGGGTGTCAGCAGGACCCAACCCCTCCTTAGCAGCTGGTGTTGCCCTGGGGCCCTTTGCACTGCATGTACTGGGCTGTCTGGTGGGGGATACCCATTGGTTGGCCACCCCGCTTGGGCTGCCCCACCTTCCACCACTCCTGGTGCCCCCTGTTGGTTGCCACCATTTGCACTGTAGGTGATGGATGGGCGACAGGCATGACGGGCAGCTGACCATGAGTGTGGGCTGTGTACGGGCCTGTTGTTGACTGTCCATGGTCCCCCTTGGTGTGAGAAGGTGGGGTGCTGGCTTGGGTATCCCTGGCCACTGCATGGGTCATGCTTGTTGTGTGGTTACCGACCCCTGCTGACCCACTCCCTTTCCATGCACCCTCTCCCCTTCTCCCTCTCCCTTCTAGCTACTCTGGTTGTGTTCCTGGCCATTCTCTGCATGGTACAGATGGCTGGCCAGCTACAGTGTGCGGCCTTGGACCTCTGCGCTGGGGCCCGCCGTACGATGAGATCAGTGAGTGTGCTGCGTGTCTGTGGGGCCCTCTCCCATGGTGCCTGTTTGGGGTTCCACAGTGTTGGGGCCCACTGTCCCATCCTGATGGCCCCTTCTCTCCATCCCTTAGTGCAGGCAATGGTTGCTGAGCAGAACAGGGCGCAGGAGGAGGTTGTGCAACTGCTGCTGCACCTCCTGGAGCGGGTGCACCACCTGGACCATGCCCAGGCAGATCACTGGAACCGGGTATAGGGCCAGCGTCCCTATTGAGGCCGGGGCCCCACCCCAAGGAACCACTCTCCGTGCTGCCACCCCATCTCCCTTGGACCTTTCCTGTGTTCCGCGCCCTTCCCCTTGTATTAAAGTTGCTTTGCCTCCTTCCCCTGGTATGTGTCTTGTTCCTCTGTGTGGTCTGGTCTCTTGTGTGGGCACCTCTTGGTTGTTGTGGCACTGTTGCCTGGCAGGGACCGGTTATCCTGTGCCCCCTCCTCTTCCCGGCGTACGTGCAGCTGCTCTGCCATATCCTTTGGGGGTCCCCCTGCTGTCCCTGGCCTGGGTTATTTGCAGCCGGTTGGCTGCCTGTCTTGGTTCCCTTCTGTCCCCCACCGGCCCGGTCTCTGTTCCCCCTTCCCCCCTGGTGCCTTGGGCCGGGGGTCCATCCCCTTGGCTGCTGTCCTGGTGCCCTGCCCCCTCCCAGAATTTGTGATGGGTCTCCCAATCGGCTGCACGGATCTGTTGTTGGTGTGGGGATACCTGCAGCAGGTTTGCTGCTGGTTGGTGTGGTCTGGGTCTCCCCCTCACCATTCCCTGCCATGCTGTGAGTTTCTGTTCGTGCTGGCATGACTGCATGTGTCCTGTTCCCAGCTCCTTGGCTGGGGGCCGTAGGATTATGTGTCAGGGTCCTCTGCTGGGGTGTGTGTGTGTATTGGGGTCCCCTGCTGCATCAGGCCTCTGCCCCCCTCCCCTGTGCCCCTTCCCACCCCACCCCGCCCCCACCCTGCTGCCCCCCCGCCTCCTTGGACATGCAGCCCTTCTCTGTGTGGTTGTGTGCACAGTTGTGTGTGGGCAGTGTCTGGTGGGGGGGCCATGGTGCCTGGCTGTCTGGGCCTGTTACGGGACTGGTTGGGGTCTGCTACTGTGTGTCTCCTGTCATCCCAGCTCCCTCCTATCCCGCCCGCACGGGGTCTGGGGGTTCGTGGGCGGAGCTGTTTGCTGTGGTTTCATTTGCCCTCACTCAGCCATGTTGTGCCGTAGCTGTGCTGGGCGGGGCTTCCCCATCATTCGGTGTCTTGTGTGTCCATGTAACTGTCTTGGGTGTTTGCTCAGTGTTTCCTGGGGTGGGTGTTTGGCTGCTGGGTGTGTGCCGGCCTCTCCCCTTCCATCCCACAACCCCCCGCAGTGCCGTCCATGTAAATGTCACCCGACTCGGCGCCGCCGGGTGTTCGCTGGGTGTGCTCACCCACCTATCTCCACCCATCTCCACCCACCAGGCCTGCCGTGATGTCCGTGTAAAAAGGCCTATGAAATGCTGGACGTTGATGGGCAAACAAGAAGTAGCAGTGATTCTACTGTGTAATGCATCGCTCCAGTCAGGTTTCAGATGCAAGCACCATGAGTACCTCAGTCACCTGCATCCGGTTATTATGGGCAGCTTCAAAAGCATTTCTTAGCACAATAGCAAATATTTATGAACATGGGAAAATGTATGCATTTGAGCTCTTTAGTTCCCTTGAACTCATTTCAGCAGGTTTTCTCTCAGAATACGAGCTAAGTTTATCTTTTCTTTCATTCTCACTTGTGCTCTGCCTTAGAAACCCAGCATTGCACAAAAATTCATTCAGGCAAATAACAGCATCAACAAAAATATCAAGTCCACACTCTCCTCCTCATTTCACTTTATTGAGTTGAAAATTCTGTTCTCTAAAATCCTGTTCATAAATTTCTGTTGTGAACTTCGAAGTGTTGTTGAAATTATTTAAATTTCATTATACACAGGCATTTCATTTACTTTTCTTCTAAAAAACTAAACAAAATGAATAGATTCAATGCACACACACCCTCTTTCTATTGTATCAGTTAAAATGACATAGGCCATTTTTACACGGACACCCCCCCCAACTCGGTGTTGGGTGGGCATGCAGGGGGGACACATCTGTGTGCAGCCAGGAGTGGGTGGGGGGATGGGTGTCCACTTGGTGTTCTCCCATGTGAACACCAAGCGGGATGGGTGTGTGTGTGTGTGCGATCTCGCGTAACTCCCACCTCCACCCATCGCACACCCATATCCACCCATGGAGCCCTCCAGAAAACCGGAGGAGGCTCCATGGGTGGAGATGGGTGTGTGTCCGTGTAAATGGACACACACTCACCTCCACCCACCATGGCAAAACACCCATCCCCCCACCCATCTCCATCCATGTAAAAAGGCCCATAGTTAAACACAAATTGCCAGGGAATGCCAAACTTAAGATCCTCATTAACTTTCCTGCATGACACATACATAGGCTGTTTTTGCACAGATGCTCCCCCTCCCCCCGCTCGGTGTTTGGGCGGGTATGCAGGGGGTGGTGGTGTCCGTGTATATGGCCGGCGGGGGGGGGGGAATGGGTGTCTGCTTGGTGTTCACCCGTGTGAACACCGAGCAGGATGGGTGGGGTTGTGTGCACACTTCCTTGCAACACCCGCCTCCACCCATCGCACACCCATCTCTACCCACCTCCACCCATGGAGCCCTCCGGAAAACCGGAGGGGTCTCTCTGGGTGTAGGGTCCTTTTCACACAGACACTCTAACACTGATAAAATGGGTGTTACATTTTATTATACATGTTGCAGGGCTGCAGGTGTGCTCTATGGGTGTCCTGCAACATGTATAATAAAATGTGACACCCATTTTATCAGTGTTAGAGTGTCTGTGTGAAAAGGGCCGAGGTGGGTGGAGGTGGGTGGGCGTGTGTGTAAACAGGCAAACACCCAACCACCTCGATCCATGTAAAAAGGCCCATAATTTTTCCACGTACTAGCTAGTCTATTAAATACATGGGTGGCATGTGGAATGTGGGTGGGTTAATGTCTTTGGATTCACTTTTATTCTATTCCCATCCCATGAGTGGAATGCCAATTGACGTTCATAGGCCCATAATGCAAAAACTGAGCATAAAGTTTGGCCCATTGTAAGAAAAGTCAGTACAAAAATGAGGAAGGGTGAATTAATATTGTACTCAGAATAGCAGCTTCGCTTGATCTACTTGTCATTTCTAAAGTGCTTCTTTTCATACAGCGTGATGCTTCAAAACTTCAAGTACTGCTAATTTGCAGCCTCTTGTTATATTTAAAGATTCTAATTAAATGAAAAATGAAAGAGTCAGAACATTTTTTCTCCTTTAGGATTAGAAAAAAAAAATTACTATGGAAAAGAGGGGAAAAGACAATGTATCCAAATTTAAACTAAGTAGAATTATCTAATGATTTTTTAAAAATCACAAAAACCCCCACAACTCTAACCCATTCCTGATCAATCAGCCTGCCTGGCAATGGGACTGAAAGCTTGCTGCAAGAAAACACGGTGCACAGCAGGGGAAATTAGCTATTTGTTCCGTCAAGTAATTGAACGTCTAATCAACTCCTAGCAACTGTTTATTAAAATTAAAACATTTTGTAGCAGGGAGCAGGCTAGTTGGAGGGACTGGCCCTTTAAGGGGTCAGCACCACCAAGAGTGGAGCAGATGCTATTGGAGGCCCAGGTGATGACGTGAGTGAGGATCATGCCTGAATGCCTTACACCTGCACTTGGATGTGGCTGGCTCAACAAAACCCCAAAGCATTAAGCTCAGTTCAGTTAGGGAAATGAAGGCGGACTGACAGAGTGTGGGTGTTGTTAACCAGAGAGAGCTCCAGAGAAGGAGCTATGAGGGAGTCCTGCTATGGAGACTCTGGCTGCAGGAGTAACCAGCGCCTGGTCAGAAAGACTTGAAGGAGCCTGGAAAGGCTACCCAGAGGCCTGTATATAACTGGAACGGAATGGAGCTATATATTTATATCAGTGGTGGTGGGAAATAAAGACAGTAGAGGAGCTAATTCCTGAGTAGGCCTGAGTCTTTGGGGCTGGATCCTGGGAAGACTTACCTTGGGTCTCAGGTGCCTGGTACACAATTGTTTTGCACACAGAATTGAAGAACCAACGGGAAGGCAGAGAACTGATGGCCAATTCATTCAAATCCATCTAAATTCTCCAAATCCCAATCCAGCTCCCATTAAAGCCAACTGCAATATTTCCATCATGTGTTAAAGGTAGACAATGCTGTAGTTTATAAAAAATAATACTGTGGCAGGATAGTGCCACAAGGAACTAATATGCCTTTAAGGGAGCTAAAAGCATAAAATGGCTGATGAAGAGTACACCTGTATAAAGGTGTGGCTGAGGCCAGCCTGGGAAGTTCAGCGTGAGTGGGGCTGCTAGCAGAGCAGGGACTGGGAGACAGAGGGAGAACTCTGCTCTGGAAAGGTGAGACACTGCTGGGCAAGGCTAGAAGCCTTGGGGAGGCAAATGGGGGTTGCCTGGGGAATGGAGAGACTGGGAAAGCAGCACTCTGAATGTTCCTGCTGCAAGGAGAGAGGCCAAGTGCACAGGGGTTGTTTGCCGTGGAGAGATAAAGGCAGAGGGCTGGACTATTTGGACAGTGATGTACAAAGCGTGTCCACTGAGGGTTTCTGCTGGGAAATACAAGAGGCTGTTTGACCCAGGGAACCTGGAGAGACACTGGATACTGTATATAGAGGGGGACATATGATGGAGGACAATGTAAATAAATACATGTGGAGATAATTCCCATTGAGACTGTTTATTTGGGCACCGATCCTGTGGAGACTTATTGTTGGCAAGCAGCACTCTGTTACAAATACATACATTACTTTTTGTTGCAGAACTGGTCCCCTCGGCTTGGCATTCTTCTGTTAGCAGCTGGCTAACAGATGATCCACTGAGTTGTGTTGCAACAGCCAATTAGGAGAGCCCTACCAACCCTGGATGCTTTTGCTCAGGACCAGAGCCAGGCAAGTGCAGACTGTGCACTTGCACAGGCTCCTGTGTGTTGGGGAACCCCACATAGCCCCCAAACACATTGGGTCCATGAATAAACTTGAAATGACAACATGAGTGTCAGGACCTGGCTTGGTGCCAAGATGTCAGCCACTCAGATGGCCAACAGGGGGTCCTGCTAGGGATATTCTCCCAGGCCATTGTCAGGGGTCAATCTGGGGTCAACAGCCAATAGGTCCATCCAGGTATGCAGCAGACTCAAAGGGTAATCCGAGGGCATGGTCGAGGTCCAGTCAAGTTCCAAGGATTCCAATACTAATGTTGAGCCAGAGGGTCAGCAAATACGAAGTCTAGGACCAGGGGATCAGTCAAGACACAGCAGAGCTGGGGCACAGTGCAAGGAGGTCTGGAGCTGCAGCCAGGAAGCTTTCAGGTTGCTCAGACACTTTCTACTTCTTGACATACTCTTTTAACTGTAAACCATCCAATGGGAGATGGCTGTATAATGAGAGGAACCTACTCCAGTCCCTGTGGAGGTATGGAAAGGTGCAGTCTAGGGAAGTAGGGGACCCCGTCTTCCTTCTGGGAGAGACGGGGCTTTCAGACTGGCCCAGCTTCCTCTCTGGGCATTTTTACACACACCTTAAAGTTCTGGATTTTTCAATCTTCTGGGTTTACAAGTCCACAAGTAAGTTCCGGATGCATTTTTCACACACACGCTGCCCTGAGGCAGTTCCTCACACAAACATGCATTCTTCACACAAACACTGCCCTGAGGCAGCCTAAAGTAGCTGCAGCTGTAGATGTGACAGGCTGCCATGGAAACCAAGTGACCACAGCTGCCTGGAGCAAAGCAGTTTACCAGGAGAACTTTTTACACACAAAGGTTCTTGGAGACGTTCTATGCAGAAGTTCAAAGCGCCAGATGTTTAAGATCTGGGTGAGCGATTTAGAAAGTTCAGGATGTAACAGCAAGCATACTGGTTCAGAAATGTGTGTATAAAAACACCCTTTGTCACTTCCCTAGTTCTCTCCTCCAGTATCGCAATCAGCAACGAAAAACAACAGAGCCCAGGTTTTGGAATAGATTAACAGAAACCTATTTAGTTTTTAGTCAGATTGCACAATCACTTACTAGGCACCCCATAGTACTCGATTCTATACAAAGGAAGGCAAAGTATGAATGAAAAATACCGGAATGAAAAACCAGATGCACAAATTTAAAATGGAGGACAACTGTGTAGGCAGTAGCACTGTAGAGTAGGGGTGTGCATTTCATTTTTGTTTTTCTGATGTTAATAAAAGAATTTCATTTTTTGTTATTAATGCCAGAAAAACAAACAAACAAACAAAATAACACCACAATTTGGGAATAAAAATGAAAATTTCAGAATTAACTTTTTTTTAAAAAAGTTGGGACAGAAATATCAGGCTATAACAACTTTGTTTTTTGTCCAATTTGCATGACATTGTTGGTGTACCCTCCCCCCCCCTGCTGAGACAGGACACCATTACTGGATTTATATGGCCGCACCCTTTATTCATCCAAATTACAAACAATTGAATAAGTGAGGGGGTGACATAGCCTATTGCGATACGGGTCCAGTATCAACCACAACTCATCAACTTCAAACTCAAGGGAGGCCTCAATATACCCTTGACAGCCTCCCCAAACGTCTTCCCTTCGTCCAGCACCAGGCGCATGGCCAAAGGGGACATATGTCCATCCGGACTTGAGTAAGGATTAAGGTGCCCGACAGCGGAAGGCCATACAATGCCCCTACCACCATCTCAGGCCCCTTTCCCCAGGGAAACCCACGCCCCGCGTGCCATACCCTGCACCGTGTTATACGTGGCTTCCCCATCTCTTAAGGAGATGACTCCTATGTTTCCTTATCCTACTTTAAACGATACTGGACCCCCGCCACCAAGGAACCATCCAGACCTTCAGACGGGTCCGAGCCCCCACACCTATCCAAGAACTTCCTCTAAACCAGCCTTCAGAGCTCGGAGGTAGACAACGTTACCCACCGGGGACAGGTGCACTCCATTAGCCCTAAATAAACTTAGCTCCCTATGTGTAATCTGACTATGCCTAATTGTTTCCACATTGATTGTACCTAACCATTTCCTGATTTCCCTATTAACTGTCTTCCTAGTCTTGTCTATTTTCTTGTTCGGCACCCCTTCCCCGCAGCTAACCCTACTAACTAACTCGGTCCATACTAGCCTAACTCCCAAGAAATATCGTTTGACTTCCCACAAATCCCTTTTAATATCTCTAATTAACTGCACCCCTTTTAGCCCCGGCAGGTCGTTTTCTCCTAAATGTATCACCAGGATATCTGGCCTGCCATGTCTAGCCAGCCTCCTCAGCAATGGGAGGAACTGGCACCACCTCATCCTGCTCTTCCCTTGCCAGTTGATCACCGCCCTTTCCGACAGACCCATCTGGGTTCCATGTGCGGTGTCTCTTGCTGCCTTAGCGGCCCAGCGAACCAAGTTGTGCCCACAGATCCAAATACTCGCCCTCTGGTGCACGGGGTGATCTGTCAAGGGAAGCACATGATATGGTTAAAGCGTGCTGCAGGCCGGATCCCGGCGCACGGACCGCCAACGACCGATTGTCTGTATGTCCGTGACTGACATCCCCATCTGTGCTGCAAACATAGCTTCACTGATCCAGAAGGAATGTGACCTATAATCCCTGGGGTGGAGGTTGAGTCTGACCAGCACTGCGTGCAGGACCAACGTGAACTGGTACCTAGTAGCCGGTGCCCCATTCAGGTGACAGAACAACACACACACTCCCGACCGCTGGCTGAATTGCCAAATACTCCTGAAATGCCCGAACTGGGCATAAAAATGGATCTCCTGCTCGTGCTAGCCTAACCATCGTCCCCCTCCCCTGCTGGTCTGTTTTTGATACCCGTAATCAAATCATGACTCGATCATTATCCCCTTCTACATCGTTAATCTCTATGGTCCTACCTGACCTGTCCCTTACTGACTCGGTGACCAACTCGCTCACTCGGAAGGCCCCCCAAAATGCCACTTTAAACATTGCGGCAAACATGGATTCTTCGAACTTATTATAACAAACCAACTGCAATACATTCACAACTTGAACAAGGTGGCGGGGGGTAATGGGTAACCTGGTGTCCCTGGAAACCATCCGCTTGCATGCCCAAGACTCCAGCAGCCTGCGGGCAAGAAAACCTTTCTCAGGGGCTGGGTAACCAGCCAGTTGACTCATAAATCCTAAGGCGACTAACTTTCCCACTATTGTCCTGGTCGCCAACCCCTCCCTCCATAAGGTCATGGCAAACTGTAACACCTGTGCCTCGGGGATAGGAAAACCCAGGCTCCATCCCCGCTGTGCCTGGAAATTCTGAAACAACTGAAAAGCTCTGTGGTAAGCTGTTCTGGTACGTGCAGCTAACACACCCTGCACCGTGGAACTTAACTCTATGATCCAAGGTTCCACAGCTCCACTGGCATAGGCTCCGGGTTCTGGTTGGCCCACGGCACCAGCAAGCGGAAGAGCTGCATCTGGAATCGAGAGAGAACATCAGCAATCTCATTCTCAAGTCCGGGCACGTGCCTGCCGTGGAACAGTATGTTGTGTTCTAAACACGTCAACACCAGGGTTCTAACCAAGCCCATGACCCTTGGGGAGTGGGATGTAAGCGTGTTGATTATATGGACCACTGCCTGGTTGTCACACCAGAGCAGCACTGCCTTATTGGCCAGTTGACTATGCCACACTCGGACTGCCACGACTATGGGGAACAATTCTAGGAACATGAGGTCCCTTGTGATGCCTGCTGCTACCCACTCTGACAGCCGCACACCACTCATGCCAAAAATATACCCCAAAGCCTTGGGCGCCTGCCACATCCGAATGGACTTGCAGCTCGACAGCCAATAGGANTGTACATATTGTGTACTCCTCCTCTGAGTACAGAGAGCAGTGCCACGGGAGCAGAAGCCAAGGGGGGCTGCAGTGATGATATGAAATAGATATTGGGAGATGGGCAACGCTTGGGGACCGGGGGGGAAGCAGTGGCGACATACACCTGAGAGTCTGAGACAGAGCCGGTGGCAGTATACAGCCAAGCCAGGGAAACTTGCTCCACCAGGTGGTAGCTTTTGGCAGCACAGCTGCAGCGCTCCACCTCCTCCGATCCCAGTTCTCTATGGCTTGGATCTTTTTCCAGTTTTCCGCCGTGTAGGCATTCCACTGGAAATCGGTCGGCATACGAGGGCCGCAGCGACAAACTGCAGGAGCTGCTACTGCTAGGGCAGCAATGCAGAAGCAGTTGAAAACCCGTGGAACGTTGAAAGTGGAGCCACTTTATTAGGAGGGAATAGTGGAATGGGAGTAGCAGGTTCTGCTACAGGCCTACGTACCTTTTTGAGACTAAAATACAATCCCATGATCCCAGGCTGCAGTAAAGACATGCAAAGTATGTCAACTGGGATTGTGACCCCATAAGCAGATGATGTGATCCCCCTTGAGGTATAAAGCCACAGTTTTGGATCCTCTGCAGTATGATTTTGACTGGCCTATCTTGCTGTGTGGCATTCAAATTGGCACCTGATCATACTGTAAAACTCAAAATACCTTTTTTGCCACATGACCAATGCAATTTCATTATTAAAGACAGGCGAATCCTTTCTATTCTTAGTTAGCTCTCTGGGCATGTACTCAGGAAGCATTTTCTGTTCCCAAGGGTTTAAAGAATCACATCCATCTCATAGTTATTTTAAGCAACACCAGCGGTACTCTCTGATCTTGAATTATGACTCAGTAATTAGGAAATAACATCTTCATACTGCAAGATTTAGATTTACATTTTGGCTTCCATATTGTACACTGACAACTGTGTTTCATTGGGAGACAAGAGAACATTTTGGTGGAGAAACTAGCATGGAAGAGAGAAGATTTGTGAAAAAAATATTATTAATAATTTATATTGCACTTTCAGTGTTTGAAGTCTTGACAATATTTATCTAGTTCACAACAACCTTGTAAAGTAGGACACTAATATTATTTTCATTTTAAAAGAGGGGAACTGAGACTGAGAATTAGTGGCTTACCCAAGGCCACCCAGGGAGTTCATGGTTCAAATGGGATTTGAACCCATGTTTCCTAAGTAAAAGTCCACCACCTTACCCATCAAGCTACACAGCCACAAACGATGTGACTTTATTTCAGTTTGTTTTCAGTTTATTTTATTACACCCACCCTGTGTTCTCTCTGCACTGGCTGCTTGTAGAGTGATGGATTGAACCTAAGATTGTGCTGCTGGTTTTGAGGATCCTGAATGGTTTAGAGCCTGGCTATACTTG
Source organism: Sphenodon punctatus (assembly GCA_003113815.1). Taxonomy (NCBI): domain Eukaryota; kingdom Metazoa; phylum Chordata; class Lepidosauria; order Sphenodontia; family Sphenodontidae; genus Sphenodon; species Sphenodon punctatus. Next base: position 1,721,226 of record QEPC01005396.1, on the reverse strand, counting down.
AGACCTGTTCCTGGAATCTCACCCTGATGGCTACCTGCACTTCAAAACCCCTGTTGTTTGGGTCTTAAGTCAATAGGCGACTGGGCTTTTACTATGGCAGGCCCCTCAATCTGGGACTCACCCCCCCCTTGATGTGTGTCTCATTTCCCCCTTTATCATATTTGAAAGTACATGAAGACATTTTTATTCTCCAGGTACTTGTAGGATCCGTTTGTGGTTCACCTTAATGCATTTTGTCCTACCTCTTTACCTTTTAAATTGGTTTAACATAGATTTTATATTGTTTTATTGTCTTATATAGCTTGTGAAGTGCTCTGAATACCATTTAGTGGGGGGATGGGCACTATAAAATTATTATTATTATTATTATTGTTATTAATTATATTAGTAGTAAGAGTGCATAGACTTGAACTAACAGTGTCAACATTGCTTGACATAATGACATGTTGCTCTACTACCACATCATTCAGTAATTTTGGAGATGTGTGACCATCTGAGTTTTCCAAGAGAAGTTTTACAGGATGCTAGAAGCTCATGGGGAAAATGCCTTTTAACACACATTTTCCCTGTTACTTTCTTTAACTACTTTGTTCTGATCTAGCTGAAAAGTGTCTAACTTCATGTGGTCATCACTAGTTCAGCTACTTGGGGAAAGCACTCTTCTCAGGATACAGCCCTGAACACTGGAGATGCTGAAATGTGATTAGCATGCATGCTGCTTTCGAACTCATCAACTGTATACTAAGTTGGAAGCCCAAAGTCCCAAAGCGAAGAGCTATTAAGTGGCCAGACATTGTTTGTTCATCGTCCTCTTTGTTACACACCACACACTACTGGAGCAGTTACTCAAGGGAACAGTCACTTACGTTAGCGCTTCCCAACCCTTTCCACACGGAGGGTCAGCAAAATCATTCTGTTCCAAAA
>QEPC01005396.1:1700465-1720202 GCA_003113815.1 Sphenodon punctatus | reverse complement strand
GAGATGCCCCACCCCTGCCCACATGTGTGACTGGATGGGCGAGGGGGTGGTCGTTCGTTTGACCGCCAGTGTGGGTGGGTGGGGTGCATGTGCCCTCTCGCATTCCACCTATTCCCATCCACCTCCACCCATCGCCCACGCATGGAGGCACCGGACAAAATGGAGGTGCCTCTGTATGTGGAGATAGGTGGGTGTCCATGTAATGGGCCGCCCACATGCCACACACCCATGACACACACCCATCCCCCCACGCATTGTGGCTCCTCCCGGCCCGTTTGAAAAGGGCCTAAGTCTGAGTTTATGCACACTTCTTGAGGAGAATAACAAAAATCCAATTGCTTTCACTGGGAGTAGGATCAATTCTTCCTTGCCTTGTGGAACAAAAATGTACAGAAGTCAATTTTATTTATAGCAGCTGGAATATATGGCAAAAGTCATATTACAGTCTATGATATGCAAGTTCCCGTCTTTTGACAAGCTGTGTCCTAACCAGTACTAATGTTTGCTTTGACTTAGTTCTTCTAAGTCAAAGCAAAGTTCTTCAGCCGCCCTAAGCTGGTTTAAGGAGGGGCAGGATACAAATTGTTAAAATAAATAAATAAATAATTTGGCTTTATTTACTATTATCTATTTATTCTTTTTTAAAACACCATTATCAATGATCTTGCCTTCTTATATAAACCCATCTTACATTTCGTCAGTCTCAGTGCTTAATTTATAAAAAATGAATTGCCAGTGTCGTCATCCTACCCTGCCCCAAATGTCATGCCCCCTGCCTCAGATGTCACATCCCCTGGCTCAGAGCTCATTAGAGCAGGGAAATGAACACGATTCTCTAGCTAGTCACCCAACCACCAGACTAACCTGAGTCTTGTGATTTAATCAAACGAATTGTCTGCTGTCCTTTATGCTCGGGGGGCAGGGAGGGGGTCTTTGCACTGCAGGAAAAAAGAATAAGGGACAAAAGTGAATAGAATACTGTGGTTTTATGTTTTTGTACTATGTTTCAGATTATTTATCTGATTTTATATTTTTATTTGTACATCTTACGGATATGTTTTTATTGTACTATGGTAGTTTGGGCTTAGTTCAGGACGTTGGTGAAAACCGTAAATAAATATCTGCGTACCTACCCTGATTTAATCTATGATCATTTTATTCATCTGACTGTTTTGTATGTATCCCTAAGTGCTCACCCTGTATAGAATGGCCAGCACAAGGGATGGGTGCAACAAAGTCATTAATGAAAGTCAAACCATCTCTCCTCCTCCAACCCTTCCACTTGCCCCCTTGATCCCATTCCTTCCCGCCTCCTCACCTCCATTACTCCTACTGTCGCCCCTTCCTTCCTGCACATCATCAACCTCTCCCTCTCTACTGGCTCTTTCCCTTCTGCCTTCAAACATGCCACAGTCTCTCCTATTCTCAAAAAGTCCACTCTTGACCCCTCTGACCCTTCTAGCTATCGTCCTGTCTCACTCCTTCCTTTTGCTTCCAAGCTGCTTGAACGTGTTGTCTACTCCCGCTGCCTTGACTTCCTATCCTCCAACTCCTCCCTTGACCCCCTCCAATCTGGCTTCCGCCCCCTTCATTCTACTGAAACTGCTCTCGCTAAGATCACCAACGATCTTCTGGTGGCTAAATCTAAACATCTCTATTCCATTCTTGTCCTCCTTGATCTCTCTGCTGCCTTCGATACTGTTGACCACTCACTCTTGCTGGATTCCCTTCACTCCCTTGGCTTTTGTGGCTCTGTCCATAACTGGTTCTCCTCCTACCTCTCTGACCGCTCCTTTAATGTGTCTCTCTCCAACTCCGCCTCCTCCTCCTTCCCCCTCTCAGTTGGTGTTCCTCAAGGCTCTGTTCTTGGCCCTCTCCTCTTCTCGATCTATACCTCATCCTTAGGCAAACTCATTGCCTCCCATGGCTTCCAATACCACCTCTATGCTGATGACACTCAACTCTATCTCTCTACTCCCTCTCTCTCTCCCTCTGTTCAAGCTCGTCTCATCAACTGTCTCTCTGACATCTCTACCTGGATGTCTCAACGTCAACTCAAACTCAACATGGCTAAAACTGAACTCCTTATCTTCCCCCCTCATCCTTCCTCTCCTTCCTCACTGTCAATAACTATTGATGGAGTCACCATCCTGCCTGTCCCCCAAGCCCGTAGCCTAGGCTTCATCTTTGACTCAGCCCTTTCTTTTAAACCCTACATTGACTCTGTTGCTAAATCCTGTCGCTTCTCCCTCCATAACATTGCTAAGATTCGCCCTTTTCTCTCTGTCTCGTCTGCCAAAACTCTTGTTCATGCTCTGGTCATCTCTCGCCTCGATTACTGTAACCTCCTTCTCACTGGCCTTCCCCGGTCTCACCTTTCTCCCCTCATCTCTGTCCAAAACTCTGCTGCCAGGGTCATCTACCTCGCCAGTCGCTTCGACCATGTGCAGCCCCTCCTCTCTTCGCTTCACTGGCTTCCCCTTCCTGAACGAATCCTGCACAAGCTCCTAGTCTTCACCTATAAAGCTCTTCACAACCTTGCTCCCCCCTACCTCTCTGCACTTATCGCCCTCCATACTCCAGCCCGTGCACTTCGCTCCTCCTCTGTCCCTTCTCTCACCCTTCCACGCCTTCCCTGCTCCCCTAAGCGCCTTCGTCCCTTCTCACTTGCTGCCCCCCATGCCTGGAACTCCCTCCCTGTCCACATCCGCCTTGCCCCCTCCCTTCATACCTTCAAATCTCTCCTTAAAACTCACCTCTTTCGCTCTGCTCTGTCTGACTCTTTATCCTGCTGAGCCACTATTCCTATACCTACGATCGGTTTACCCTTATCCTTGCAACATGGACCTGCCTGCTGTCATTCTCATCGTAACCAAGCCAAGTACGTGCACTTGAGACCTCGCATCTTCATGAATGTTAGACCCCTTGTCTCTCCCTCTGTTCCCCTTCCTAAGTCTCTCCCCCAGCTCCTGTCTCTCAGATTGTAAGCCCTAGGGGCAGGGACCCTGTCTATTTTATTACTTTGTAAAGTGCCAGGTACACTGCTGGCACTATATAAATGTTTGTTAATAATAATAATAATAATAAATCCAGGTTTTTTCTGGCTTTCATTTTGTTTTCAACACTGAAATGGCCAATAACCTTTTCCTGGTCTTTCCCATTTCAGGTCATGCCCACTCCTACTAGGACCTTTCCTGGGGCTCAGCTCCCCCACCCCTTTTTGACTTAATTGCCAGGGCTGATTCCTCGCAAATGCCCCCCACCCCCAGTTAAGCCATGCTCAGTCTATAATTCTGAATTGCTACACGTCTGAGGAAGGGTCCTGTGCGGCCTCCAAACTTGCATAATCTCACCAACATACATTGATATAATAAAAAGTATCAAACTACTTTGTCCCCATCTCTTACATTTGGAACCAACATGGGAATCATCCTTTATCTACAAGACTTGCCCAAGCAGAGCCTCCCACTAAAGCCTCAGACTTTAAAAGGAACTGGGGCCCCAGTAAAATTGCAAAGCGTTGCAAAAATCAGACCTTTGTATTTTTGTTAAAATGTCTTTTCCTGGCATATCTGTAGTTGTGTAAGAGCTTAAGGACAGCCATATTGGATCAGACCAATGGTCCATCTAGACCAGAGGTGGGGAACCTTTTCCCATCCAGGGACCGTTTTGAAAATGAGTGTAAGCTATGAGGGCTGCATCAAAGTTGAGGGTGGGGTGTGTAAGGGATGCACTTATTAGGTCTGAAGCGAAAAATTCACCCTGGTTCCAATTCCTCATCTTTGCTCACTTACCCTGAACTCAGTCTTTCAGTGATTACGGACAAGAGCAGGAACCAGGAACTGGGAACGAACCAAGTAAAAACTAGCTTCAGGCCACATTTGGCCACCGGGCCTGAGGTTTCCCATCCTCATCTAGACAAACATCCTCTCTCACTTGCTTCTGAGAACTGCACAATAGGTCATAATGGAGCAATACATTTCCTGCTATTCACTCCCAGCCCTTGGGAGTCAGAGGTGCCAACCCTTGATCAACTTAAACTAAAATTAAGGCTGGATCATCCATCCATCCAGTTTGGTAGTTTCTGGATCTGCTCCCAAACCTGGTAGTATATAATCTAAAGAAGCCTACCCATGGGTATTTGACTGAAACCTGAAATACCTGTGTGCAATGTTTTCTTATACTCAAACATGCCAAAGGGGTGGGGGGAATCGTAACAGAGCCCATTGATAAAATGAAAGTGAGATCTTCTACCGTAGGCCCTCCTGGGGAGATCTTTAGCACTTTCTCCCTTTCACCTTCTCCCTGAGTGGGAACGGCTTATGAAAATGTCTACCCCCTCTCTGTAGAACTCTTTCCAGAGTTACCTCACATTTAGTCTCCTGGCCACCCCCCCCCCATTTTTTGCCCCCCTCAGGGAGCAAGATTTCTTTGGGCAGCCTGGTGGGTTCCTTGTTTTATCAGCAAAGCCACATCAGTTTACCTCAGGTAGGGTTACGCTAAGCGCTTATCTAATAAAGCAAAACAACACCAACAGTAGCAGCAGCAGTACATTAAGGATGTAAAACAACACTCAATGTTGAAAAAACTAACACAACGATAATGGTATTGCCTCATTCCCCTTATGTGTTTCCTGAAGTTTTGCTGACATTTTTGCCTTACTTTAATAATTCAGTAATTACATCTCTTTTATAACTCTCTCCTCATTATAATACAAAAGTGTATGATTCATCTGATCTCTGTCAGATAGCTGCACTGCTGGTTATACTTGTGAGGATTATGTTAGCTTCACTGAAAAATTATGGTTGTCTCCTTCAGATTTGGGGGGGTGGGGGGGAGAATTGTAATCAAAGCCTAAATAATTTGGACCCTTCATTCAACACGATACTCAACACTACATGTTAAAGGGCCTTTACCGTGGTGTTTGGCACACAGTTAAGTACAATGATAAGCAAACTAAAATCAAATCATGGAGAACCGTACTGCCTCACATGTTTGATTTTCTTTACAGAACACACTCTACATAAACCAGCTGTACAAATTCATGTTTTCAAGAGAAAATTAAAACAGACTAAGGGCACAATCCTCCACCATTAAAGTCAGCAGGATCTGCCCCATTGACTTTAATGGATGGAGGATTGTCCAATAGGATCCTAATTGAAACTCAGTGGGGATTAAGTATCCAACTCTCCAAGGCACCTACTAAAATCCCTTCAAAAACATGCCGGGCTAGCTTTTTCTCTGTTATACCAGTGTAAATGTTGACTAACTCCACTGATGTTAATGAAATTCCTTTGGGTTTACACCTGTGTATGTTATGTGAAAATAGAATCTGGCTATGTTAGAATCTGGCTACGCCAGTGGTATGCTACTGCAGGTAATACAAATAGCATTTGACAGCACAAAAATTCCTCAGAAAAAGATTTCAGCAGAGCACAGATGTACTGGCATTTTCCTTTCAAGCCACAGTCATTCCACCCCCTTAAGTATACTTTGCTTGTTCTCATTGAAGAGCATGTTGAAATTCAGATTAAGATTGTGATTAAATGTAGATTGTCTCACCTAATCACTGAGACTTGGAGTACCACATTTCATTTTAAATTATTTATTATTTCTATAATGCCATACATGGTTCCTTACAGACATATACAAAAGACAAGGGCCCTGCCCCAAGGAGCTCACAGTCTAACGTAGCCATAATCCAGACAAAGAAAGACATGGGAAGAAAAATCAGCTCCAACACAAACCTTGTTAGGTTCTGACCTAACTCCCATTGAAATCAAAATGAGTCTATCCCCTGATTTCAACAGACTTTGGGTCAAACTCATAGTTTCATTTTTTGGACTTGATCCTGCACTCCCACCTTTTTGTTGCAGAAAAGTAGGTATAGGGTATTCATTCCTTCAAGGTGCTGATCAAGCATTTAAGCACATGTTTAAATATGATAGTAGGCCTATTAAAGTCAAGGGGGTTGCTAAAGTGCTTTCCATTCAACATGGTTAAGTGTTTTACTGGACCAGGCCAGAACACTCAGCAACGTCCTGAACTAAGCCCATGAAATCAGTCCCATTGGCTTCAGCCCAAGTGAGCACATGAGTGAGGACTTGCAGGATTAGATGCTGAGTTGATGAGCTTTTCCATAAAGTGAATAATATGTTAGGCATATGGAGCCAGGAGTAGATAGTTAGATGTCGAAGGCAAGCTAAAAAATTATGGTTAAAGAAGGCCTTGAGAAAGAGAGCAAACTGGAAGAGACTGGAGGAGATGGCATGAAAGAAAGTGCTGAGTCGTAAGCAGGAGAAAGGTTTGGTACTAACCATTGAGGTTGTGTCACTTTTCCCAAACACAACAATATGCAAATAACCAAACAAGCTTCAGTAAAACATAGATACAGCAACATCCAAATGCTTCACAATCATTGCCCTCAAATATAATTTATTTAATAATATCATAAGAAGTATGGACAACTACAGCAGAATAAAAACACAATGGTCGTAGCCTGTCATGTTGAAAATTAAATAAACAATAATAACTAAATTATAATCCATAACTATATTACAGAATATATCAGATACCTCAAGATAAAATTACAAAATGAACCTTGGAGGATTACAGCTTATCTACAGCTCCTCACTATACTCTACAGAGAAGTTTGGTGGGAGATGTACATACAAGTTCGACTTTTGATGTTCCCAGGCAATATTTGGGTAGTGGATCATTAAATATTCAAGGAAAGAATTCACCTTTTTGCCAAGAGTCAGTTAGAGTAGCCAGATATGCAAATTTTAGATGACACTTATGAGAAATACAGGTTGCAGGGCTGCATTGGAGCCAATGCAGCCCTGCAACCTGTATTCCTTATAAGTCAATGACCTCCGCCTTGGTCAAGGGCCTCCATCGTGAATTGGATCAGGGTCGATGGACCCCACTGATTCTGTTAGATCTGTCAGCTGCCTTTGATACCGTCAATTACAAGATGTTATTGCCTGTGGGACCGAGCCGGGGTGGGCGGAACTGTTCTTGAATGGTTCCATTCTTTCCTGGCTGGGGGAACTCAGCAAGTGGTGCTGAGGGATTGTTCTTTGTCCCCCTGCGACCTCTCATGTGGAGTCCCTCAGGGTTCTATTCTGTCCCCTCTCCTGTTCAATGTGTATATGCAGCCGCTGGGTGAGGTCGTGAGAAGGTTTGATGTTCAGTGTCATCAATATGCTGATGACACCCAACTCTAGCTCTCTTTATCATAAGATCCAGGCCCAGCAGTCTTGGTGCTTACTCAGTGTCTGGCGGCTGTGGAGGACTGGATGAGGGTGAGCCGTCTGAAGTTGAATCCCAACAAGACGGAGGTGATGCTAGTGGGAAGGGTGTTGGAGTTGGTGTCCCCTATCATTGATGGGGTTTGCCCTCCTCTGGTCCCTCAGGTTCATAGTCTGGGTGTGCTTCCTTGACTCTCAGCTCCGCTTGGATGCCCAGGTTAGGGCTGTGGCATGGCACACATTTCGCCAGCTACATCTGGTGTGGCGGCTTCGGCCGTACATCTCAGACTCCAACCTGGCCAATCTCATCCATTCTTTCATCACCTCAAGATGGGACTATTTTAATGCACTCTACATGGAGCTACCCATGGTGATGGTTCGGAGGCTACAGCTGGTGCAGAACACAGCAGCCCGTCTCCTCACAGGGACGGGTTGCCACGAGCACATTACACCAGTGGTCCGTTCTTTGCACTGACTGCCTATAGTCTTCTGGGCCCGATTCAAGGTGTTGGTGCTTACCTATAAAGCCCTATACGGCCTGGGCCCTACCTATCTACGGGACCGTCTCACATCCCAGGCTCTGGATTGTCCCCTGCAGTCTACTGGGAGTGCCTTTCTTGAAGTCCCCTGGATATCATGGGGGGTGACTATGGAGAGGGCATTCTCGGTGGCTGCACCGAGACTGTGGAACTCCCTCCTGGCAGAGGCCCATGTAACCCCAGACCTCTCCTCCTTTCAACGACAATGTAAGATCTGGCTGTTCCACCAGGCCTTTGGTGAGGGAGATGGGCAAGGGGTGGGGGCTGAGTGTTAGGGAGGAAGGTTTTTCTTTTTTTTGTATCTGTGGTGGACCATTATGTGGTTTTTATATTGCTGTTTTAACCTTAGGAGGTTGATTACTCACCTCTGATTTAACATGCTGGCAACAGCAGTGGTGAAAGGGAGGAGAACTGGGATCCCTTAACAAGATAGACTATGTCACTGTGATATGGGCGAAACTGAGACATCTAATCATGTTTTGTTTTCATGTCCAATATATAATAATCTGAGGGAGACCTGGATTGATTTTTTGTTTTTGGATTCATCTCTCCCTATGGAAGTTCGCTAAAATTTTTTACATGAGACCAGTGATCCTGAACTTACTAAGGCACTGGTGTTCTTCCTTAAAGGAGAAGAAAAAATCTGGGCCTCTGATAATATACGATCTCTATAGCCTAGTGATCATTTGTCATGCTGCAGCTGGATGAATCTGTGATTAGGAAATGGAATGCCTCCCTCTCTTTCTTTCTGTTTTAAATTTTTTGATTGTTTTAACTGATTTGTTGTATTTAACTTTGTTTTACTGTGATGATTATTGTTATAGCATACTGCTGGGTACAATTAAACTTTAAAACTATATTTATATTTGTACTATTATATTTTATAATTTTAATGCATTTGTTAGCTGTCTCGAGCTGCTGCTAGCAGGAGGGTGCGGGGTATAAATTTGTAAAATAAATAAATACAATTTGCATATCTGGTGCCCTAGGGTCAGCCGAAGGCTTTCACCATTTTAATCCTGTATATGCCACCCTTTGAAAGCCTAGGTAAGTGGTGAAAAGACCTTGTGCCAACCCTCTCCACTCTGGTGAATTGTCCCTTATAGGAATGACACCGTTCCTCTGGGTTTAAATGTAGGTACAGTCTCTCAGCAGATAAAGAGAGAGGAAGGAAAAGTAGAAAGAATCTTATTTGATTTTAAACAGAAGACATACTTGAGAAAGATGACTACCCCTCTATGATGTTTCATGGAAGTCCATCACAGTGCTTAAAAATGTAATACAGACTGGGAACTGGGTTATGGAGATGCAAGAGACAGTTACAGATTACAAAATGACATGTATATGTTTACCCAGTCTGGACAGCTGTGGAGTGTCTCCTGCAAGGTGATAAACACTCTCAAATTCCACGTAGGAAGTTGATAATACAAAGAAACAGGGCTGGCCTTAAAATTTGCAGGGCCCAGGACAAAGATATAATGTGGGGTCCCTGGTGATCCTCCCCCCAACCCCTTGGAGGAAGCCTCTGTAGGTCCCTAGAGGTAGTGGTGTTTGCGAACCCACTGGGAGAAAGTCGGGTGTCCCGCAATGCACATTGCTGTGGTGAAATTGGGGGTCAGTGACGGCCTTCCAGAAGTAAAGAGCAGGGTGTGGGGTGGTCGCCCCATGTTGCCGTGTGGTAAGGAAGGTCCTACAAAGAATGAACTCTGCATTATGAGCCTAATTTTTACTCCTAACTGCCTAAGTCTCCTTGAAAATGGGGTTTTAGGTGACTTTTGAAAATGTTACCCTTGGTGCCTACCGTTTCTAACACAAATTCTCCTGATTCAATAAGAGGGGTCGGATTCAACTGTGTGGGGGGAAAAAATCAGCAAGTTGAAATGTGTGGTTTAGAACATTTAGTTCATTTATGAGAGGTTTCTAGACTCAGTGAACCATAAACTAAAAGTCTGAAAGTCCTCTCTTAATAGTAACTTTTCATGGACTTTGTTTCCAGATGTGCTCAGCTCCTATCAGTTTCTCTGGGAACTACAGATACTTAGGTACCTTTAAAAAGTAATAAGACCTTCTGCTATTTTCAGTTACAGATCTTGGTTCTGAAATTCTGACATGGTTCTTACTAAAACAAAAGCTGCCATTGAAGTCAATGGGCATTCTTCCTGAGTAACCACTTAGGACTAGATAACCACTTTGGGCCCAATGCAAGGTGTGTGCACTCACCAAGCACACACATGCAGTGCATGCACACACCAAGTGCAGGATATGTGCACACCAAGAGCATGGTACGCATGCATTGCGTATGGTGCACCAGCAGTGTGCGCGTATCTTGCGCTTGGTGCGTGAGTGCACCTTGGATCCGGCCCTTTGTGACTAGGCCCAGAATTGTCATCATGTCTATGAGAAAGCAAAGCATTATTTATATTTTATTATAAAATGGAGAAATAGGCCATTCGAGAAAAGAATGTGAAGGTGCAGTGGATGATCCGAGTTACTAATGATATGCCCAAACACTAGTATATATAAACCCTTAATTCTTAGCAAAAAGTATCAATTGCATTAGAGTATATATGATACAATATCATTTGTTAAAATTTCTTTTTTTAACTGCACTGTACACAAAGTCCATGCTAATGCAAGCTCTGGCCCTGGTTCACAAAACATGCTAAATGCATTTTTTACATCTTCTATGCACAAAAAAAATATCTTAAATTAAAACTATGCATATCAAAGATGCATAGCCATTATATGGCTTACATGTTGAATGATATGAGAGCCAGTTTTTGGTATTCCCTTTCACCCAAACTGACAGCGTGCAAGGTACTCAGCTCCATGACTATGGCTCAGACACGTGCAGACCGGAAAAGAGGCTGAGTCAGCAGATATGGAGGGCTAAGAATGAGCCAATGCAACTCTGGCAGTTCTGGTGAGGGACAGCACAGTAGCAGTGCACCGGTCCCCAAAACAGAGCACAAGTAACGGATAGGTTTCTAGTTCAAGGGTGAATTTCATCCTCAGTGAAAATCATCTGCAGAGAATTTTCACATGGTTTTTCAGGAGTGACGCCAATTTATCAAATGGGTGTACTCATGTTGGTTTCCTTTGTCGCCGATGTGGGACCCGATCCATGACTCAATTCCATGCTAGTCCTGCCAGCAAAGTGGAGAGTGTACTGAATACTATATGGCATTAAAAATGTTTTGATGTTGCCACTGAGTCTCGAGTTTTTGTTCTTGAATTAGCTTTAAACAGATATTTCAATGGTTAAATCAAATGCCAAGTTGTCGCCTGATTGCAGACCCAGCATCAGAATACATTTGTTCTTCCTGCAACTCTGGGATTTGTCTGTACTGCCTATATCCCTCCCCACCCCATCCCATTTCCAGACACTTTGACATCTGTAAATTAACATGATTGCCATATATAACATGGCTACATAAATAATTATAACTGTCCATAGCAACTCACCTTGGCTTTCTATTTCTTTCAGATGTTGATCAAGTTTATCACAAGAAGCACTTTCATAGCAAACCATTGCAAATAAGCAATTTGTAAGTGCCTCACATGTGTATGCAAATCTCATGGGGATCTAGAAAATACTGGCTTCAGTGATGCAAATCAAGTGAAGTCCGTTTTTGGCTGACAATTTCTATGGCTAGATTAAAGGAGGCAGAAGAGAAGAGGAGATACAATGATAGCAAATTTGATTGCAACCTTGAGAGTTATTAAGTGCCTTGAGTTAGTTACCATTTCAGAGTTTTATGGTTTTTCAATGTCTTTATATTCATCCAGTGGATGTCCATAAAAATATCATGGTTCAATGATGTGTCAAGAGAGAAGATAACAGCCCTGCAGAAAGTTTAAGATGTTTCAGTGCTGTTCTGCTTTTCCTGCAAGAGAGTCAAAGTGAAAGGACATGAGTGAGATTTGTTGTAGCTTCTAACAAAGACTGTGTGACATCTACAGGATGTATTCAGGGTGCAATGAAAGTGAACTTTTAGAAGCATATAGATAAAAATACAATTTGGGAAATGGAAAACTGAATAAAATGTTGGCTGATGTTCTTCTTGTTTCATGCAAAGGGTTTTAAAAAGAGACCTCTCCCCAAACCAACACAGAACTAAGCCAGTCATAGCTAAAGGAAATTAGATATGAATGTCTTCTTTTTTTTTTAAACTTCAAAACTCAACCTCATTTGTCTCCGTGTCTTGCCAAAGATTCCATGCTCTTTCTCTCATGCTGCTACATACACCTCCTTGTTTCTGTCCAGTGTCTATTTCCCCCTCTTTCTCTGTTTTACTGTCTTTTTGGAGGGCTTGTTCTAGCAGACAATGAAACCAATAGGTGTCCGCCAGGGGCCCGTGTTCACTGTATTCAGTCCCTGGTGTCCATCTCTCCCCCTAGGTGGACAGGCCACTTACTGCTATCTGGCTCCCATCTCTTCCCAATGGTTTCCTCCATTTTACCTCCCACTTCACTGGTTGCCATAACAACACAAGAATGGCCAATGGTCCATTAGCTCATCATCCTGTCTCTGACAGTGGCCAGCACATTCAGAGGCATTGTACAAACTGGTCAAAATGGAGTGACCTGTTTCTTGCCATACCTTCCCAGACCCTGTCAGTCAGAGGTTTCATCCTCTCACCAACGTTACTAGTCACTATTTATGAATCTATCCTCCAAGAACTGTCCCAACCTCTTTTTGAATTCAGTTATGCTATGGATTCCTGGTAATGAGTTCCAAAGATTAATTGTGCAAAATTATTAACTTTCGTTTTAAACCTGATGCCAGTTAATTTCATTGTTGTTCCCCAGGTCCTTTATACTGAGGCAAATAAAAGTCCCTGTTTACTAGACGTGCCCCCCCACAGTTATTTCTTTTCTGATTGACCCTCTACTCATATGGAAACTGTTCTGTACCCATTACTATTTCTGTTGGTCTTTTCTGCAAAAGAAACTGCAAAAGGTGAACAATATGTGTTGCCCTTCTCTGCAAAGGGAAACTGCCCTTTTGCCACCGCCTTAACCCCTTGGAGGGAGGCAGCAAATACTCACAAAACTAAGCAGCTTGTGATTGCTGTCATACTGGTTTGCTCTTCCTCAGGTGCAACCTTGGGCAGTACAAAACCCACAGTGGACAGAAGGAGGATCCAAGGCAGTGACCAAATTATTAAGGGATACCACAGCCAGAGGAAGCCCAAGAACATTCCAGTTATTACTATGGGAGCCACAGAAGAACTGGAAATAAATGTATGGATACTAAATCAATATTATTTAATAAAGGGTTGCTGCCTCTTTAATTCCAATAGCGTTATGATGACTTGCCTTTTTGCCTGCCAATGGGGTAATAATTTATAGGTGGACACAAAAGATGTGTTCTAAGGGTTGATATAGATCATAAGAACATAGGAAGTGCCATACTGGGTCAGACCAATGGTCCATCGAGACCAGCATCCTGCCTCCGACAGTGGCCAGTCACGGGGGCCTGGGAGAAGCACCCAACACGTCACCATGCTATCCATTCCCTGTGGGTCATCCCCAGGCTCCCAACAGTAAAGGGTTTTGTTCCCCAATCCTATTTGGCTAATAGCTGCGAATGGAACCATCTTCCAGAAACTTGTCCAAACCTCTTTTAAACTCAGCTATACTGCTGGCCTTGACCAACTCCCCTGGCAGTAAACTCCACAACCTAATTGTACGCTGAGTGAAAATCATTGAATGGAAGTATATTAGAGTGTATGGCCCTTTTTACACAGACTGTGGCTGCCTCTGTTCTCTGCCACAGGAGGTGGGTGGGTGGGCGTGCCGCAGCGTGGGTGGCGCATGGGTGCTGGTGCACACGGGTGCACCCCCACTCATCCCCATGCACAGAGCAACCTCCATTTCCCCATCTAGATGTGTATAAGAGACAGGTTTTCCCCAGTTGCTCCATGAGTGGGGATGCATGTTTTGTGGGAGCGCACGCACACATTCACTCACCAGCTGCAGGATTTACACGAGATGGTACCATTCGTGCCCATGCAGATCCGCTCCATGGGCATGAGTGGTACCGTCTCGTGTAAAAAAGGCCTATAATTCCAACAAAGCTATTTATTCTCTGAACAGTCCAAACACATGTAGAGTAGAGATTAGCTATTGTATTCAAATGGCACTGATAACTGTGCAGAGGGGAAAACACACACACACAAATGTACCTCTCATTCCTAAAATATCAGAAACCTTCAAGATACAGCAAGTCTAGTTGCGTATCACCACCTGCGTTTGTTCAGTTGCTTTTGCCATCTCTTCTGATTTATTACAGTGTTTAGGCTCATCTGAAAGCACAAATGCACAAGGGAATGACTGGGTTTCATGAATTACATGCATGTTTCAGTCTGTGCCATTCTTGGGTAGGGTTCATCCCTCCCCCGTGGAAGGCTGCGCAAAGCTCACGTATCCCTTAATGTCCCACTTACTCCTTCAAAACAGAGGTGAGTTTCATGCCAAGAATGAATCCTGAAGTTCTACATTTGCCTTGGAAAATTAATTCTAACCAATCGCCTACTCATCATTAGTCTTACCTTCCACACTCAGATATTCACAACTAATTACCCTTGTAAGAGTTACAGAAGTTCTTGGACAATTCTCAAGTAGAGAGAGGCTGTATATATATATATATATATATATATATATATATATGCCACTGACTGCAAATTAAAACATGCTGCTGGATTTCAGAGTTCCATTATGAAGGAGGCAAATCAAAAAGAGAGAGAAACCAGCAAGGTGAAAGAAGAATCAGTGAAGAGAAGAAGATGCCAAAAAATTATTTTTGAAAGGGCCAAGGCAGAAATCAATTTTGGAGGAGGATGGTTTGAGTAGTTGGAAAGAGGTTTAGAGGGAAAGCAGTGTGAGGCAAAGGTGAAGAGGCATTGGTGAGGAGAAGTAGAAGCCAGTAAATGCTAGTGCATGAAGAACTTAAACTGAAAGGGAAAAGACCATTGGCAAAGTGTTAGACAAAGAACTGCTGAAAATACAAATTGCTGGGAGAAATACAAAGAAAGGCGCGTGCTATACTCTTTTAATTTGTAGTTATTATTGTTGTTTAAATATGTTTTAAAATGTTTTAATATGTTGTGAGCCACCCCGAGATGCCTGAGGCAGGAGGGAGCATCACGGCCTAGGCCCAGCCTATCTGCGGGATCGCCTCACTCCCCATGTACCCGTGCGACCCTTGAGATCGTCCGTGGGAGCCTTTTTGGAGGTTCCCCGGGCGAGGCGGGTGGCCACCGATGTCAGATCTTTTTCGGTGGTCGCCCCTGTGCTGTGGAATTCGCTTCCAGAGGAGGCTCGGCTGGCTCCCACTCTCCTGCTGTTTCGGCGTATATGTAAGACCTGGCTGTTCCATCAGGCTTTTGGCGGGGGGTGGGGGTGGGGATAGGGATGGGGGTTTTCCCCATGTAGTGTATTTTAAATTGTTTTAAAATTTTATTATTGTTTTAAATGAAATGCTGTTCGCCGCCCCGGGCTGCCCTGTGGGCAGGAGGGGCGGGATATAAATTTAAAAATAAATAAATAAATAAATAAATAAAATATAAATGTTAGTATAAATAAAATAAATAAATAAATTCCCCATGTTCTCTCATTCCCTTAGGTATCATTGGGATGCTTTGCTGTAGCATCAGCCCTTCTCCTCAAGCTGCTCTTTCTCTGTTTTCCTTCCAAAGGAGATCCTAGTCTTCAGTTTTAATAAATACGAGGTGTAGATTCTTCCATCTGCTCTTGCTGCTTTTTGCTTTATGACTGATGCATGCCTGAGTTGAGATGTTCAGCTCTTTAAGTCTCTAGCATGTCACATAGCACCAGGAACATGCTGGTGAACTTCAGTCTTACATAAAGAGGGTTATGCCCCACTTAAATCTCATTTAATAGGGCTAAGCCTTCCAAACTGTGGGACGGGGTTTGGACAAAAAAAGTGTACAAGTTTCACAATGTCTGCCTGAACAGAGGTGAGTTTCTTGGGTACCAGTGCTGCCATGCTTTGTGTGTAGCTTGCAGATTTGGATATGGCATTCAGAATTTAGTGGATTTAGAATACCCTTTCTTTACTTCTATCAAAATTTTGACTTCTACAATGATTTAGAGATGCAATTTGTTGTCATTAGCAGAGTGCAGTTGGCATAAATGACAGACTAGGCCCTTTTAAAATGGGCCATGGCTTGGGGGGGGGGCAGTCTGTGGGCGCACCACTGAGGTTATGGTGTGGGGTGTGTGTGTGTGTTGCACACGGGTGCACACCCATCTCCCCTGCCCTGCATCCCCGCTCATGGAGCAACCTGTGTTTTTGCTGGTTGCTCCGTGCCTGGGGGGTGGGGATGCGTGGGTCGCAGAAGCGCACACCTGCACACCTCTTCATTCCCCTGCGTGGATGATGGGTGTGCATGCATGGGAGGGTCTCGTGTAAAAAGGGCCAAACACGGACCCTGCTCCCTGTGTGGCCTGTGAAAAAAGGGCCATAGTAGCAAGAACCAACTCTCACTTTCTTTGTGACCATTTTCCTCTGCATTTGGGTTTGGCACCTACATGACATTTTTTTTCTTTCAAAAAACTACCCCTATGTGCCAAACTCTTGATGAATTTCAATAGAAATTAGGTGCCCAAGTGCTATTTTTTTGTCTTTCAAAATTACCTCTTAATGTATAAATCTAGTGCCGATAGAAACTCTAGAAATGTATAATATAGTATATTAGTGTAGTATAGGATGGAACATATTCAAAGATGATTGAAAAACTAAACTTTAAAACTAAAGGATGCATGTGGCTTAGCAAAATAGCTCTCAACTCAAGCTAAATCTGCACGAACGTTGTAGAAGGAAGAGGAGGGCAGCCCTCTATGGCCTCGCACATGCAGAACATGGCTATCGTGCAATTGCTTTTCTCTGAGGTTAAATAGCAGCACTTCTGCTGCTGGAGACATTAGACAATGAACACTCACACAGAAGAAGTACGAGTTGGCACGTTCCCCTCTCTGTAATGTCTAGTAGGGGTGGGACACTGGGGAGGATACCAGATACTGGATTTACCGGTATCGGATCTCCCCAGTACCAGATTTACTGGTATCGGCATACCGGATCTTTAAATTGGGCATTTTATCATTTTTTTTTTACATTGTGGCTGTTTATCTCAATGGCCGCAATGTAAAAAAAAAGGTAAAGCGCCCAGTGTTAAAGATCTGGTATGCCGGTACAGGTAAATATCAGATTTATCAGATTACTCCGATACACCCAAATACCGGCAATATTGGTTCTCAGGAGAACCGGAATTCCCACCCCTAATGTCTAGCATATCAAGAACATAGTGGAGTATCACAGGAGGAATCTTGAGTTTCTGTGGAGTCCAATGTGTAACGGTCTCAAAAGTCTATGTAATATTTTCTTCTATTTTGCCCTGGACATCACACCTAACACTACATCAGCTTCCTTTCTTTCTACCTCGGTCTCCATCATTTCACTGACTTCAAGTGCCAAAATACTATTTTTATACAATAACACTAGGATTATAATTGTGATGGACATCCAGGCACAAGTGCCTGACATGACCTTTTTTGTCTTGGCTTAGTTTGACATTGGGCTTCAAAGTGCTTTTCTTTGCATTCACATAGTGAGGCAGATCCCAAGCCCTGTGCATGCCATGTGTGTTCTGTGTGTGGGTGCACACATCCCCATTGCAGGAACTGTGTGGTACGTGCAACCTGCACAAAAGCCACTTGGGATTGATGCGTGCGCTGTACACAGGGGGCTTGGGATTGTGCTCACTGACTTTCTGGAATAGCCACTGCATGTCCACTGCCCATTAACTCCCTGCGAAGGGGGTGGGGGGTATGGGCAAGGATATGGGGTGTGTGTGTTCTGCCCTGGTCCCCCTGTAGGAGGGGTGGGTGGGAGGGAGTGTCTCAGCCCCCCTGAAAGAGGGGGGGGGAATACAGGCAGGGGAGAATTGGATGGGAGGGTATATCCCAGTCCCTCTGCGAGAATGGGGTATGGGCATGGGGGAAGGAGGTGGGGGGGGAAGAGAATGGTAGGAAGTGTCATGGTCCCGCTGTGAGGGGGGTGCATGGGGAAGGAGGGGAGAATGGGGAGGGAATGCCATGCCCCCCAGTGAGAGGAGGGGATCAGGCACAGGGGAAGAGAGTGGGGTATGGGGTATTGGTTGGGGAAGGATAGGGGAGGGGTTTTCTTGCCTGCTTGCCCGCCACTAGGGATCCTGGGCTTGGGACCCCCTTCTTGGTCTCTGCCTCGCCTATACTCATATGGGCCTTTTAAGTGCTGTGATTTTGGGGGAGGAGGAATTGTTCATCAGGAGCCAGGGAAGGGAGCCTTTCCTGTGTGGTAGGAGGGAGAGGCAGCTATTGGGGTCGTGTTGGGCATGGGGAGGTATGATGGAGGCAGGGGAGGTTAGACCATGGGGGCCTTTGGGAGAGACACTTAGTGTCAGTTCCCATGTCCCTCCCCACCCCGTCTTGGGATATCTGGGAGTTGAGGACAGTAGGACTCCCAGTCTGACGCTGTTGCTTCTTAATACGAGGTTGGTGGCTAATAAAATATCTGTCATCCATGATTTGGTTCACGGTGAGGCTGTCAATCTCATATGCATTACAGACACCTGGCTAGACGAGGCATCTGCACCAGTATTGTCCCATATGGTGCAGGCTGGGAACTTGGTGCAGCATCAGCCAAGGCTCAGGGGATGAGGTCACGGGTGGAGTGGCTTTGGTTTGTAAAGACACTTTGGCCTTTCAGGGGAATCTGGTGCCTAACACATCCAAAATGGAGTGTGTCCACCTTGTGTTGGATTTGGCTGGGGATAGATTGGGAATCTTCTTGGTGTACCAACCACGTTGCTGCACAGTTGATTCCCTGATTGCTCTAGCCAAGCTGGACTTGGAGGTGGTGTTGAGGTCACCTGGACTTATTGTCTTGGGTGATTTCAACATGCATGCCAAGGCCAGCCTTTTAGGGGCAGAGCAGGAGTTCATGGCCACTATGACAACCATTTATTTATTTATTTATTTATTTTAAGAACTTTTATCCCGCCCCTCCTGTCACAGCTCCTAACCATGGGCCTATCCCAAATAATGTCGGGTCTGATGCATGAGGTGGGACACACATTGGATTTGAGGTTTTGAACGAGCCTGAAGACAGGGGTTCCGATACTTGGGGGTGTTTTAACAACACCATTGTCATGGTTGGATCATTACCTCATGAAGGATCCAGGCCCTTCTATGTCCTCATTGGGATGGTGGATTGGTTAGGTCAGTCCACCCCCAGAGACTGATGGATCCAACTGATTTTCAGAATTCTCTGGGGGATATGCCCACTGAACTTGACAGCTGCTCTGTCAATGATCTCATCGCTTTGTGGAAGGACATCTTGACCATGGCCATTGATATAGTTGCACCTAGGCATCCACTGCCACCGCCTCATCATCAGAGGTCCCCCTGGTTTACCGAGAACCTGAGGCGGTTGAAGTGAGAGGGTAGGTGGCTAGAGCCCAGGTGGCGCTTGACTCATGCTGAAACCAACCAATTGCGGCAGAAATAGTTTTTGAAGGACTATGCCATGGTTGTGATGGCAGCGATGAAAGCTTTCTTCTCCGCTATCATAATGTCTGCAAAGTCTCGCCCAGTGGAGCTGTTCCAGGTTGTGAGGGGCCTGGTTAACCCTGCCTGTCTCCATCAGGTAAAGGAGTCATCTGTTGCCTGCTGTGACATTTTTATTAATCATTTTGAAGACAAAATCACTCATATTCCCCACAACTTGGGTGCTACTATTTTAATGGCAGAGTCAGAGTTTGGGGTTATGGAAGCTCAGTCTTATTTGGATCAGTTTCAATTGACAGCTCCGAGCTGCAAGTGTGCAGGAGGATGTGGGATACACATTTTTGTATAAATAAATAAATAAATAAATAAAT
>QEPC01005396.1:1679200-1694459 GCA_003113815.1 Sphenodon punctatus | reverse complement strand
GGAGGCAGATAATTAGTTTCGTTTCTTGCAAGCCTCTCCACCCCTGGTGCCTGGAAGTCTGCTTCTCAGTGACTGACACTTCCCTGTCATGTTTGACCTTCCAGTGAACCTTTTTTTGCTACCCGAACTCACCCGAACTAACCGAACTGTTTGGCCATTTCGCCGTTCGGTGTTCAGTTTGTTCGGTATGTTCGTGTTCGTGTTAGTGTTCGAGTTCGGTCGTCCGAACAGGCCGAGTTCGGGCTGAACTCTGAACTGCCGAACCGCGTTCGCCCATCCCTAATCCTAGCTGCCAGGTCAATGGCATAGTGCCTTGTGAAGGTGATGTGTATTCCAAAGGAGCTGTCTGAAGGTTGAAATACAAGAATGTCTGATTTCTGATGTACAAAGAGAACTTACCAATCAATGTGTCTGTCAAATTTGTTCCTTGTTGTGCATCCGTGATTTCTTTCTGGCTTGATTCAGGGTTAGTGGTTGTCTTGGAGCTGGATGAGTTGAAAGGGACTACTTGTAGAACGACAGATGTGGGAGGAGAGTCTCTTGATAAAGGCGTTTCATCACTTCTCTCATTTTGTGTCCTTGGTGTTTCCTCCTTTAATTGTGCATCTGTGGATTGTCTGCTTTGGTCTTTATGCTGTTGTTTTTGCAGTCCACCAACATTTCTCACCAGTTCTTCTACACAGAGACAACAGAATACAAAAATGAGCAATGTAATATAAATTTCACCTGTTTTTATTTAAAGGAGCCAGAGGCTCTCTCCTAGAGTTTGACCTAGCAACATGTACATGTGTGCTATCACTTGGGAATGCATCACTTTTAGATATGCACTATTTTGTGTAAACTGGGGCTCACTTCTTATTTCAGTTGCATAGACGCATGGCTAAATCATTATCAGTACTTCTGTCACCTCTTAGCATGAATGAATTCAAGAAGCAGAAGAAACACATTTGGGGAAAGAACAGACACAAGATTAGATGAAATGCTTTTCCATTTAACATTGCTGTTTGTGATAGGAAGACAGTTCAAGAAAATTGAACCATGAGAAAAAATAGTGGAAGGGGGAAATGGATGAAAGGGGATGAGCGGGGATGAGTAAAGAGAGTTCAAATGCCTCTCTGTCCATGGAACATCAAATGGCCAATGAAAACCTTCTGCCTCCCCATCCCCATGTTGTTAGAATACTATTAAGTACCACTATTAAGACTCGTACACGGCCCATCTTCTTATTTTCAGTCCAGAATCCCATTATACTCTCATGAAAGAAATAAAATATCACCAGTCTTAAAATGCTAAAACAATTAAAATGTGAACTATCATTGAAGAAACGATAATTCTTCAATGATCGTTCCCAAGTCCACACTGTTCCCTGCTGTTAAAAGAGTACAGGAGATACAGCACTGTCCAACTACACTATTGTTACTGATCTACTAGCATGCTACTGACAGCCTTTCTAGGAGCAAGCTTTGGCACTGGGTCTGACTAAACCTAAACCTAGGGCTGTCTTTAGACATAACGTCAGTGGGTGTCTGAATGTGTGTTTTGACTTTGTTATGAACACCGGTTTTGCCCTGTGTTCAGCATGTGGCACTGCTTTGACACATAGACCATCTTGGGGCAAACCAGTGTTTTGCTCACCATCTGATCTCAGCACGCAAGCGCTGCTGCCTTGTTCCCCATGTTGTACCTGCCAACATGCTGCACAATATCATTAGACACAACGTTGGCCACATGTTCAGCTGAAACACGTAAATTGTCCTTGTGATGCAATGGTGTTCACATCACGTGTTCAGTGGGTGGCTAAATTGGTGCTGGGATTGTTATGATGCTTACACACAATGGCAAAACAAGTGCTTAGGGGTTTTGACACCTGATGTTTGGTATGTCTAAAGATGCCCTAGACTAAAACTGGTCATCGTGTAATATTTATGGCGTGATGGAAGCATCCCTGTAGTTCAGGTTGCAATCCCATTTCCATGTTAAGAGGTATTTGCTATTTCCCAGTCCCACTCCTTGGTCCCTTGTAGAGAGAAGTGCACTTTGGCCAGTTGTTTGTGTGGTACGATGAAAAGCTGAAGCCATCTCAATATAGACTTCCAATATATTGGAGTTTGAAAACTGGTCAGTTCTTATGATGCTTTTTTTGGAATATCATAGCTATAACATGCATACCAAAGACATTTTAAAAAATAAAACAAAACACAACACTATTTCTATAGGATTTTGAATGTTCAAAATGCTTTACAATTCTTATTTAGTTCACTCAGTGAGGTAGGTCCTTATTATTCCCATTGTACAGAAATGGAACTGAGGCTGAGAGATAGTGACTTATCCAAGGCCATCCAGTGACTTCAGAGTTAAGACAGAATGTGAACTCTGGTTTCCCAGATCCAATGCCAACACCTTATCCCCTTGACTACATTGGCTCTCCTGACTTGCATTACACTTCATATTTAGTTTGTTGATCCTAAGACTGGAAAACTTGTCAAGAAGCAGAAAATTTCTCCTACATTATAAAACCTAAAATCCTGTATTCCTACATAGCTACAATCCCCTCAGAGACTTCTGCAAAGCTGCTAAACAGAAATATTTATACTGAAAGACATAAAATAACTAAAGTTATAGTTTGGATGCAGTTTTAGGAAGTTCTGCTTGGATATGGTAATTTAACTAGTTTTCTCAATGTGATCTCTCTCATCATTAATATAAAGATTTAGCTGTAATTAATGGAAACATATTTAGCTTCCCTATGGCAGAGATACCACAATTCTAAAGCCAAGGAAATTTCCAGACAAGAACATTGTTAAGGTGTAACAAGGCATTCAGTACATTATACACAAAACCTTTAAAAGACTAAGTAGTCTGTGCACAGCTATTGACCCTGTTGAGCTCCCCTAAAAATTATAACCCTGTATCCATCCATAACATTATAAAGGAATGGAGTTAACTTTGCTATAATGCTCTTAAACCTGTGTCCCAACACTTTCCACCTAAATTAAAAAGGTTTAATTTTAAAGTAAATTAAAAAGGTTTAATTTACCCTACCTTTTTAAGACTGGGCAGTTTTATTACATTTCAGTATCACATTAAGATTCTTCCCCCCTTAAATTTCTACTGCTCTGAAGCAGTAATACTACTTTATCTCCAAATGAACAAGGTTTGGAGAAACCTGGGAAAAAGATGAGGACATGCATCACAACTTCTCCAGACATGAGATGGTGTTTCATACAAATCCAGAATTCTACTTTACTAGGGCTGGTTGTCAAACTGATAGGCCGCTTTTAGGCATGCATGGCACACAAGCAGTGAAAAGTCACGCTGCGTGTAAAAATCCCGTGAATGGGGTTTAGACATGACGTTTCATGTGTTAAAGCCAGACGTGCATTCTTTTAAAACCACAAATTAAATACTTCTTCGTCAAGGTATTTAACACACAAAATGTCGCGTCTAAACCTCACCCGTGGAATTTTTACACAGTGTGATTTTTATGCCACATGTGCGCCGCACATGTCTTAAAGCGGCTTTAGAGGAACT
Organism: Sphenodon punctatus; assembly: GCA_003113815.1. Taxonomy (NCBI): domain Eukaryota; kingdom Metazoa; phylum Chordata; class Lepidosauria; order Sphenodontia; family Sphenodontidae; genus Sphenodon; species Sphenodon punctatus. The sequence continues at coordinate 1,690,928 of QEPC01005396.1, read as the reverse complement.
AGAACTCTGGAAGTATTCTCACATCTCTCTATTGGTTACTGTGTGTAGACCTGGACTTGCAAAACATTCAATTCCATTCACTCAAACCTGGTGCTAATTAAAGAAGATCTGCAATTCTGCACTCACCAACAGCAATGATACAGAAATGAGGCCTGCACACACAATCAAGGAATACAAATGGTCACAGTTGGTTTATTGTTTATATAAAATTAAACAAGGGAATCTGGACCAACAAAAACCAGGCATGGAGTATTAACAAAACATACTGTGTTTTCCAATCCTTATTATACAAGGGGAAGCCAGTCCCAGGGTCTCACCTTTACTCACATTGCAATAATGACATGCTGCCCCAACACCCATCAGTTTGGTTTCTCAACTGTGGAGCTGAGTGCACTTGCTGGGCCGGCTCCATTCCCTACCAGGAGGAGCCGGAGCTGGGAACAAATGTTCCCGCTTGGTTCTGCTTGCTTTGGCTCAGCTGGGCCATGGCTGGGTGCAGACTGCAGGTCTGCTTCCTGCTTTGTTCTGGGATCACATTTCTGGCCCAGTCGCCACCCGGGGTTTGTTCCAGGCACACATCTGGCAGGCTCAGAACAAATGTTCAGGCATTATGCTGGCTCAGTCAGGCCAAAGTGGGACAAACCAGGCCAACATGATGTCTGTTAATACAGTCACTTAGGTTTTTCCAGGACCATGAGGAAGGAGTAAGTGCCTGCAAGGGTGCAACCCCAAGGGAGCAAGCCGGGCTCCAAAAAGCATCTGGCCCTTTAATTAGCCCAAATATGAGGTGTTGGCCATTAAGGACAGATGAGTGGCTCCAGCTGGATGAGGCTCTGTAATTCATCTGGACCCTCAGCTTTAAAAGAGAGCTGGAAAGGTCAAAGGGGGAGCCCACCAGGAAAAGGTAGCAAGCCATAGAACGCTATCTCAGAGAAGGGGCTTGCCTTGGAGACCTGAAGAAAGGGGTCAGGGAGCCTGCACAAGGCCCTGGGAACTGGCTAGCTGGCAAAGAGGTTAGGCCAGGTGGTCTGTTTGAGGGAGAAGGACTGACTGACAGAGAGTGTTCCAGGCCAGAGGCCCTGTTTTGTCGGATGTCCTGCCTCCCAGAGAGAAGGGAGACACATTGGCCCTTTTTACATGGGCCGCGGTCCATGTGCAGTGGGTGGGGGGTGATGAGCGCATGCCCATCTACACGCATGGAGCAACCGCTGTTTTTGCAGATTGCTTCATGTGTGGGGGATGGGTAGAGGTGGGTGTGAAAGCATGTGTGCAGGAGCGCTCAAGCATGCGCACCCATGGGATTTACACGAGCGGCACCCATGCATGATTTCTGGGTGTTCATGTGTGGGTGCCGTCTGTGTAAAAAGGGTCATTCAGGGGTGGACTGCTCATATAATACGATGGGGAACTCAGCACTGGTTTTAAAGCACACTGTGGGGAAGAAAAGTGCTGTGTGGACTGATCTGGGGTAGAGATCCTGTGCTGCCATGTTACAGTCTCTTAGACAAGGATATCGTGTAGTTGAATATCTCTTTCGTAAGAATTTCAACAGAAGAAAATGTAGATTGCAGTGTGAAAACATGGACCCTTTTCACACAGACACTCTAACACGGATAAAATGGGTGTTACATTTTATTATACATGTTCCAGGGCACCCATAGAGCACACTGTAGCACCCATTTTATCCGTGTTAGAGTGTCTGTGTGAACAGGACCATAGGTAAATTTGCCCTTTTTATGGTGAACATTAGATAACTGCTGTTTTTGTTTAATATGTTGTTCTTACAGCCAGAAAGTATTTGGTTATCATCTCAGGTTCTTCTTTTCTTTTTTTAAAAATTCCTCCTATACTACCACCTTTGGTCTCATATCAACAAACTAACAAAACCTGCTTATACAGGGATAGGTAGTACTCCTGCTGCTATAAAATCTCTCACTGACTTTGGTGACAGCTGTAGAAGACTGATAGGTAAGAGCAGAAGAGGTGCCATACTGGGTCATAACAATTCTCCATCCAGTTCTGACTGTGGCCACTCTCCATTATTTTGGAGAAGTATCTAGGGATGTGCGAATGCGGTTCAGAAGTTTGGAGTTCGGACCGAACTCGACTAGTTCGGTCGACCAAACCGAACTTCCGAACCAAACTCGAATTCGACCGAACTGTTCGGTTGAATCCAAACCAGTTTGAAAGGCCAAAAACAGCTTAAAACACTGGTTTTGCATGTATGAACTCGGTTCGGAAGTTCGGAATTTGACCAAACTCAACTAGTTCAGTCAACCGAGCCGAACTTCCAAACCAAACTCAATTTTTGAATCAAACTGAATTTCCGAACTTCGTTCTGTTTTCACATCCCTAGAAGTATACAGCAGGTCATAATAGAGCAATCCAATTCCTGCTGTTCACTCCCAACTCCGTCCTGACACTCAGAAGTTTATATAAACTGCCTGAAAAATAGGTGCTTAGAAAGCCATGGCAGTGTAATATCATAAATATTCAGTACTGGCTTGGACTCAGTTTTGTCCTATATCCACAACAGAACAGTGGCTAATTAGATAGTCATGTAAGCAAAATGTCCATCTGCTTTTTGCAGATTTTTCACTTTATATTGATAAATTTATTTTATAAAATATTCATGCTGCATTTTAATCCAACACAGGTTTGTTGAAATAGTCACATGTAATCTGTTGAAATGTGTTTTCCTGGATGGCCACTAGTTAGTTACACTTCCAAAGAATCTAGGAAGCTTGTTCAAATGGGTACATTTTTTCAAGCTGTGAATTATTATTTAATTGTATGGAGACACTTAATTTAAAAATATCATTTTTAAAAAGACTTTCAAAAAGGTGCAACATCCTCCAGTGTAACTGTTGATCTAACCCTTTTATCTATGAACCAAGGAATAACTGATATAGTGTTGATTTATTCACTGCTGCCAAAATAAGAAAAAAGATAATAGATACCTATGAAGATTCATTTTCATGGAAATAATTGGTATGAGACAGAATGAAACAACATAACACTGCACCGTGGAGGATGAGTATAAGGAATTCTTCACACATTACAATCTGATCTGAAAATGAACATAAAACTAAAATCAAGGAATAAGATGAAAAGTAAACTAAAGTCAAGACTTAAGTTAAAATAAAGTCTAGATTAGGGCTGAAACGGCAAGCCACTGTGGTAGCTTTTTCCGAGAGAAATAGCTCTTGCACAATGAGCGGCATGGTGCGATAGAGACGTTCATTCCGCTATGTTCATTCCACTACCTGTGCCGTTCCACTACTTTCATTCCACTACTTCCACCAGCTGCGAAAATAGCAGAACAATGTTTGTTCCGACAGTTTCAATCTTCCACAATTTCCATTGGCACTGCAAAGTAGCGGAACAATGTTTGTTCCGGCAGTTTCCGAGATTGTTCCGACAGTTTCTGAATTAGCGAAATGCCAGCAGAAAAGCTGCAGAAAGTTGCGGGCAAATCTGAAATGGCAGAATGAAATAGTGGAGCAGAAAAAGGAGTTGCCACTTCAGCCCTAACTATGTAGGTAACTGAGAATCAATAGATAAGTTTAAGACGGGATGTTGGAGAGCTGTGAGGAGAGAAGAGGAATGGACTGTAAGGATTCTTGGCTCATAGATCTTGAGATGGAACAGATATTGTAGTTCACCTGGCAATTCAGGGTCAGTTATTTGCTGTGGCCTGCTTTGACCCACTTTGCACTGGATCTCACCTGCATGTCTGTACAGATACCGCCAGATGTTGGACCGGGATTGCCTCCGGCTGTGTCGGCAGCTAGCCTGGGATCTCACCCAGGACTATCTCCAGATCACAGCCTAAGGTCCATCTGATTGGGCTAAAGCGGGCCACAGTGAGCTATCATGTCTGCTGTGGCAGCCTGTGGCCTGATCAGGTCTGCTATGGGCAGCTGCATGGGAGCGGGGTGCAGTGTGGGGATGGGGATTCATGTATCTTCCTGCCCTACCCAGTGGCCCCACTGTGGGCATGTTTGTTGTGCACCCGTCCACCATGGCTTCCTGATCTGGCCCAAGTTGGGCTGTCACCATGCAGCCGTCATTTCTGTTACCACCCTGTGTTATATTCTCAAGAATTTTGTTCATTTCAATTAAACAATTCAGTTGAAGCAGTTTGCTATATGTACTAATGCTAACCATTTCTTAGTCTAGCAAGCATAACTGTTAAATATGTTCCTGGGTAGCCACTTTCATTTCTTTGCTCATTACAACTCCCACTGGACCTCCCTTTGTGTTTACACTCTTCAAATACTTGGTAAGAACTGTCTGTAGTCTAGATGTCTTAGCTTTATAACTAGTATTTTTCACTGTTCCTAAAAGGGACCTTCATCTATTCATTAACCCAATTTACTTATTTTCTCCAGCATTTCAAAGCACCATAGAATAATAGTCCCAGACACTGCCAGTGGCTATCAATCCATTTTTATCTGTGCCCCTACTTTAGGATGCAACATATTGCTTCCTCTGACTTCCCTCCCCTGACTAGACTACCCTTTCTGCCGTCTCCTAAATCAGATTAGCATTGCATTATCAGATCATTGTTCCAAGTCTTTTAACTCTCAGCAGCTGTGGCTTGATTCCCCTTAGTGAGTCTGTAAAAAACGTCTGGCAGCTATAACAGAGCTAATACCTGTGGTTATAGTGACTGGAATGATAGAGGATTACAGATGCCTGAGGATGGCCTGTAGGTACTGTACAGAGATGTCCTTTGGAAAAATCATTTGTTATTAAAACCCAAGCTCAATCAAAAAGAAACTACCTCTACTCCAAACTTTGGTAGCCTTTGATATTTCTATTGCTTCAACTATGCATAAAATACAGCAAAAACAAGTTTTGTTCCTTGTAAAGTTAACTGATTATTAGAGCTAAAATGGGTAACAAATAAATGTTCTTCCCGTCCCAGCCCCCACACCCAATTTTGAGCAAGGTGTACTAAACCAAAATGACACCCAGCAACAAATTTTTGGCAATTTCGTTTATTTTATTTGTTTTCATTTGGTTAATTTATTTTGTTAATTTTCTCTGGGAACAATGGAAATTGCTGGGATAGAAATCTGGAAATGGCCAAAATGAACAAAACAAATAAACTGAATGAACCAAATGAAAATGGGTAATTGATTAATATTCACTACTCTGTTGTTTTTTTTCATTTTGGGTTAGATCATTCAGATTTGACAGCTTTGCTCATTTTGGTTGGAACTAATTCCAGCTCTATTATTGATTATCAGCACAGAGCTGAATTGGAACATCCGGGTGAAATCCATCTGTAACGATTTGCCTGGTCCGATAGACGTCTGATGGAGCAGAAACTACTATGATCTGGTCCCCGTTCTATTGGAGGTCTGTCTCACCAACCCAGCACTGTGCTAGTCTTCACATGCACACTAATCTGAATTCTTTCTGCAGATAGCCAAAATTGCACATGCATCAAAAAGCATTTTGACTTAGGTAGGCTTGACAATCTAATACAGCTTACTTGCAGAAGGTACAATGGAGGTTATCTGCACTTTGTATCTTTCTTCACATAGAATGCTACATTATAGAACCCACGAGAGCAGACTCTCTTATTTAAGGAGAGTGTGAGGTTCCATTGTTTCTCTGCCTTTCTTTTACACTGGAATTTTCATCCACGTTACTGCCAGGAGAGGACCGATCGTTTGGAAGGGATATCTTTTTTTCCTTTGAATTGTTAGTGAAATTGACTGTGTAATAAATTAAAGATGTTTGCCTTCTAATTGCTGGCTCTTTTCAGAAAAGAAAGGGTATAGAGAAGCAACGTATAATTTTACTCAAAGTTGCCATTTTAGTTAATAGGGGGGGTGTTATTTCTTGCGCACACACAACCGGTGTTAAGGTTATTATGGCCATCTGATGTGCCCACGCGTCTGGCTGCCTGCCCGGCTGTCCTGGCCCTCAAGACACCAACTCTGCCACCTATCTGGTTCCTAGTCACCAGCAGCTTGGGAGGAGGGGCGGGGGAAGGAACTAATACCGCCCCCTGCCCGACTGCCTAGCCACCTGCCTGGCCGTCTCCTTGTCCTGGCCCCCAAGGTTCCCCTGCTTGTACTCCTCCCCCTCCCTGCTGCCTACCTGGTTCCTGGCCACTGCTTCCGGAGCTGCTGAGGCTGCCAGTGCTGGAGCAGACACTGTAACTTTCAACGCCCCCACACCTCCGGCCTTTGTTATGCTGCATGTTAGGGCCAGTGCACACACGCATGGGCCCAAGCACTTTCTAAATTATAGAGGCTGCTCCAGCACTGGTGGCCGCAGTAGCTCCAGATCCTGTAGTAGTAGTGGAAACAGCTGCTCCAGCTTGAGCTCTAGCTCTGGAGACTGGAACCTCATTGCAATGCCAAAACTCACAAAAACTAGAGTGTGTGTGGGAGGAGGGGTGTGTGTGTGTAAATGGGAGGGAGGGTGGGAAATAGGTGTCTGCACATGCACCCTGGCGGGAGAAGGACTGTGTGTGTTTGTATGAGTGTGTGTAGGAGTGAGGGAGACTGTGTATGTGTGTATGCAGGGGGGAGGGACACTGTATGTGTGTGCATGAGTATGTGCAGGGGAAGAGGGAAACTGCATGTGCTCTCGCTGGGGGGAGGGTAAAATGTGTATGTGTGTTGGGGGAGGGGAGAATGTGTGTGGGTGAATGTGTGTGCACAGGGGGAGGGAGACTGTGTGTGTATGTGTGTGCGTGCTCGAGGGAGAGTAGAATGTGTGTGTGTTGGGTGTGTGTCTGGTGGTGTCTGAGCGAGTGGGGAGTAAGCATGGGTTCCCAGAAGGCCCGAAAGGAAGCACAGCACAGGCCCAGCAGCTGGCCCATTGCTGTGGGGCCTCCTTACCGCAACCCAAAATGGACTCCGGGGAGAAATACCACCCACGTTGTCCCACCTGTCTGCTGTTTGTTGTCTGTACCCCTGGCATGGTGTGCAGCTTGCTGTCCCACAAACCGAGGATGGTCCCCCTGTGTGTGTGTGTGTGTGAGAGAGAGAGAGTTGAGTTTCAGTAAGTGTGTGTGAGATAGAGAGGAGAGTGTATGAGAGAATGAACGTGTGCGATTCCCAAAGAAAGCACGGTGCAGGCCCCAACATCTAGCCTGGTGGCGCGAGATCTCTGTACCGCAGTCTCGAACAGGCCCCACACCCGGGGGCGGGAGGGATGTGGTGTGCTCTGCCTTGTCTTCAGCAAGCATCCACGCAACGGCCTGCTCAAGCCCCACGCCCTCAGCAGCAGCCTGGGTGAAGGGGGAGGAACACCGCCCCACCTGCCCGATGTTCGTCATCTGTGCTCCTGGCCCTGTGCTCTGCACACCATTTTGCAAACCAAGGTTCCCCCACCCCACCCCGGTGTGTGTGTAGGCTTAGAACAGTCAGTGTGTATACATTGGAATGAGTGTGTGTGAGATAGAGAGAGAGCAGCATATGAGAGAATGAATGTTTGTGATTGTGTGTGTGTGAGAGAGAGAAACAGAATGTGTGTGTGAGAATGAAAGTGTGAGTGAGAGAGCATATGTGTGTGATTCAGAGAGAATGTGTGTGTGAGATAGAGAGAAGGAAGGAGTGTGTGTGTCACTGAATATGTGTGTGTGCAAGAGAGAATGAATGTGTGTGTGTGTAATTGAGTGTGTGAGACAGTGTGTGTATGTGAGGGAGAATGAATGTGTGTGTGAGAATGAATGTGTGAGAGAGTGTGTGAGAGAGAATGAATGAGTGTGTGTGTGTGTGTGTGCGTGTGATTGAATGAGTGTGAGAAATGGAGAGAGAATGAATTGTGACATTGTGTGACATTGAATGTGTGTGAAAGAATAAATGAGTGTGTGTGTAATTGAATGAGTGTGTGTGAGACAGCATGTGTGCGAGGGAGAATGAATGAGTGTGTGTGCGAATAAATGTGTGAGTAAGAGTGCGCGCGTGCGTGTGTGTGTGTGATTCAGATAGAATTTGTGTGAGACACAGAGAATGAAGGAGCGTGTGTGTCATTGAATGTGCGTGTGGGTGAGAGAGGTGAGTGTGTATGTGACTGTGGGGGGGTTGCTCCCTCCTGCACCTGCCTCTTGCCCCCCACAGCTGCCTCCACTCCCCCTGGCCCATTGGCCTGCCTGCCTCTAACTGACTTCTAGCCTTTCCAGAAGACCCAGACCCAGAATCATTGGAGGTAAGGACCACTTGTCCAAGAAAATACCTTTGTCCCAGTGCCACTCACTTCTACTGAGTGCAGACCTAAAACACTTCTGTTCTGACCATTTCCCACTGCTGTTTACACCATGCCATCAAATGACCATTACCTTTTGCAGGTTTCAATACAATATCAAAAATAAGGACCTACTTTACATGCAAAGAAGCAAACAACACTGGGCAAAAGGGATACACTGATCACCATTACACTGTGGAAGCAGGGGGAAAAAAACCCCAAACAGGTCAGAAGAGAGGAGATTTTGGTCTGCACTCAGTAGAAGAGCAGCTTGATTGATCAGTGCTAAGTTCGTTCTCTGAGTTGAGTGGCATTGCCTCATTAAACATACACACACATTCGTTGCATGAAGAAAAAACAAAAGAAAATTACCAACTCCAAATCTCCAGTTTTGTTTAAGAAAATAGTTAAGGCTTGCACAAATAAAAACAAAACAAAACACCATTTAATGGGGAAAGTTGAATTGAACCATATTCCAAAAATAATGGAAATTGAAGATTAAGGCTCTCACCTAATCTTGAGCAACATGTGCAAATAGTGAAAGTAGACACGGCTTTCACCTTAAATTAAGGCTCTTGCTTTCAGTTGTGCACAAAGAACAAAATGTTAAGGCCCTCGCCTTAACTTGCATGCCATGTAATCATTTAGATGTTGAACAGTCTCACATATGTACTTGTTTCAACTTTGGCTGTTTCAGAGCGGGTACGGAGCTGAAGGACATGGACATGGGAGCTGTGGGTGTAGATTAAGGAGCAGCAACTGGTCTGAGTGCATGGGTTGCAGGTGTGGTTGTGGATGGAGGGCTAGAGGTAGCTGTGTGCACTTTGAGAGAAGACTGAGAGGCAGAGCTGTGCCACTGCTCCCTCTGATCCTCCGTTCTTCTGGTTCAGTGTTGTCCTCATCCTACAGAGGAAGGTTTCAGAGTGATAGACCAATTAAACATGTGGACGCAACTAATACATCATCTGTCTCAACTTGTTGACAGAGGAGGTGGGGAAATCCCAGCACATGAGCACAGCTCTTGTGCTTGGATGTCCTTCAATCCCTACACTAGCCTTTGCCAATTGGGAGAAACAGCATAGTAATGCTTACATAGCATGCAAGTTAAGGCAAGGGCCTTAATGTTTTGTTCTTTGTGCACAACTGAAGATGAAAGCCTTAATTTAAGGTGAAAGCCTTGTCTACTTTCACTGTTTGCATATATTGCTCAAGGTTAGGTGAGAGTCTTAATCTTCAATTTCCATGCTTTTTGGAGTATGGTTCAATTTAACATTTCCCATTAAATAGTGTTTTTTTAAAAAAAAATTGTGTGAGCCTTAACTATTTTCTTAAACTGGAGACTTGTGGTTGGTAAATTTCTTATTGATATGGGGCCCAAAAAAGAGCTTTATTTACCACTATAATTTCAAATGAGTTATACTAGCATTAACTGCTGTCCTTGATGGCCTCTCTGTCAATGGCCTGGTTGATATATGGTATGGTATGTTGACTCAGGCCATTGACATAGTGGCACCCAGGAGTTCGCTTCCTCGGCTGCAGCAGTGCAGGTCTCCTTGGTATATGGAGGATCTGAGGCTGCGAAAGTGGGAGGCAGTTTGTTAGAGAGCAAGTGGCTTTGGCATGATTCAATCGCCAACTGACTGCAGCACAGATCTTTTCTGACGGGTTATGCCATGGAGGTGGCAGCAGTGAAGAAAGCATTCTTTGCTGCCACCATAGCTTCTGCAAAGTGCCATCCAGCGGAGCTTCTCTGGGTGGTGAATAGCCTGCTAAATCCTGGGTATTCCCACCTGGAGTTAGAGTTATAATTGCCTGCTGGGACGAGTTGCCACCTACTTTGCAGATTGTGGGTAATTTAAGATGTTATGCACTCCTGGGTCACCACAGTGGATCCCCAACCGTGGGGCTCCAAGGACACGCGATAAGGCCACAGGCTACAACATGAGATGGCTAGCGAGCAATGTGTGGGGAGCGGACCCAGCACAGCTGCAGGAACCGAGTGCACAGAATGTCCAGCAAGCCCTGATAGCAGGGAGGTGATGATGACAACAGGCAACCAGCTGCAGAACGCACTGACGGGAGCACAGGTGCACCCAGGGGAGGGGTGCTGTCTTTTGGGACACACCGGCCAGCAGGTGAGCGCAACCAGCATGAGGAGCCCAGGGAAGGCCCCACCGGCACAGCTGAGCATCCCCTGGTCAGCTGGTGGCGTGGCGTGGCGGCCGGGTGAGGGCGGCCAATAAGGGAGAGCCGGGGTCTTCCCCAGGGCCCCCCGCGGACTTCCACGGGCCACCCCCAGTCCCAGGCTCCCCACCCCATCTGCACAGGCAGGTCACATCACCAGCCGTCCCAGCACACGTGCCCACCCACAGTCGTGAGTGGGCCTCCCCACGGCAGGTCCCACCAGTCTCCGGTCCAAAGTCGATCCAACCTCCTGTGGCAGGTCCCACCAGTCTCCGTCCTGAAGCCGATCCAATCTCCTGCCCCCTTCCTGTTACCATGAATCAGATAATAAAGCTGTTGTTGTAGCTACACCTCGTGTTTATTGTCCATACAGAGCCCCCTGTGCCCTCTTGCTCCATCCCGCCACGTTCCCCTGCTGCTGTGTGCCCTTTAAATCTCCCTCCCCAGTCTGTGTGTTGCACGTTGCCTGGCAGCGACACTGCATGCTCTCGCCATGGCTGGAGACCATTCGTTCCGATTCCACATGGTGGTTGGCATTCAGTCATTACGTTTGGTGGTTTCCCTGTGGGAATCGCTTTCACCACGCTTCCGGGGATGGTCCTGTCCCGACCTCCGGAAGCGTGGTTGGCTTTGGCCCCTCCAGGTAATTGACCATGGCGAACATCTGGATACCGCTGATCAGACGTTCACGGCTGTTTGGCCACACCGCAGGATTGGCCAAGGTTCACTGTGGTTGACTGTGGTATTGTCATGTCTGAAATTAGTACCCATAGTCACTTGTATTTGGCTAAACTTGGGAACTGCTAGTTTGGGTGCAGCATCAGAATTTGGGGTTGTGGAGGCTCAGTCTTGTCTGATTTGCTTGCATCAGCTTCAATTAATCTTGCCCACCAGTGAGGAGGGTGTAATTTGACTGGTGTGGATGACTTAAATCCATGTCCGTCCTGGCTGGTGAAAGCTAGCTGGGAGACTTTGGGGGTGTTGCTGACTGGAGTCGTCAATGCCTTCCTTCAGAAGGGCAGGGTGCCTGACTGCCTTAAAACTGCAGTTGTCTGACCCCTGTTTAAAAAAACATCTCTTGATGTTGACTCCCCTGCCAGTTATTGTCCTGTCTCTAATCTTTCCTTTCTAGAGAAGATTATTGAATGGGTGCTTGCCTCACAACTTCAGGTGCATTTCAATGCTATTGGATTCCTGGACCCATATCAGTTAGGGTTTCGTCCAGGGCATGGCACTGAGACTGTGCTTCTGGCCTTGACTGATGACCTTCACTTGGCAATTGACAAGGGCAACTATACACTGTTGATTCCAGTATGCTTCTGGCCTT
>QEPC01005396.1:1633523-1651319 GCA_003113815.1 Sphenodon punctatus | reverse complement strand
CCGGAATCAGCGGCAGGATTCCAGGCCGTGGTCAATGCAGGTGGGCACTGCGGCTGCATTGGCCATGGCGCCCGCCCGTCTCCCAAGAGGGCGGCCGGCCTAGGGAGCGTGGGGGGGGCGGGGCCATGGGGCCTCACATTGTGCCCCACGGCCCCCCCGCCCCAGATTCCCCGCCGGGAGTGACCAACACATCTGTTGGCCATTACATGTTGACCCTGGCGGGGAATCAGTAGGGTGTTTCCGTGGCGGGGCGAATTGAGCCCCGTCACGTCTGAAAATATCCTAAGATTCAGGGCAAAGCGTGGTGACCATCTGGCAGCTGCCGAACAGAAGTGCCAGTGGTTGTGACCCTGGGGTGGGGTTAAATGTGGTAAAGTGTGGCTAAGGGTGGTAGTGTCATTTTTGAAAATACCCTATGTCAAAAAATTCCACTTTTCATTTGAGAGCTCAATCATATTTCTTCTACTTTACTTGCACATTTTAAAATATAGTATTTTAATATCATCATCAATTTGATAATTACAACATATAATACATTCCTTCCATTGTTTTTCATGTAGTAAGTTAAAATACACTATGCAAAGTCTTCACAACCAGAATCAGAAAACCAGGAGTTTAAAAATTACAAATGCTTATGGTTTGCAAGATGACGCATTTGTGTGTGTGCGAGTGTGTTTGTCAGCTTAAACATGGAACAGAATGCTGTGGGGGCTGTGATGATGTCCTGAGTGACCTTAACTGTGCATTTCTTTGCTTTTAACATGTGAGGTGGGTGGATGCTTCTTTTGGAGTGTAAACAAGCTTTGCATTTGTTGGAATTTTAAATGTGTTGTTAACAGCAATCTTTTTCTCTTTATGTTTTTATGGATACAGGTTTTTAGCCTTAACTCCAGCTCAGTTAAATGTTTGCTTATTTTGCTGTCTATGCTAGTTTTCCTTTTCTTTCTCTGTCCACATTTAAAAACTGCATAGGAAAAGTTAGGTTTTCGTCAGTGGCTGTTCCTTCCCATACTTTTTTCCTATTGAAATTTCCACAAAATAATATAAATGTCCTATTCTTTATCAGTCAAATGTAATATGATCATCAGGATACTCAAAGGCTGGTTGCCTGCACTATTTCATTTACTAGCTATGTACAGGCAGACTTGAATGAAAGAATAATAGTGGATCATCATTCACTATAGTTTCTTTAAAACTATAAAGAAAACCCCATGCCCAGACTACTTTTCTCACTTTCATTGGGTTTAGTTAGGTTCATAACTAGACAAACAACCTGTTTCTTTATGAGTTTACAGTATTTCTGAATTCAAAGATAAAGCAGAGAGTAAACCATTAATTTCTATTATGTATCCATTGATAAAACCAGTACAGAGCTGCATATGTCTAAAGCTGATCATATTGCTTCACTGTCCCTTGAGCTAATTGTATCCTGCCTCCTTATGTCTCAAATACTCCACAACTGTTCATTTCTGACCTTATTCAGTAAGAGTCATCTGGGTAAATGACTCTCTCCCCCGTCCCCACAACTCTCTTGGAGTTCTATTACATCATACAACAACCACTTGCACTCGTTAAATTATTAGGAACCGAGGACAATATGATCCGGTAGGAAACCTGGAAATGACCAACCATTTTGTAGGTCCCCCAGTCCTGGCTGAGTCCGATCAGGCTCGAAGTCGGCTCCCCTCCCCTCGATTTGGAACTGATCCTCAGGAGGATTCTGCCTCAGAGTGCCTAAGTGGGGACCCAACCAGATGACTCCAGACTGCAAATCCTGATGCTGAACCTAACTTATCATCAATTCTGCTCAAAGTGGTTTGTTCATTATTTAGTTTAAGGCACCAATTTCCCCTTCTGCCTCTACACAGCAATCCCAGAATCAGTGAGGTCCTGAAGTTTACTGCTCAAAATCAGCAATAAGCTTTTTTAGGAGTTGAGCTGGGATCCTCAAGAGCAGATGGCTTGATTAGTGTGAATTTCTGAATCATTCATTGCCCTGTAATAGGGTCACCCTAATAGCCCTGTAATAGGGTCACCCTATTACAAGTGTAATACATGACTAGTCCTGTTTCAAAGCTACTAAAGATAACAGAGGGAATAGATATTCCAGCTGAAACAGAGTCAATATCTACTTTCACTATTATACGTAAAATGTTAATATTCCTGGTCTATCAGAGGGTGAAAAATGTGATGCTGGCCTGCTGTGGCCAGGGACTCAGTGTATGGCCTGCCACTGCCTGGGGGCGGGTAGGTGGCTGACACAAAATGTGTCCCCCAGATGATCCTGGGTGTACATCCCAGGCTAAGGGCTGCCCACACAAGCAAAGGCGGCTCAGAGCAGGACAATACATTTATTCATCCCCGCCATGAGCTAGTGTAGGGGCTGACATGGCCAGACACCATGGCTGGTCTCCATGACTGCCCATCATGACCAGAGGTGAAGCACTGGGAGCAGGGTAGGGCCAGTCCCCAGAACATCTGTTGCGGCCCCCCCTACCCCGAGTGTGCAGACAGCGGGATGGCTCTCCAGCCATGGGCACATTTGATCAGTGTCCCTCCCTGACCCGGAGAGTGGCAGTTGCTGTTTCCTGCTCTGGGCTGGGGAGTTGCCTTGCCACCACCCACGCATCTGTTTTCACCCAGAGTTGTATGTATTGGGGTTGTGTCAGAATGAAGTCTTGATCAGTTTTTCCTTCACTCTTCTCTTGAGACTGTTGGAGAATATTGCTGTGCATCCAGGTTATTTCTTCTTGTTGTTCACTTTAGGCACAGGATGGAGAGGAAACGTGGTCGGGAGTTCTCACCTTGTTCTTCAGATGAGGACTTGCCCACAAAAATTATTAGGAACCGAGGACAATATGATCCGGTAGGAAACCCGGAAATGACCAACCATTTTGTAGGTCTCCCAGTCCTGGCTGAGTCCGATCAGGCTCGGAGTCGGCCCCCCTCTCCTCGATTTGGAATTGATCCTCAGGGGGATTCTGCCTCAGAGTGCCTAAGTGGGGACCCAATGATGAAGAATTATTTACTGTATCAATCGGGTCTCATTGCAAAAACTGTGGAGGCACTTTTTGAGGGTTTTAAGGAATTGAGCCATGCTTTGGCCTTGGTTAAAACCCAATTGGGTGATTTGACAAATAGACTCGTGAGTGCCAGGGCTCCCCCTGTGATCAGGGCTTCTGATATCAAGCCCAAACCTTGGATTGCTGGACCACATACAAAGAGATCCTTTCTAGCTCTGCCTCGGGATGTTTCTCGTGTCCAGGCTATTGTTGATATAAATTCAATTTATTTGTATATTGGGAGGGATTTTAATGGTGCTGTTTACCAGTGGGAAAATTTGGGCCATGTTGCCCTGCACCTATCTACATTGTTGGGGAAGATGATTGCCCCTGAATTAATAGATAAGGTTACTTGGTTGCAAAACCAAACCAAACTTTACAAACTCCAGGTATTCTTTTGCACTCATGCTTGGGTTTTAGTTATATTTAAGGCTCGGAAATACCTTTTGCGGAGGGGTATCTCAATAGATAGGGTGTGGATTAGTCATGAAAAGGACCAATTGGGGTTACCTCTTTATAAGAAAATGGGCCCCATATCCTCACCCAACAGGACCCCTCTTGGCCCGATCCCACGGGGTTTAAATGGTACTCTTGACTCAGGACATCTAGCTAGCCAACTGGGGGTCTTGTGCCCCGAAAGTCAGGAAGATAAACCTGTGGATCTGGAACCCGCTTCTGCTCATCAGGCTCAGCCCATGGAAAGTCAACATCAAGTCGATGATCTTTTGCCATTAGCAGCCCCCCAATTATGCTCTGAAAATACGATCTTGGGGGTGCTGGGCCATCAAAACGTTCCTGGCTTGCCATCCCCTAATTCAGAGTCTCTGGGGGGAAAATTAGCTCAAAAGCTTAGGGCTGCTCTTCTACGGAATATAACTTCAGGAGACCCCGATTTAATCCTATGTTCAAGCAGCTCCCCCTGATTGAGCAAGATCTTTTTATTTCAAGGTTATCCCACATACAGGGGTTTATGTCAGATCCTGTACTGGTGCCTGAGGTTCTGAAATTGGTTACCACGGCTATTCTGAACTCAGCTGAACATGATGTTGTGGCAGTTAAGGAAACCTCAGCTCCTGGGCCTTGGGAACAGATATTGTTGCTATTGCCTTGTATAGGAGGGGATGAGGGGGCTGCGATGCTGACCTCAGCCTACCAGGACCCAAAAGTCTCAGGGCTGGTTCAGGGCTGTAGGAGTAATGTTGCTGTGGAGGGTACCAATTTTTTGGAACTGGAAGAGGCCCCACCCGTCTGACTATTAGGGAGGGGTACTATATTACCTGAGCCCTCCCAAATGAGTCTAGACGAGGATCCGCAGGTAGAGTCCTCTCGGCAACAACTCAGAATGGGTGGCTATTTTCGACTTATTTCATGGAATATATCCGGTATCAAGTCATGTAAATTGGACCCTGAAACTCTGGAGTTTTGGGGGTCCTTTGATTTTTTTATGCCTACAGGAGACATGGATAAGAGCTGGAGAGGTTTTCGGACTTCCAGGTTTTGATATTTTTTTGCATGGGGGTTCCAAACAGGGTACTAAAGGTTGTGTCTCTGGGGGGTTTGGCCTTTTTGATCCCCTCTGCTAAGGGATATTCCCTTACTATATTGGAGTTGTGTAGGCTGGAATTTCAGTTGGGGCACTTACAGCTCGGGCATTTTCCCCAGGACCAATTTTTGATTGCAAATGTATACATTCCTCCTGTCTCTTCATGATATTATCAACAGGAGGTTTGGCCCGCATTGGAGCAGGCAATTCTAGGGTTGGAGGAACGATTCCCACAGGCTAGGCTGTGCTAGTGGGTGATTGGAATACGCAGGTAGTAGAGGGGGTGGCCCAGGAGACCAGGTAGGGTACCTATGGCCATGGAAGCTGGGATGGGTGGGTGGGTGGGAATGCAGGTGACCATCCTAAGTATCATCTAAATACCCTGATCTGGGTTTTTGGACTCAGGGCATTATATGAAGGAGCGACACCTGGAGGTTTTACCTTTATGGGGCCCCAGGGTAATAGTACTGTCGATTGGATTTTGGTTGAGGCCTGTTATCAAGAACAGTATGGACAGGTCAAGAGGATTATCAGACCAGAAAGTGACCATGTAGCCCTTGCCGTGTGTTTACAGAGTGGGGTCTCTTTGAGTCCTGTGCCTGTTATGGATGGTATCTGTGAACCCCTCCAGGTGTTGAGGAGGCTCTCTTCCGTGGATCTGATTTAGGAAATGCACAGGATAATTAGGTTGGCAACTATTGAAGATTTGGCCAATACGATTCAGAATCTTTGTGAGGCAGGATGTTTTGTTTCAGCGTATGAGCAAATTCTTGCGATAGTGCAGAATCAGCTCGCAGTTAAAAGTAAATGTGGCTCAAAGTTTTCTAACTCGGACTGTAAGTGGTTTGACTCTGAATGCTGGGAGCTTAAAAAGAGGGTGGTTTCCCAAAAGAGACGGTGGCATAAGGAAGCGTTATTCTACCTAGAAGAGGAATTTAAGACTCTTAGGGGCACCTATATGAGCCTTCTTAGTGCGAAACGAAAGGCCTTTTATGATGATCAATCGGCTAGGATGGCGGTAGATCTCTCTACTGGTAATGTTAATAGATTTTGGACAGTATTGAATGGCATGCTAAGGCCAAGAAGATTGCCGGCAGGACCAGCCCTTCTTTCTCACAATGGGTAGCCTTCTTTAAGGAGTTATACACTGACCGGGATCTTGGGATTGATGTTCTCCCTGTCGTGTCCTTAGACGCTGTGGATTCTCATTGGTGTTTAGGTGGATGTTCTGAGGATGACATTGTTATCTTGATCATGTGGTTAAAGGGAAAGAGGGAGAGAAAATACTCCAAGAACAATTTGGATTTCGTAAGGCTAGATCCCCCACCATAGATTGCTGCTTTTTGTTGCAGCATGTCATCTTCAAATATGTTAAAATAAAGAAATCCAAATTATATCTAGTCTTTGTTGACTTGTCTAAAGCCTTTTATTCCATCTCCAGGCCGAGACTATGGAGCAAACTGCGATCACAGGGGGTTGAGAATAAGTTGTTAGCAGCAATCTCTACCCTTTACACCAATAATGAGGCCCGGGTAAGGATGTCCCAGGAGAGGGGTACCAGCACATCTATTCCCATAGAGAGAGGGGTGCACCAGGGCTGTGTCCTGGCCCCTCTCCTCTTTAACCTGTATCTGGCCGATATGGCAATATGGTGTAACTCTGATGACTTCCACTTCCCAAAGATTGGCCATAGTACTTTGAGGTTCATCCAATATGCGGACGACTTGGTTTTTATCTCTCAGACTGAGATTGGAATTAAAAGAGTCCTGGGAAAATTTAATAAGTACTGTGTATCTAACAGTCTTGAGATAAACATCAAGAAGACCAAAATTATGGTCTTGGGGAAAAGAAGGTTGCCTCCCTTTTGGAGACTTGAGATGGGAGAACTTAGTCTGGTCCCCTCCTTTAGTTACTTGGGTGTAATTTTTAGTAAGAGTGGTTCTTGGAACCCTCATTTACACTCTAGGACTCACAAGGCAACTAGAGACATGAGGGCACTGCTGAAGGTAAATGCCATTTCCAAGGGGGTTTCCCTGTCGATGCGGCTAAAGTTCCCTCTGCCCTTTTGTTTGGGCTGGAGATAATTCCGCATGTGTATCCACAGTCCTCAGGAAAGCGATTACACCATTCAGGTAGAAGTTAAAGAGGGCAGGGGCCAATAAGCACCCCTGACGCACTCCAACCTCCACCCGAACTGGTTCGGAGAGCACTCCCTGCCTATTAGTCCTTACCCGTAAGGAATTTCCTGTGTGAAGATGCACCATCAGGTACAACAATCTAGGTTCAATATTTAAAACCTGCAGCTTATTCCATAGGCGTTCTCTGCTCACCGAATCAAAGGCCTTTTCAAGGTCTACGAAACATAAGAAGAGCTTCTTATGTGCTACAGCCAGTTTGTCCATCAAAGTTGTCAACACCATGATATGATCAACAGTGGCCAGGCCCTTTCTGAACCCTACCTGTTCTGGCTCAATTACCCCCTGGCTCTCCATCCATGCCTGGAGTCTGGACAATAACAATTTTGAATATAACTTTGCCACAACACACAACAGGCTAATTGGCCGATAATTCCCCGGGCTCTTAGGGTCACCTTTTTTGTAAATGGGAACTGTAATACCTGTCAGCCAGGAGGGAGGTAGTCTACCTGTTTCATTAATATGTGAAAACACAGGGGCTAATATTCCCGCCCACCAGCCCAGATCACTTTAAAGCAATTCGGGAGGAATAAAATCTGGGCCGGGGACCATCACGTCCAAATTTTATTATACGCAGATGATGCGGTCTTGATCTCCCAGACCCAGGTGGGATTGAGGAGAGCAATGGAAAATTTCAGAATTTTCTGCCAGGCTGAGCTGCTGCAGATTAATTTTTCTAAAACTAAAGTGTTAGTGGTGGGGGAGAGACGCTTCCAGGATGTACACCGCTGGTCCATAGGGGGTCACGGCATTGAGCAGGTCCAGTTCTTTGCCTACTTGGGGGTGGTCCTCTCCTCCCGTAAGGGAGGAGGGGCCCACTTCAGTGTGGTTAAGGAACAGATCCGGAAATCAGTGGCTGCAATTATAGGATTCTTCTTTGGACAAGGGGAGAAGTTGATTCGCCCTGCTTTGTGTCTTTTCAGGGCTCGAATAGAGGGGAAATTATTTTATGCTTTCCAGGCTTGGGAGTTGGAGTTTATTTCTAAATTGGAACCCATCCAGAATGCCCCTTAACAAACATGAGGAGCAGCTCAAGTAATCTTAAGATAGGAAGCCCTTTGTTTCCCCCTTAGGACTTATGCATTGCAGGCGCTACTTTTTTATTGGTTAAAAGTTGTCCTTTCCCCCCCCCCTTGCAAAAATTCTTTGATCTCCCTGGTCATCTCGTCAGGTTTGGGGGACAGATGGAAGAACTTAGTGAGTCGGGAGGTAGCCAACTTGGGGTTCTCGGCAGAGTGCTTGGGCCCTCTGGGACTGGAGGCAGCAAAGTCCCTAATAAAAAGGCATTTAAGACACCAGGCTTTGCAGGCTGAGGAGGCTCTCTTGGCTGCACAAAAGGTAGCCCCCGAGTATATAGCCTACAAGCCACACATGGTGGGTACATATTACCTTTATGTATGGCAGGATATGAATAAGCGTTCGGCCTTTTTCAAGATGCGGGCCAATAGCTTTCTGTCCGCATTTGTGGAGGGCCGTTATGCAGGAATTCCACACGCCCAGCACTTGTGCTCCCTATGTAATATGGGGGAGGGAGACACGCCAGAACATATAATAGGCTGCTGCCCTGCTTTTGCTGGACCCAGGCTTAAGTATTTGGGGGGTTTTCTCTCCAGGGGGGATTTACGGGGAGAGGGTCTGTGGAAGTTGTTAAACCCGGTTGATTCTAGTGCATCTAGAGCAACTGCAAATTTCTGCTGGGCAGTATTGTGTATAAGGCAGAGGACACTTCTCTCTGGCTCCATATGCCCAGCTAGCAATTGATAGGAAGAAGGTTTTGGGTGGGGAGGTGGACCGATGGTCCTATTTAGAATCTAAAATTGTTTATACGGGGGTGCCCCAGAGGGTTTAATCCTTTCTGGGATTTTACATATGTGCTAAGCTTGATAGCATTTTTGGTATGTATGTGTTTATGTATTTTGTTTTTTTCTCTCTTTTTTCCTTTTATTGTTGGTAAAATTGTTATGGCCATGTGGCTAAACAATAAAGGATATTAATTATTATTATTTTTAAAAAAAGATAATTCCTTTCCCAAACATCTTGCCCCTAGAAGGGGTGCAAATTTTTTTCCTCCGGAGACTATTGGGAGTTGGCCCTAGTATCGCAGGGGCAGTTTTAAGGTTGGAAACTGGTTCCCTCTCAATAAAGGCATTGCAAAAGAAAGCTTATGTTAACTGTTGGCTACGACTTTTAGCTCAACGTGAGTCGGATTTTCCATTGCAATCCCTTAGACAGGAACTACTTCATGAGGGGGTGCGCGCTTATCCCTGGCTCCTTTGCCTGAGGCGGATAGTCCATGAACTGGGTTTCTCCTTCGATTATTTTCGTGGGAGAACCCTTTCAGCCATCAGGATGGAGATTTTCACCCGAATTCGAGATATGGACCATCAGGAAGATATGGCAGTGTTGGCTTCTTGGAAAGTCATGCCTACATTAAAGTACCTTAAATTATTTTCTCAGTTTGAGCCATACCTGGATCTTTTGGAGAGCCCTCGTCTTTGTAGGCAGTACACTCTTCTCCGCTTCCAGCAGGTCCAGACCGCTTTGGTAGAGGGCAGACACAAGCGCTCACCTCGTGCGCTAAGAGTTTGCTCTTGTTGGTTGGGGGAAATTGAGTCTGTTCAACATTTCTTGCTCTGCTGCCCCTACTATACCAGTTTGAGGGAGGTCTGGATTGCTCCTTTTTTGGTGGCTTATTTCCCCCCCTTTACTGATGATTGTTACCTGTTTCTTCTTTCCCTTACCGGAAGGGAAGCCATGGGGGCGCTTGCAGCATACACCCTCCTGGCATCTAAAAAGCACCTGTTGATTCAAGGACATATTCAGGAGGGGGAACCCTCGTAGCGGGCTGTTTTTATTCTTGGAGCTTTGTCTTTTCTCCCCCTTTGTTTTCTCCCCTTTTTTGGGTTGAAATAATTGGGACTGTGTAAAACCCTAGGGGAGGTATGTAAGGGTCATGTACTTATTTGTTTATGTATTTGTTTATGTTTTGTCTATGGTATTTGTAAATGTCTTTGTTAATGTTGTCGGGTCAGAGCTGATGCTAGTACCCTTAATAAACAAACAAACAAAAGCATCCTTTTGGGCCACAGTGCCAAACATCATAGGCCCATTTCAAATGGGCCGCGATGGGTGGGGGATGGGTGTGCACTCACTGTGGGTGGAGGTGGGTGCGCGGTCATTCCCACAGGAGCACACCCATCTCCACTCCCATCTCTACGCATGGAGCAACAGGTATTGGAGCCCGTGTGTGGGTGATGGGTGGAGGTGGGTGGAACGCATGAGCGCGTACGCACCCCCACCTGCCGTGGGTACTGGTCCCATGGATGGCCCCCCACCGCACACCCACTGCAGGTGGTGTTCACACGGGTGCCCCCCCCGCACATGTATGTGGTGGGGGAGGGTACGAGACTGCTTTAGGACCAAATCCATAGTTCTCAAAGATACCAGATTAAGTGACTATGCTTGAGTTTTTCTGGCATAGATTGAGAGCTCCAAGAACCATCTTGGAGTACCTGAGCCATGCTGCTAGTACAGCAACCCCCTTCAGACAATACCTGGCCCACAGGGGGAGTCAGAAAGGGCTGCCCTTTCGCAGGCCCCAGTTTGGTGAATGTGCCCAAAGTGATTGTTGATTAGACTTGTTCAGCATTTCATTATAAACTCATTCAGATGCTAAGTTACTGGGGAAAAGTCCTCCTTGAGGAGAAATATGCAAAGGATGCTGTTGAGTCAGAAACTGGAAGTAGTGAAACCAACGTACACTTTATGTTTTTAAGTACACGTCTGTGTAGCCCCATCTAACTATACATATATTGCCACAAAAATGTGCCAGCTTGGTGATAATTGTATTAATAGAGTAATTACTGCTGAACCTTTTTACAAGGCTCTCATAAAGCCTGAAAGTACAGTCTCCTGCATAAGCTCATACAGAACAGAAGGGTGAGGATTTTGTGTAGTTTGATAGCAGGCAATATTCATCTCCTTCTTTGCTGAACACATTTCATACACACAGAGACCTTCTCAACGATGCCTTTGGTTAGTTCTGAGGATATAAAAAATGTTTGTCTAAAAAAGGAAATAAGCTTGGATAGCACTAGTGAAAAATATATATGCCCAAATGCCTAGAAGCACCCCTCATCTGCCCACAGCAGCGCCTGGTCCAACCATGACAGGGGAGAGATCAAGGCTGGGGATAAAACTGGCACTGCTGCTGGCAGAGTTAACTGGGAGGGTGTGGCTGCTGCCACGGATCAGCTGTT
Source organism: Sphenodon punctatus (assembly GCA_003113815.1). NCBI lineage: Eukaryota > Metazoa > Chordata > Lepidosauria > Sphenodontia > Sphenodontidae > Sphenodon > Sphenodon punctatus. Next base: position 1,640,260 of record QEPC01005396.1, on the reverse strand, counting down.
CAGTGGTGTACCAATCTTGCCACAAAACAGTTGATTGACAAATGACAGCAGAACCCTCTTAGACACGCAAAGTAGGCAAGACCAGGGCTGCTGTGTGGGGAATGTTTGCACATTAAACGTATTTGTGGTCGCCATAAACATGGACAATGCTCCAGTTTTCTCAGGAGCAACCTTCCCAGATACAAAGCCAGACCTATATTTGGGTGTTGACAAGAATACGCAAACCTAGTTTTTGACTCCTAGTTGCATAGCTAATGTGATGTGTGAAAGTAATCTTATCTGTTAGTGTGAAGCAAAGGGAATTCTGATTATTCATTTCAATCATAAGCAGCACAGAGTTCTAGCAGGTGATGTTACAAATTGTCCAGCAGTGCATCTATTATATGAAACATGCTTATTAAGATATTTTTAAAATGGCACCTGTCGAAAAAATTCTTCCATTAGTGCCATTGTCCACCGGTAGTGCAGTTCCCAGGATTTGGCTGGATGGCTTATGTCTGCTGCGTGAAGAATCAGAGACATGGCTTTGGCTTTGTCTATCCTGTCAAATCAAGGACATTCTCCAATTATTTCAGAATGAGAGTAACCATTTAGGGTACAAACTTCCACCCACTGAAGCCAATAGCAAAACTCCCATTAACATTAATAGTGGAGGATTTCACCCTTTGGGCAATTTTTGTGCATTAAATCATTTTAAAACTATCTAGGCATGTTCAGTGAAAGGACAAACTAAATAGCAAAATGGAGAAGCAACCTACCCATCTGTCTGCTGCAGATTGTGTCTCATCGTTTTAATTTGCTGGAAATGACCTGACATATCTGTGGATAAGACCATCTCAATCACCAGGCTTCTCAGTTCTCTGAAAGCAGTCAAAAGCAGGGTTATTAATTACAATTAATTTATTCTGTTATGGATTGTTTACTTAAAAAGTACTGATTGATTTACAACTTTCTAAACAAAAATGAACACATTTTTAAAATTAAAAAAGCGACTCAAAATTTGTTATTAATTAGAACCTTGCATCTCTGGTGGGATTCTGTTGTAGCACTATGCTTCAAAAAATCAACCGTGTCATTATTATTTCAGAGTCATGCTGTTTTGTAATTCCTCTTTTCTGACTCATAAACTGCAATTAACTACAGTCCTGGCATTTGGTGAAATTCTTTGCCTTAGCTGCCCCGTTATTCATGTGTATATTTATTATTTATATGTATTTTATTAATGTGTTAGGGTTTATGTAATTTTATATTATGTGTATTTCAGCAGGTTTTTGGAGGTTTGTTAGCAGCCCCAAGCAGCTTTTGTAGGATGGGGTGGGGTATAAATTGTTAAAACAAAAACAAAACAAACAAATAAATAAATAAATTAATAAATAAATAAATAGTGCTAGGATCATAGTAGCCAGAAATGGAAAGCATAGAGTGTTAACAAATGTGATGGTGGCCCACTGTGGCCTGGTTTGGCCCACAGGCTACCATCATGTTTGTTAAGGGGCATCCAGATGTTTGCCCCAGAGTTTCCCTGGGCATGGTGATGGCTAGCTCGGCCTATGACTCCAGAGACCTCCAGAGTCACAGTCTTGGCTAGCTGCTACCACGCCCGGGGAAAGGCCTGTCTGACAGGGCTACCACGGGCTATCACATCTGGTAGACCGCTGTTCCCAACCTGGTCCAGAGTGGCCTCCATGAAGGGTGGCCATGGTGGCCATCACTGGCCATCATGTCCACCTGTCATGAAGGGGGGGGGGCCTGGGTGCAGTGTGGGAGCGGGGCCAGCTGACTGTACATTTGCACAGTGCTACACACCCCTGGGCCCAGCTGCGTGAACATTTGTTCTGCAGCTGGACCCAATGCTGATCGGGGTGTGAGCGGCACCCTGGTCAGGATCGTGGAGTGATGGCAACCCTCCACTGTCACATATGTTTTTACCCATAGAGGCAGAAAAGACCATTTAGATCTATGGGTTGCCCATTTGCAGAACAGGAGGAACTAAGGGTAATTTCAGATGTTACAGGCCTGAGATCCCATAATGTCTGAAGGAGTTCCCGCCAGATGTTCACCACTGTGAACACCCAGTGGGAATCCAATTAACCACCATTCCAGCGGGGAGGCCAGCCTTCCCTCCGGAACGGTGGTTACCTGGACCACGGTTCAGAATCGGTGGCTGGTAACATCTGTTACCGCCGCCGAGGCTGGAGCGTGGTCCCGGCCACGAGCAGGGATCGGGCGCAGCAGCTGGATTGGCTGCTGTGCCCACCCATCTCCAGGAGAGCGGGCAGCTGGGGGAGCATGGGGGGGTGGGCTGGGTGGCCGCACGTTGCACTACACGGCCCCGCCCTCTCCCCTCTCCTCGAGCGGAAACAGGTCAGCATGTCTGTTGACCGGCCGGCCTGATTCCGGAGGGGAACGAAGAATTGACCACACGCCATGTCAAGAAGGGAGGTCGACATGTCTGAAATTACCCTTTGTTGCTGAATAGCAGTGCAACACCGAATCCTAGCTTGAAGGCCAAGGAGGCATTTAAAACGGTGAATAGTAATACTGTGAGGTTTGAAATGTTTGGAATTCAGATCATTTACTCCTTTCTGTTTTTTCGTTTGGTTAGAACAGCACAAATATCCAAATGTGACACCCAGTTTATTGATTTCTATGGGGTCATTAGAAAGCAGTGTAAACTTGAACTCCTCTGAGGTAGTGCTCATACATGCTTGCTTGGGCCAAACCAGTTCCCAAGTAGGCCAAAGATTAAATGAGCTCAAATGCAGTGTACAGCAAGCTTCACACATCTCTTTCTTCATGACCTCCAAATGGAACCATGATGCACCTGAGGAACTAGGCTTTGATATCTTGACAATGCATCCTGTGTATGTTCCTTTTATAGATGAAGATTCTTTGTTAATATTCCATTAAATTGATATGCAAATAGTAAATCCTAAAGGGCCAGGTACATTGCTGGCACTATATAAATGCTTGCGAATAATAATAATAATAATAATAATAATAATAATTTAATTTAATGTAATGTAATGTAATTAATTAATTAATTAATTAATTAAATTTAATTAATAAATCATGTATAAAAGTACATTGACTCACTAGCAATTGCCAACTTGGAAATGAAGGCTTCCTCTCTCACTATGTAGGAGACAAATCATTCTTAAATTTTTACTGAAGATACAGATCATTAGTACCAAAGGCAAGTGCAGGCAAGTATACTGAAGGGAAAACATCCATTTGAATCTGCAATTTTAAATTATGTGTACTTATGTTGCTACCCAGGTGGTTGGTCTGTATTCAGGTGTCATTCAATAATCATGATCAGGAAACTAATGTGCTACTAAAGGTCCATGTCGCCATTCATGGATGATGTTCCTTGATAACAACATTGCTCCGAAAGATGCCTGAAATTGCTTGTGATAGCTTTCGTTTAATTACTTACCTGTTTATACTTACTTGTTTACCTAACATGTGGGAAGGAAACGTGAAATGTAAATGATGCTCAGGGTAACGTTGTGGTCCGTTGTAATCTCAACTAGTACTGAAACAAGAATCAAGATAATTTTGCGGGAATCGAGAATTGCTCCTGAGAATTTGCAGCTTTTTGAAACCCCAATTGAGATCTCAGAAGAAACTCGATTTACTATTTACCACAAATTACCATTGATTGTTTACTGTGTTTACCGGTTATCGTGGGTTTTTGCCGTTTATCAGTTGTATCGGCGTTGCGATTTACCATGTGCTATGTTTACTGGTTACTATGATTTGCCATTTTCCATGGTTATTGGTTTACTGGTTTATTACCATGTTTATTGGATTATTGGTTATTTGGTGTTTTGGTTATTGCTTATTGGTTTTTACTGGTTATTGTTTATTGGTTAATGGTTTATTGGTTTTTTACTATGTTCACTGGTTTTTGGTTTATTGGTTATTGATGTTTATTGGTTATTGGTTTGTTACCATGTTTATTGGTTATTGACAATCCGGTAAATGGTAATTTGAGAAAATATTCTCAACCAAGAATTGTCGAGAGACAGCAATTTTCTTGGTTATCGTTTCCTGTTTATAATGAGATGAGAATCGTGATTCTCTGCAACAACCGAGAAAAAGTTGAAATTGAGTTCCAGCCCTAATCTCAACTGTCAGGGGTTGGTTGTGTTTCTGTGGAAGGGTGCTCTTTTTGCGCAAGTCTAAGAGAAGATACTACCAGGGTATCCTGCTGGCTAGAAGTTTGATGGGGACAAAAGTCTAGTAAGTCCTAGACAGGTGCCGTAAGATTAGTCTCCCACAGCTTAAAAGTCAGCCATAGGAACAACAACCATCCAATGAGTGTTATTTTGTTAGCAGTCAATCAAAACGTACCTTTACCATTTATTTGGGCCTGCCAGAATAAAGCTAATGCAATTATAACTATAACACCTTTTCCAATATATATCTTTGGCCAGAGCTAATGAAACATTAGCTCTGTCCAAAGATATATATTGGAAAAGGTGTTATAGTTACAATGGGGCCAGTCCCATGCCCTGCATGTGCCATACACAAATCGCGCATGCACACATGCGTGCAAATTGCACACATGTTCATTAGAAATACACTGTGCGATGTGGAACCCACACAGGACCCACATGGAGGGAGTTTGGGATTGTGGCCAATGTTAATAGTTATGGTACTTTAAATTAATATACAATTTACATAGTTTTGTTACCAAGAATATTAATGCCTGTAAAGGGTCCTGTATAAGTAAAAGATAAGGTTTTGAAACAGAACCAATGGGGTTCAATAGGCTTAGTAAACATTCAGTTGGATGAGGGATTGTGAATCTACCTGCCAATCCTTGAAGAGTTTACCTCAGAACAGGGTTTCTTCAGTAGTTTTAGTGCTTGGTTTTGTGTGTATAAAAATTAGTGTGTCAGGGTATAAAAGGTCATAGGGAATTAGGACCCTAGAGCAAAAATTTCTGTGACGTGTTTGTGGTGTACAGGTTGAGACTCCAATCAATCTGTTATTTTTATATTTATCTCAATAGTGAAATGTGTTTTATGCAGCTTCACCATGTCTGAGAATTTCCTCATTTCTAAATCCTGGGGAAATGATAGATGTGCCTAGATACTTCCGGCCCACCATTTTGAACTGAAGGAAGAGCATCAACTTCTCCTTATAGCAACGGTTAAGTCTACTGTTCTGAACTTTTTTGCCTGTGATACTTAGATCCTGGACCCTACTGCTAATAATAGAAATTGTCACTTATAAATGGTTTTAGGTATTGAAGCAGAGCTATAATAGACTTCAAAATGAACCTCTTTGTTCAGAAGCTGCATGTCAACTAGCTCAAAGCCATAGGCAAAATTTGAGTGTAATGATATCAAACCATAGTCTGAGGTCATTCATTATGCTTTCAAGGTGATGTAACTCCACTGACTTCAGTGGTTTTCTATTGATTTGCAGTGGTATAACTGAGTGGATACATAGGCCTGTTATTCTGTTTTAAACTCGGTGTGCAGCCATGGTAACAGGTGGTAAGGAAAAGTCTTACCTTACCTGACCTCACAACAGGACAGTAATTAACTTGCATCTCAACAGTTGCTTCAAACCCAAACAACAGCACAGGCAGAAATTGCATAGAAACAGAGGACACTGTATTAGATGCACTTATCTATTTTTGAAAAACAATAGCAAAACAAAACCACTAATCCCAATTTCTGTCAACTATTTTTTTTTTTTAAACATTCTGTTCTTGAACTCATACATTTTAAACTTGCTTTTCAGACTGAACAGAACTAAGCAGAATGGTTTCTAATTCCTGGGAAATTCTGCTTTCAGACATTTTGGACTTTTGCAAAAGTCAACAGGCCCAATTTGAGTACCTTTCAAATGAGAGTATAATAATTATTATTACTATTATTAGCAAGCATTTATATAGTGGAATCAATGTACCTGGTGCTTTATAAAGTAATTGAATAGACATGGTCCCTGCCCTAGGGCTTACAATCTGAGAGATGGGGTGGGGGATACGAAGGAAGGGGAACAGAGGGAGAGACAAGGAGTGTAACATTCACAAGGATGCGAGGTCCCAGGTGCATGTGCTTGGCTTGGTTACATCAAGAATGATGGCTGGTTGGTCCATGTGGTGAGGATATGAGTACACATACCTCAGGTAACAGATTGTACTGGATGGAGGAGATAGGTGAGGGGAGCGAGAAGTCGAGGAGGGCAGAGCAGAAGAGGTGGGTCTTGAGGAGGGATTTGAAAGTATGAATGGAGGGGGCCAAGGTGGATGTGGGCAGGGAGGGAGTTCCAGGCATGGGGGGCAGCTAGGGAGAAGGGATGAAGGCGGTAAGGGGAGCAGGGGAGGCATGGGAGGGTGAGAGAGGGAACAGAGGAGGAGCGGAGTTCACGGACTGCAGTAAAGAGGGAAATTGCGCAGAGAGGTAGGGGGGAGAAAGGTTGTGAAGAGCGTTATAGGTGAAGACTAGGAGCTTGTGCAGGATTCCTTCAGGAAGGGGGAGCCAGTGAAGCGAAGGGAGGAGGGGCTGCACATGGTCGAAGCGATGGATGAGGGGGATGACCCTGGCAGCAGTTTTGGACGGAGATAAGGGGAGAAAGGTGAGAGCGGGGGAGGCCAGTGAGAAGGAGGTTACAGTAATCGAGGCGAGAGATGACCAGGGCATGAACAAGGGTTTTGGCAGAGGAGACAGAGAGAAAAGGGCGAATCTTAGCAATGTTATGGAGGGAGAAGCGAC
>QEPC01005396.1:1594859-1605079 GCA_003113815.1 Sphenodon punctatus | reverse complement strand
TGTTTGGTTTGTCAATATGTTCTTTAGTTTTTGATTTGGAAGGTGTTGAAGTCCCCATGTTATGCTATGACTGGAATGCCACAACCTCCCTGTTTAACTGTCTGGATAGAACATCATGATGTCAGCCTGCCGTGATGTCAGCCCCCCTGCTAGGGAATCCCCAGTTGCTGGCTGGTGACAGTAAGCATGCTTAAAGTTTCAAAGGGCAGGACATGCTGTCCTGAGTGCACTACAGAAGGGAAGGGCTGCTTAAAGTGGATGCCGTGCTGGAAGTGGGTTTGTGAGTGGAGAGATGGGACAAGGGGGCTTAAGGTGATGAATGGGGGCAGGGAAGGGAGATTGTTTCTCTTCCCAGGAACCCAGACACATTCTTCTAATCCGGCTGGGAGGAATCTGGGACAAACCCCTCGGGTGCCCACCCAACATTGGAAGAGGGACTGGGGAATGACAGGCTAAGGGAAAGTGTGGGTGCATGGAGGCTATGTTGGAAGTGAGCACAATATGTGAGATTGTACGTCTTTACTGCTTACATGGCACACAAGTTAAGGTGGGAGCCTCCAACAATTTCCATGCCTTTTGGTGCATAGTTTAATTTATAAGAGCCTTAACTTCACTAGGAGGTTTTTTGAGCATGGAATTTATTATTAATCAAGAAATTAAAAAATAAAAATACAGCCATGCAATTAAATTATTATTTTAATAAAGTACAGATCAGCTGTAATGTAAAACAGAGCCCTGCTTGCTGCATGATTTATGCAAATTTACATATCATATATTTGCTATTATAGGCCATTCTGCAGTGAAGCAAGTCTAAATTCAACTGATCTATTTATAAGAACATCCACCTGCTCAGTTCTAATGACTTGCATACTCTAGACTAGGAGTGGGGAACATTTCCCCTTCCATGGGCCCCTTTGAAGTCTCCCTGAGTTGTGCTTAAAAATAGTACAACCTCCGAGAACAAGAAAGGAGTTGAGACGACATTGGGTGTTTTTACACACACATTTCTCCTGCATGTTTACTGTTACATCCTGAACTTTCTGTGTGTCTAAATTACTCACCCGGATCTTAAACATCTGGTTCTTTAAACTTCTGTGTAGAACTTCTCCCAGAACTTGTGTGTGTAAAAAGTTCTCCTGGTAAATTGCTTTGCTCCAGGCAGCTGTGCTCACTTGGTTTCCATGGCAGCCTGTCACATCTATAGCTGTGGCTACTTTAGACTGCCTCAGGGCAGTGTTTGTGTGAATAATGCATCCAGGAACTGTCTCAGGGCAGTGTGTGTGTGTGTGTGTGTGTGTGTGTGTGTGTGAGAAATGCATCCGGAACTTACATGTGCACTTGTAAACCCAGAAGACTGAAAAATCTGGAACTTTAAGGTGTGTGTAAAAATGCCCATTGAAGGGGTATGTTCAGGATGACGGAAGGAAGGGGAGGCCATCGGTGCCATGGATCCATTTACTATCCTTGACTGCATGCCCTCATCTCTGCTCCCTTCCCCTGGAGCATACTTCTTCAGTTGCTTGAGGGTAGGAGCTGGATCGCAGGTTAGATCCAGGAATTAGAAAGGGTCCAAATAAAAATCACTCTTGGGTCATATCTAGCCCACAGGCTGGGCGGTTCCTCTGCTCTAGACTCAAGATGTGTCCTCATGATCTACTCTTTCAGATTAAGACTATCTTAACACACTTTTAAAAGCCTGTTATTCTCAAGCCTAGCTAGTTTAGCTAAAGCAGGGGAAATCAGTACCACTCACCAGAAGAGTGGTCCAAGTGTGTGAGCTATTCAGGAAAATCAGCCACTGATAGAAAAAGCTAGTGAGAGTACACTCTTAGAGTACAAGAAATTTACTCGATCTTAAAATGAAAATCAACATATTTAAGTAATAATTAACTGCATGCCACATACTGCCAGTGCCTACGATACTTTCATTGTAATTATCATTAAACAGGTTATCTTCTATGCTAAAGGCATGACAAAGGCTATTCGGGTTTTCTGCACACAGTTTATGCCATATGTGTATTTGCTTGTATATATGTAATATGTACACATATATTACAAGCTATCTGTAATATAGGAAACAATTTGTATAAGCTGCTCTGGCATAAGTACCATAGAAGTCTTCTTAAAGATGCAAACAAGTAGTCAGCACTCACAAGTACTATAAGAACCACAAAGTAGGACATGCTGAGACAAAATAAGACTGCTACTGGACACTGGGAAACAGAAAGCACTGATGGTTTGGTGAAGTGATTTGCTTTTATGCAGAGTAGAATTAGGGAATAAGTAAGAACTATAAGTAGATCTAAAAATGGAAGCAATGACCTCTATAATTATTTGTGTTTTAATTTAGGCTATAAATAGGAACAGTTTCCACAACTGGCTAAACTAAGCAGCCAAAACAGAAACCCAGAAATGGTTAGTAGCTAAAGTTAAACGTAAAAACTTCTGAAAGCCTCTGGTCTGGAAGTCTTTTTTTTTTTTTTTTTTAAGCAACCAAAATACTTGCAGGAAAATCCATCTATAATTAGAAGATATTTTCTTGCAAATGATAATTATGCAGTGAAAGTTCATCTCTCAGAGCAGAAGGATAGCTCATTGGTGGGTAAGACTGAAGTACACAGTATATGCTCCATGACTGCAGAGAAAACAGGATGACTACAAGCAACAAGCTTGAAAAGATAAAATTACAATGAGCACTCATTATAGAACCCTATGAAAGATACGCAAGCTGCTCTAGGCATGTCTCAGAGGAGACAATGCAGTGCAGGAAAAGGTATTATAAAGGTTGTGTTTTGCAAAACCAATTAGCCTGCTAGCAGGAGCTTCAGATAAATAAATTTGCGAGCTGATTAAGACTAAAAAAGTATCCAAAGACAAATGTAGCATTTCCAAAGCATGTATGCACTGTGTACCATCACACTTCGGAGACTGAGAATGGCTTTCATTACGTTAATTGCAGGGAAATTACTTTGTTGTTGCTTCTTTCAAGTACTGACACTCAGAAAGCTTTAAACTCTGGCAGCCTGAAGTGCTGAAGTTATTTTCGGCTCACTACTGCCTCATTCAGAGTAACAAAGGGTAAAAACATACATGATGGTGGCATGGCAGTGGCCTGACATACTCCAGCGAGGAAAACCACAGTGGACATGGCCTGGGTCATGTCGGGGCACCAAACAAACATGACTGGAGAGCAGGGAGAAGCACCAACGTGCAGCCGCCCAGCCACCCCCACCCCTGCACTGTGCCCAGCGCCCCGCGATAGCCCGCTGTATCCATCTTTGGCCTGGTCGGGCGGGTCTTAGCCTGGGCTGTGACCTCTGAGCTTTGCCGAGGTCACAGCCCAGGCTAGCCACTGACACAGCCCAGGACAAACCTGGGCCAACATTGGGATGGGAAGCTGCAGCAGACATGGTCCAGAGNGAAGCACCAACGTGCAGCCGCCCAGCCACCCCCACCCCTGCACTGTGCCCAGCGCCCCGCGATAGCCCGCTGTATCCATCTTTGGCCTGGTCGGGCGGGTCTTAGCCTGGGCTGTGACCTCTGAGCTTTGCCGAGGTCACAGCCCAGGCTAGCCACTGACACAGCCCAGGACAATCCTGGGCCAACATCTGGTGGTGCCTGCACACACGTGCAGGTGAGGTCCAGGCAACAGCGGGACAAAGAGGGCCACAGCAGGCCGCTGTCACATCTGTTTTTACTCAGAGATATCTGCGAACTCTGCAGTATTATAATTCATTTTTAAATACTCTCTAAAACCTATTAGCAATTAAGGGCATTTTCAAACTAGACACTCCCCACCCACCTTCCACCCACGATACATGTTACAGGGCACCCATAGGGCAGCCCTGCAGCCCTGCAACATGTTTAGTGGGTGAGGGTGGTAGGGAGTGTCTTTTCTGTAAATGCCCTAATAACCCACGGTATTTATTTATTTTTCACATTTTACCCTGCCCTTCTCCACAGACTCAGAGCGGCGAAGGAGAAAGTATATAAAGCGCTCATAACAGAAGAGATAAACCGTAACATTTTGCAAAACTACTCAATAGGCCCACAAATAATATGAGCAACTGTTTGAAGAGCTTGGACACGCCGGGCCTACAAGCAGGACTAACATTCTGGGGACTGACATACAGGAAGTAGCAACAATTCTAACGTGAAATATATTCCTCCAATTGGGTTTCACAAATACTTTCTGGGTTTGTCTCCATCTCATGCATCCTGTTATGGTGAGCTGTTTCTAAAGCATGTCTTACCATGATACCAGTATGAAGCATGATGCAGTGTACTGTGTGGGTAACATCAGCTGCATGGATCAAATTGTGGTATGGATTTTTGTACTTGCTGTAACCAGTTTCCAGAGCTTCGCCAAATGAAATCAGACTAGGCACAGGGATCTGTGAAAGGTAAAAACAGGAATAATAAACTACGTATCCTGCAAAGTCAATTGTGTACTGTACACCACACAACTCTGATGCCCCAGTTTGCAAATGTCAGCAAAAAGAGGATGTAAGAAATCAATCCAATACATGATTAAGGACTAACAACCCACTCCTCAAAGTGCTCTATGAGCACCATTGATATAACCAGGGATTGCACCTACAAAACACTTTCTGGATTGGGATTTTAATCTTCAATTGAGTCAGAGAAGATGAGGGAGTGCTCAAGGCCAGCCTTAGCAATTGTGGGGCCATGGGGGGGGGAATAAATATGGGGCCCCATTCTCCAGTCAGCAGGATTAGGAGTGCTCCTTGGCTTGGTCTGGAGGCACTACTCGGGCCTGGGTTCGGGGATGGGCGGAGGGGGCACTCCCCTCTGCCCATTTTCAAGCCCAGCCATTTTGGTGGGCACTTACCCCATCCACTGCTGCTGGCCTGGGCCCCATGCTGGGCCCACTTGCTGGCTCCCTGGGTCTGGTCGGATGCCGCAGCAGTAGAATGAATCTGTCACTGCGCCTGCCACCACCAGAAGTTGCCAGGGAGTGAGGGAGAGGTTGGGCCTCTGCCTCTCCCTCACTCCTTGGCCCCCTCCACTGCCTGTCTCAGATTCAGCCAGGGAATGAAAGAGAGACAGAGGTCCTACTTCTCCCTCACTCCCTGGCCGAGACTGACAGGCAGCGGAGGGGGCCAGGGAGTGAGGGATAGGTGGGGCCTCTGCCTCTCTCTCACTCCCAGGTCAAGACAGGCAGAAGAGGGGGTGAGGGAGTGAGGGAGAGGCAGGGCACTCCCTGGCCCCCTCCACTACCTGTCTCGGACTGGCCAGGGAGTGAGAGAGAGGCAGAGGCCCCACTTCTCCCTCATTCCTTGGCCAAGACTGACAGCAGAGGGTGCCAGGGAGTGAGGGAGAGGCAGGGCCTCTACCTCTCTCTCACTCCCTGGCCAAGACAACAGTGTCCAGGAGTGGGGGCCCCGAACCACCCTGTGGTAATGCCGTCCCTGGGAGTGCTCTTCTTTCTGCTCTCTCCATGGGTAAAACCAGATGTGATAGCAGACTGCTGTCATGTTTGGTTTATGGCTGCCAGATGTTGACTCAGGGTTTCCCGGGTCATGATGAAGGCTAGCCTAGGCTCTCATCTTGGTAATCAGCCAAAGTAACAGCCCAGGCTACAACCCGATTGGCTAAGGCAAACCGGGACATGATGGGTTGTGTTCAGACCCGACATGACCCAGGCTGGATGGGGTCTGCCATGGAAACTGTTATTGGCTGCCACAGCTGCCTGTCATGGTGGGGGATGGGGCAGTAGGAGCAGTGTGAGGATGGGTACAGCTTCTGGCATGTCTGGTATGGCTGCTGCCCCAGCCGGGCTGTGGCTGATCCCGACTGTGTCAGTGGCAGGGTCCCGATCCAGTCTGGGCCTTGTTGGCAGCGTGCCACTGTCATGTGTGATTTTACCCCATGTCATGCCCTCCACATTCTTTATCTGTTTGTGATGCAGGACCAATGTAGATAATGGATTGGGCCCCAGCCAAGACTAGCAATGGGTGAACTCCCCAAGTGCTTAGGAGTTATTCAGAAAGCACTTTGTCTTGCAACAAAGGCATGGTGGATAGGGCTGTAGTGGAATGTCGCAGTGGTAGCTATTTCCACCGAAAACAGCGTTTCTGCACTTAGTGGTATGGCGTGGCAGAGGCTTTCATTCCACTAGTTTCATTCCGCTACTTCCGCAGTTCCGCTAATTTCATTCCGTTACTTCCACAGGCTTCGCAAAATAGTGGAAACATGACATTTTCGCTACTACCACCATTCCGCCATTGCCACAAAATAGTGGAACAGCGGTTTTCCGACAGTTTCCGCAATTTTTCTGCAATTTGCAGAATGCCGGTGGAATTAGCGGAATGTCCGCAGAAAAGCCGCGGTGTGGTGGGGGCAATTCCGAAATGGCGGAATGGAATCACGGCATGGTAACAGCTGCTGCCGCATCAGAGATGCTCTTTTTCCTGGCTCCATTTATTTGTCTTGGGTTAGTAACACAATTCCCTGTCACAGTACTATACCCTTGTCACTGTACTATTAACTGATTCTGGAATTTCCCTGGAGCAGTGTGGCCCCATACTACAGGGCTCTGAAGAACAGGAACAATGTAGGTTTGTATTCTCTCTATTGCTAAATAATGCACTGTGATAGAACAAGATTCATAGCAATTCTTTCTGATAAAATGTAAACTGAGGTTCCATAATAAGAGTGAGATTTTAGTTCATCATCATCAGTCACCATCATCCACTACATCTCCATAATACTCTTATCTGAGGATCTCAAAGTACTTTGCAAATATGAAATAGTTAAGTTGCATAAAATCTTTGTGGCTGGGGAAGAACCGTTTCACATGGTATTTGCAGTACAACCTTCTCTGCAGTGCCAAGTGTCAGATGATTCATAGTATGACACGTGTCACTCTTTGGGGCAGGAAGAGAAGAAGACAGTATCCAGTTTAATCTGCTAATTGGATTTAGACCAACAGACTGTGATCTGCAATAGCAATCACATAGGACCACAGTTTTATGTATCATTAAGTGTGGGCACCTCTGCAGGAGGAGGCCTCTTATGCAAAGCTGGGACACTGGTTTCATAATAACTTGGAAGGAAGAGTGCATCTGCTAGGTCAAATGTACCTCTGTTCATTGGAAGCCTCCTATCCAAAAACTGATCTTGCTTGACTATACTTAGCTTTCTGTGCTGACAAGGATCAAGGCAACAAGCTGTAGTTGTAGCTGTGGGCAAGTTGACATTACATGGAACTTTATTGCTATTAAACTCATGATATTCTGATGTCCTTTTCACAATGTCTTTGAAACTTTTAAATCCTGTACTTCATTTAGCCAATAAAATTTAATTTAAAACACATCTTGACCCTGGATTGTTATTCTTACTAAAACAGATCTTGTTTTGCTATTCTTATTTTCTGTAATAAAGTTTGTGTGAAGTTTCTGACCTTGAAACGGCTCGAAAGGTCATATCTGGTAAACAGTTCATACATCATAAACTTCAGACTGTGCACTCCACTTGCTTCGTTTAGGGCAAACACGTCAAATGACCATTTATCAACATCCTGTAGATGAAAAAACAAGAAAATAAGGACTTTCATATGTCCAATAGCTTCTTGACAATAATGAGAAAGGTTTAACAATTTAATTCCTAAAGTCACAGACGTCATTTACTGTACATTACACAGGCCAATGGCAATTCTACTACTAATTAACCTAGACAGAGCAGGTATTAGAAGAAATATCCATGTCTTGAATTATGCATTTGTGCTCAAATAGCCATTATTTTGATTACTTACAATCTAAGTTTCATCTGATCCTTCCAAAACCTATGCAGTGAATAACCTTACACATACAACTTGCTACACACAGTTAAGGGGTGCTACTCATGCATGAAGTATTGCTCTTTGAGGACTAGGCTCTTATTTGCATTCATAACCTTTGTAAAAGAACAATTAATGGACTTCACCTCATGACTTCATGCATGCACGGCAACAAACACACATCCCTAAGGTAGAAGCTTGGTAGGCAGAAGGTATGCACTGAGTGACAGTCAAGAGCAAAACCAGATATTGATTTCCAGCATGCTTTTTACAGACTCTATGTCATATACTTCAATATATTTATTATAGAAAGATACCAATTTATCACTCAAAAGGCAAAGGTATCCCTTTTTGTTGTTACATTCTTTAGAGGAAATAAATATGTTAATTATATTAACTACTAGAGATATTAATTATTAACAATATATTAATTACTATTAGCTTTTGTTGGAGATAAGTTATGCATCACTTTTCTTGCTTGAGAAATACTAATTTTAGTCACACGTTGCAGTTCAATGTATTTTTATATGGGTACGGGTTTTTTGTTTGAGTGAAGTGTAATTATGCTTTCAAAGTATCCATGATATGCGGAGCAGGGACTGTTACTTCAGCTCACTACTCCAGCCCAGCAGAACTTATCTTTTCCTTCCCAAAAAAGGAAACACATGGTTTTCTTTCTTGAACTAGTGGGAACCGATAAAATCATGACAGTTAATTTTTTCTTTAAAAATTTTCTACTCAGATTTGTCCAACTGCTCTAAGAATATCTAAATGAAATCATAATAACCAAATAGAAAAATAATAAATATAATCACAAGCTATTTGCAAAATTTTAAATATGTTTTCCCTTTCTTATACATATTCATTCCAAATAAACCTTGTATGGCCATAATATCTGCAGCAAACACAGATCCTACTTTCATCCTTAATGTAAGGTTACATAACACAAATATGTTTAAGTTATACAGTAACTGAACTGTTTTCACCTTAAAAGTTACTATCACTTCTGCTGGGTAAGCCAAACCAACCATGTTAGAAGTCCTTCGGTACATCCTAGAAAAACAAGTAAAATTAATTGGAACCATATCTTTCTTAGTTCTTTCACAATGTTTAAAAGTATAGTTAACAATTTAAAGCCTTGATTCTAAGCCCATTGAAGTCACTGGGAATGCTTCACCCTGGGGAATATCTCCATATGGCCCTTTTCACACGGGCATCCCGCCCCCCACTGTACATGTGTGTGTTAGGTGGGGGTTGGCCATGCAAATGCTGCCCGTGGTGTGTGGGGGATGGGTAGGAGTCCATAGGAATGGTGTCCGCGGTGGGTAGGTGAGGGTGCGTGTGTGCTCCCATGCTCCACCCACCTCCACCCATCACCCATGCATGGAGCAACAGGCGCCAATGCTGGTTGCTCTGTGTGTGCAAATGGGTGGAGGTGGGTGTGCGCACATGGAAACCTCCACCCACTGTGGGCACACATCCATGCCCTCACCCACCGTGGTCCATTTGAAAAGGGCCTATGATACTGTATACTGCAAGTCCATTTTTTTATTCCAGTATATATTATTGATTGACATATTTCTTGGTTTTCTATGCAAGTATAGCCCTAACATGAAGAAAAGAGATGTAGGATGTTAGACTAGAACCCTATACCACTGGCGTTACCACCTAAATGGAGGATACTTCTGTGGTGAAACGCCAGTAGGGGGTGCTATACAGGTGAGCCACCCACCTCACTGTGTTTCTCCAAATCTCTGACCAGGGGTTCCCATAGCTGACAAAACCCTTGATATTCTGCTGCCAGCACCCAAGTGTATCCCCAGAGGGCGTTCACACCACTCAGGAAATGTGAACCCTGAAAGGTATAAGCCTCACAGCTTCCCAAGAGCACGCCTTGTTCCCGGCACTCTTTCCTGGGGTTTCATTGCGTTGGAGGCCAAACCCCTGAGTCACCTAAGGAAGGCTTCCCTTGGTACCAAAGCTGCTGGCTTCTGGTCAAATAGGGAGTTTCTCCCTCCACAGTAGCTTGGTCAGACTTCCTAGCCAAAGGAGACATATAATGCTCAGCCAATAATGCACACACACACACACACACCCAGTAGGGTAAAAAGAAAACTTAGACTTTACTGGTACATATAAAAAGGAATAAAAGCACAGAACTAGGGGTTGATAACCCTTTGAGCAAAGCAAGTCCGGTTTGGGGAATGGTACCCTGTTTGGAACATGCCTATCTAGTAGAGGTAGGACCCCAGGGCAATTACCGGCTACTGGATTTACCGGATACCGGTTTTCAAAAAACCGGATTCCCGGATTAAATCCGGTATACCGGTACTGGATTTATTCCATTGATTTCAATGGGGCACTGTCCCCATTGAAATCAATGGAATAAAAAAATTCCTCCCCCCTCCCCCTCCCAGGT
>QEPC01005396.1:1565014-1594433 GCA_003113815.1 Sphenodon punctatus | reverse complement strand
GGTAGGATCCTGGGAACTTGTTGGAAGTAGGGTGATCCCTGGGGTGGGGGGGTGTTAACCCCCCCCAGGGATCATACAGTACAGGTCTAATACTTACCGGCTGCTGCTGGGACAGCCGCTGGTGCTGGGATGGCTCTGGGTTGCCGGCGGAGAGTCACTTAGGGGATTATTTTTTTTAAATCCAGGCTGGGCAGGGTGGGTGGGGGGTGTTCCCCCTTCCACCCATGCAGCCTGGACTCGGGGAGGGAAACACGGGTTTTTGGTGAGGTTTTTACATTGTGGCCATTCATTTAAATGGCCGCAATGTAAAAAAAAATCTGGTACCCGGAATCCGGTAACCGGGCCAGATTACTGGGTTGAATCCGATAATGCCAGTACGCCCAGTACCAGCATTATCAGATACCGGAAAATCCGGTAGTCCCGTCCCTACTATCGAGTACAGTATCTGGAGTAGCAGGCAGGCAAGCAATTACTTACGCAGGGTTAGTCCTCCTGGTCTGATCTCCATAGGTGATGGTTTCCCTATGGGGTCCAAGTCCTTGTTCTGGCTAGGCCAGAGTTACAGAGTTCACAGTCATAACACACACTCCATCAGAGTCCCAGAGAAGAGAGAGAAAAGGACCCCAGCTCAGTCCTTTTAAAAGATCGCTCCCCCCTCCCTGTGATTCATTCAGGAAGGTCACCTGTTCAAAGGTAAATCCCCCCTGACCAGTCCAGGTGAATCGGGTTTTGGCTTCCTGCTGGCATTAGCACATTCCTTAGGAATTTTAGGAATGTGGAGTCCTTCCCATGTGTTCCATTAGAGGCCTAATGCTGTGTTGAGCCTGCCTTGAGTTCAGGCAGGGGGTCTTTGTCAGTGCCAGTGGCATTTTGCCACAACTTCCAACCTACAACAATAGTATTTAATAGGCATGGAACTTCTGGCAAATTCTTGGTATTGGTTTTATATTGGTATCAGATCTCCATTTATTATATTATCTATCAGTATCAGTATTGGATCTTTAACATTGCTGTTTTCTCCACTGATTTCAATGGGGGAAACTGCAATGTTAAAAATCCGATAATGTAAAAGAACCGATATTGCCTATACCAAGAATTATTGGTTTTATCTGATTTCAACCGAGAGCACCATTATTGACCACTCTCAGTACCTGGCAATACCGATAGTCCCATTCCTAGTATTTAATACTCAAGACCAGCCCCACAATTCATGCAAAAAGATGAAGCCATATTTGCTTCAATGTGAAACAAAATGTAAGTAACACAAATTATTGAATGTTCATATACAAGGTCTTTGGCACAGTTAGTGCAAATGAATCCAAACTACTCTAGACCCAGACCTTCCAAATATTCAGGGAAACTGGTATCAGCTTTTTTTTCTGGACATTTTTCCAACTTATTACAGAGAAGGGACCAGCACAACATTCAGCTAGAAATCTTGAAATTTGGCAAAGATTTGCTCTAGGTTCATTTCCAGTTTTGGTGGGAATCCAAATGCCACCAGATCACCTACTATGTGACTTGCACCTTATTTGCTATAATAATAAAACCAAAGCTTCACCTTTCTACAAAAATCCCAGCCTGTACAGCATGTACAATGCTTCGAAATTTTGGCTTTTCCTCGGGCCTCCTTTTCATCATCCCCATTTTCCTCGTGAAGGTAGAAGCCAACCAATCCCGTACTTCCAGTGGGACCGAATCGGATTGGATGTCAGAGAGTTCATCTTCAGTATCCAAAAGCCGTCTACAAAAATGGAAACAGAAAAACACAAACTTGATCAACAATGGAGAAATAAAATGACATACAGATTCATCAAATACTGTTCCAGCTACAAAAGATCTAGTTTGTGGAAGTCTTAGTCATGGTTAGTCTCGCCAATAATTTTTCTGTAAATTGATGATTACTTTCTAGAAATCACTGGCATCTAGACCACTTTCACACCTTCTCTTCCATGCATATTTTGTCTGCAGGAGGGAATGTGCAAACCAGAATATGCACGAGGTTCAGCCAGTCTGAAAGCCCCCCCCCCCCGCGGCTCTGCCGACAAACACATGCAGAGATACAGAGCTGGATTTCCTGCTCTGTATCTCTATATGTGTTTACCAGCAAAGCCACATTTGTGGGGGGGGCCTTTCAGACTGGCTTACCCCTGCACATGTTCCGGTTTGCATATTCCCTCTCGCAGCCAAAATATGCACCGGGCAGGAGGGGAGGGCAAGTGAAACTGTTTTCAAGTACTAGAGTGCCTGTTGTGGCATCACTGTGGATGAAGTAGCCAAAACTAAATATCCAGTATAAATTATTAATTTATTCTTGTAGAAGTACCTAAATAACTACTGAGGATAAACTGGGAATATCTGCTGTGCTCAGAGCAACTCATCCACTCTAACGAAACAAAAAAGAGGTGAATGTTTACTAAATGATAAACAGATTAATACAGACTCTCAAAGTCCCCAGCTTCTCAACGGGGTTAGAAAAAATAAGGCCCCTTTTACATGGACCACGTGTGTCTACAGGGTGTTGATGTGTGCAGTGATGGGGGGCGGTGGATGGGTGCAGACGGGTGTACACCCATCTCCACCTATCACTAATTCACAGAGCAACCACGGTTTTCACCAATTGTTCCATTCATGGGTGAAGGTGGGTGTGCATGTGTGTTCCATGGGAGTGCACATGCACACCCACCCACCCGCTGTGCTATGTACATGGGTGGTGCCCATGCATGAACACCCAGATTTTAGGCCCATGTAAAAAGGGCCTAAATCTATTTTCTTTGCAAAAACAATACAGAGGAACTTCACTGGGATTGCAAAATTAGGCAGGGATTTGACACAATTTCCCTCTGCTTCATTCAAAGGGCACAAGTAATAAAGAGATTAATTCCAGCTCTGAGTCTGGGTCTCATTAGGTACCTAACTCCAGTTTAACATCTCTTGAAATAATAGGTATCTAAATTTCAATTTTGCTACCCTCACAAATCTTGGCATTTCCATTTCTGTAACAAGACCTCTGATAATTAAGTGGATAGTGCTTGTATTGAATTTAGGGCTGTGCATGGGATCAAGTATTTGCATTTGTCTCTATCTATAGCTATATTTATTTATTTATTTAGCATTTTTACCCTGCCCTTGCCTGAGGGCTCGGGCAGCTTACAAAGATATAAAATACAATTAAAACATTTAAATACAGTTAAAAAAACCACCTGCTCCAACTTCAACACACCAACATCTCCCACCTAATCCTTATCCCCTCCTGCCAAATGCTTTACTAAAAAGAAAAGTTTTCCACTGCATCTGAAAAATGTCCAGGCTTGGACACAAATGGACCTTCAAGGGGCGAGAGTTCCACAATATTGGGGCAGCATCTGAGAATTCCCCCCTGTGGGCCCCCATCATACAGACTAGAGTCACAGGTGGAACCCACAGGAGAGCGACCCTGGCCAACCTCAGAGTCTGCGATGGACCATGGTAGGACAGGTGTTCTTGCAGATATATGGGCCCAAGTCATTTATGGGTTTAAAAGTCAAAACCAGCACCTTGAATTGTGCCTGGAAAGCTATTGGTAGCCAGTGCAGACTTGGGAGGATGAGTATAATGTGCTCCCGGTGATCCATCCCTGAAAGGAGCTGGTCTGCCGCACCAGCTGCAGCTTCCAAACAGTCATCAAGGGCAGCCCCATGTAGAGCTCATTGTAGTAATCTAGCCTCAAGGTGATGAAAGCATGGATGACAGTGACCAAGTCCAAATCAGAAAGAAAAGGCCACAGCCTCCTCACCAGATGGATTTGGTGAAAAGTGTTCCTGGCCACTGCTGCAACCTGAAAACCCAGGCACAGCAAGGGGTCCAGAAGGAGTCCAAGGCTGCGGACCTGTGTGACCAAAAGGGGCTGGACCCCGTTAATAAAAGGAGTCCCAATTCCCCTCAAGTCACAGGGTCGGCCAACCATCATCATTTCAGACTGTTAGGATGACTCATCCTCACCCAGTCCCCAATAGCCGCCAGGCATTGGTTAAGCACTGAGACTGAAGGACCTGGGTTGGATGAAAAAGAGAGGTAGAACTGAGTGTCATCAGCATATTGATGACACTTCACTCCAAACCCTTGAATGATCTCACCCAGTGGCCTCGCATACACGTTGAACAAGAGGGGAGACAAGATGGACCCCTGCAGGACCTCACAGGAGAGGTCATGAGGGGACGATGAACAATCTTCCATCACCATCCGCTGATGCCTCCCTGACACCGTGACACACCTGGGACAAAAGTCTGACTAAAATGGGTCCAGGAACCTGTTAGTAGGGGTGTGCACCAGGGGCCCATGTCATTTTTTGTTATCGTTTTTGTTATTAAAATGTGTCATTTTTGTTAATAACAAAATGTCATTTTTTGTTATCATTGTCATTATCAGTATCAATTTCAAACAAAGATTTTACTTTTGGTATCGTTATTGGTATAGATTTTGTGCGCCAATGAAGAATTATTGTCAGAAGTTGAACTCCTTCCCCTTCTCATTGTGATACAGAAAGAATTGCACACAATAGTATATACTGTACACGATATGTAGTTTTATTTATATTAAATACAGAATCTAAACTAAACCTAATCAGTGGCAGCCCCTCCCCCAGAGCGTTGTGGCAGACACCCCCCCAAACTCCGCCAGGGTTCCCCTCCATGCTTGCTGGGGAGTCAGAAGCTGCTCCTCAGCTGATCCAGTGGCAGCGCTGTCAGTTTCCCTGCTTGTCTGAAGGCTTTGTTTACATTTTAACTCTCCTCCTAGAGAGTGATGAGTCATATGTAAACAAACCCTGAAGGGAAAGAACTCTGCAAGGAGAGGAGGAGGAGGGGGGGACAAACATCCTCTTGCTGCTGTTGCTCCCCCTCCCTCTAGCTTTCCACTCACTGGCCAGAGAGCTAAAGGGAGGTGGGAACTTAGAGGATCTCCACCAAGTCCTCAGAAAACATGCACTGGGTGTTGGTCCAGAAAAGAACTGCTTTCTGGGGGATTGGAAAGGGAGTGGAGGAGGTACCAAGTGCTCCTTGGCTGGATTCCTATGGAGAAACCCAGCCAATCAGCAAGGTGTAGGGGGCATGTCAGGGCACCTTTTCAAAACACTCTGGACACCCCATAGCTCCTTTTTCTCCCCCTGGCCCCTCCTCTACCAGAGTGGGAGGTGGGAGGGAAAGAGCTCACTCTTCCTTCCTCCTTCGGTTCACTGGAGGGTAGGGGGAAGAGAGAGAGCGCTCCCCCCTCTTTTTTTTTTTTAACAGGAGGGGAGATGTCAGGGACTTGTTTGGAGTCCCTGGTCTCCTTGTTTGGAGGGAAGAACAACAGAAGGTGGTTATCAGAGTCAGACTAGAGTGATCAGGAGGTCTCATCCTTTCAGAAACTTGGTAAGTTTTTGGGGAAAAAATCCCCCTGCCCTGATCTCCTGTACATTGTTTGTTTGTTTGTTTGTGCTTTCTTTTGTCCTCTTCAATCCCTCTCCACCCCCATGCATTATAGGCAGGGGCAATTACTAATTTTGTGAGCCCAGTTGGAAGGGCTGTGCTGCCTTGATTCCTATGCTTTAGAATATTTTCTTGGCACTTGCTGTTTTAGTTTTTCATCCTGTGTGAGACCCTGTCACCCTAATTGCCTGCTTTCTGGGGGGGGTTTTGGGGGGGGGTTGGGGGGAGGTGGATGGAAGGGTTTCTAATCTTTGCTGGAATGTTCACTGCATTTAAAATGGCCCACATTTCAGTACCAGTTTCAAGGCTTTTCTTCTGAGAGAAGGCCACCATGCCACATATTGGTTCACTAACAACTAGTCTTTGCATGAATCAATGTTTGTTCCCTGTCTGATAAGTTTAGTTTTCAACAGAACTGCATAGCATGTTGGAACTTCATGCTGCTGCATTTGTGGTGTGCTAAAGACTTAACATAATATTGTTGGCTTGAGATGGTTTGCTTTGCTTGCTCTAGGTTTGCATGTGCAGAAGGGCTGTGCTGCCTTTTTTGGAGGGGGATGGATGGAAGGGTTTCTAATATTTTCTGGAATGTTCACTGCATTTAAAATGGCCCCTTTTCCGTACCAGCTTCAAGGCTTTTTTCTGCAAGAAGGCCACCATGCCACATGTTGGTTCACTAATGACTAGTCTTTGCATGAACATTTCTGATTTATTGTGTGTGTGTACCTAAGAAATATGAATTGGGTGGTAGGAAAGGGAATAAGGGATATATATATGGGAGGATTTCTAGTGCAAGCACCTGCAGCTTCTGCAAATGCACCTGACAAGCAGGAGAGGTAACACAGAGTGAAGCACCCCAGCCCTACAATATACTTTATTTCATTTTAAGGTCTTTTAATTGTATTATATGTGTATTGTAAGCCACCCTGAGTCTTCAGGGAAGGACGGGGTATAAAAAGAAAGAAAGAAAGAAAGAAAGAAAGAAAGAAAGAAAGAAAGAAAACAAACCCCGGCCAGAAATAGCCCCAACATCTCCCGCCTGACTTTCACCAGCCAGGACAGGCAAGAATCTAATTCATAACTGGTTGCCCACATTACCCCTAGCAAATCCTCCGTATTGGTGGAAGACACTGATTGAAATTGATTAAAATAAACAGGACAAGACTGAACTTCCATAACCCCAAACTCTGACTCTGCAGTTAAAACAGCAGCACCCAAGTTGTGGTGAATATGAGCGATTTTGTCTGTGAATTAATAAAAATATAACAGCGGGCTGTAGAAAATTCAAATTCCTGGTGAAGACAGATTAACTAGACCTCTTATCACCCAGAACAACTCCACTGGATGATACTTCACAGACGCTATGATGGCAGAGAAGAAAGCCTTCTTTGCCACCATCACAGCCACAGCATAGTCCTTCAAAAACAATCTATGCTGCAATCAGTCGGCTTCTGCGTGAGTCGAGTGATACCTGTGCTCCTAGTGCCTAACCTCCAGCTTCAGCTGCCTCGGGCCCACTGTATACCAAGGGGAACCTGTGCTGCCACAGTGGTGCCTGCAGGTGCCTGGGAGCAAGCATGGTGACGACCATGGTCAGAATGTCATTCCACAAGGCGACCAAGGCCATCTACAGAATAGCCATCAAGGTCAGTAGTAATATCCTCCAGAGAGTTCTTCAAACCAACTGGATCCATCAGTCTCCAGCGGTGGACCAACCTAACCGACTGGGGGCATATTTGTGGTTTTAGTATTTGCATTTACTTGTATTTGTACCTTTGCCTGTGTTAACTACATTTTCCCCTTTGTTTTGTAAGCCGCCTTGAGCTGCCTAGGAAGGAGAGGCGGGGTATAAATAATGAAAATAAACAAACAAATAAATAAATAAATTGTTGCCAGTGTGGAAAATGCTGTGAATACAAGCCCTCCTCATGGGTTATGTTATTTGGCACAGAACTGAAGTGAGGGTTTGCCAGTTTGACAGTCCTATTTATGGAAAGTCAAAAACTGTTACTAAGTCTGCTACCAATGTAAAAAGGGGAGCACTGGTTTTGCAGAGGGTGGAGAATACAGCTGGTTTGGTGGGGAGGTTGTTAGCTTGGGGAAGGTAGAACAGGTCTGGCTCTGGGTGATCACTGGCTTCAGGGAAAGTAAGGCATGCAGCTGGCTTGAGATAGGGGAGAATGGAACATAGGACTGGCTCATGTGGGGAATTGCTGGTTGGGGATTGGGGAAAATGGGGCATAGGTCTGGCTTAGGAGGTTTCACTGGCTTGGGGGAGTGGCCACTGGCTTGGGAAGGAATGGGGCATGGGAGAGGTTGCTGGCTTAGGAATGTGACATGGACTGGTTCCGGGAGGGGGTTGCTGGCTTGGGCAGAGGGAATGAGGCATGGTTCTGACTTGGGGAGGGTGAGGGAGGGTTACTGGCTCAGAGGGGACTCATTGGGTAAAGGAAAGTGGGATCCCTAGGTGGGAATGGATATGGGGCTGGCTCAGGGGGGAATCACTGGCTTGTGGGAGGTGTCACTGGTTTGGGAAGGGGAATGAGGCTGCCAAGTACCATTTCTCAGTGGATGGACCAGGCTCTGTTGGGCTGGGCCTGACTGCAGTGCTGGACGGAGACTGCAGTTCTGAGACAGCTTCTGAACGTACGGAGGGCTGACTACCGGCTTCTCAAGCAGGTGGCTAAGCTGAAAGTCAGAGAGCAGTCTGGCTCCAAGCTAGATATGTGCTGCAGTTTTAGGGGTCCAGTTCAATACCTCAGCGATTATGTTTCCTGGGACATGTTGGGCTCTTTTGAAACCGGAATACTGATTATTCATGTTTTGAGTATGGAAGTCGATAAGGGTTTTTTCTGGTTTATTTGGGTTTCAGTAAAACCCAAATGCACGACCCTAGTATTGATATACTTTGTAGATCTTTGTGGATGTCTAAAGTCATAGGATTATATTTAAGTCTCAAAATTAGGAACACAAGGGAAAAACATTTGGGAACCACTACTACAAATCATCAAAATGCACACTCTTGCATTTATGAAACTAGATACCAATTTATCTGGGAAACTGCTATTTGCAGTAAATTACTAACTGCTGCCAACAAAGTAGATACTCAAGCACAAGAAGAGAAAGAATGGAAGGTAAAGGACCCCAGTCCCTAAATTATATTTGATGATGATGATGATTTCTCCTGAAAGTCTAAGCTGCTTGAATATGGCCGTTTTCACATGAGATGCCCCCCCACATCTTCATGCACCCATGGAGATGGATGGAGGCACCCTTGTGAATGCCGCGGGGGACGGGTGGGGCTGCATGCGCGTTCATGCGCTAGACTCATCTCCACCCATCACCCACGCCGGAGAAATGGGCTCCAATTCCCAATGCTCTGTGGGTGGAGGTGGGTGTGTACCCATGGGAACTGGCACGAACCTACCTCCACCCACCGCGGCCACACACCCATCCCCCCACCCACTGCGGTGCATTTTAAAATGGTCTATGAGTTGTTGAAAATATTTGGAATTGATTAATAGTCTGAGACAGTATTTAGTTTTAAACACATTTTATTCATATGACAAATTCTTAAGACAAAAATCCCAGGCACTTGTTCTGAAAGGGTGCATTCCCAAGGTAAGGCTNAAAGAAAGAAAGAAAGAAAGAAAGAAAGAAAGAAAGAAAGAAAACAAACCCCGGCCAGAAATAGCCCCAACATCTCCCGCCTGACTTTCACCAGCCAGGACAGGCAAGAATCTAATTCATAACTGGTTGCCCACATTACCCCTAGCAAATCCTCCGTATTGGTGGAAGACACTGATTGAAATTGATTAAAATAAACAGGACAAGACTGAACTTCCATAACCCCAAACTCTGACTCTGCAGTTAAAACAGCAGCACCCAAGTTGTGGTGAATATGAGCGATTTTGTCTGTGAATTAATAAAAATATAACAGCGGGCTGTAGAAAATTCAAATTCCTGGTGAAGACAGATTAACTAGACCTCTTATCACCCAGAACAACTCCACTGGATGATACTTCACAGACGCTATGATGGCAGAGAAGAAAGCCTTCTTTGCCACCATCACAGCCACAGCATAGTCCTTCAAAAACAATCTATGCTGCAATCAGTCGGCTTCTGCGTGAGTCGAGTGATACCTGTGCTCCTAGTGCCTAACCTCCAGCTTCAGCTGCCTCGGGCCCACTGTATACCAAGGGGAACCTGTGCTGCCACAGTGGTGCCTGCAGGTGCCTGGGAGCAAGCATGGTGACGACCATGGTCAGAATGTCATTCCACAAGGCGACCAAGGCCATCTACAGAATAGCCATCAAGGTCAGTAGTAATATCCTCCAGAGAGTTCTTCAAACCAACTGGATCCATCAGTCTCCAGCGGTGGACCAACCTAACCGACTGGGGGCATATTTGTGGTTTTAGTATTTGCATTTACTTGTATTTGTACCTTTGCCTGTGTTAACTACATTTTCCCCTTTGTTTTGTAAGCCGCCTTGAGCTGCCTAGGAAGGAGAGGCGGGGTATAAATAATGAAAATAAACAAACAAATAAATAAATAAATTGTTGCCAGTGTGGAAAATGCTGTGAATACAAGCCCTCCTCATGGGTTATGTTATTTGGCACAGAACTGAAGTGAGGGTTTGCCAGTTTGACAGTCCTATTTATGGAAAGTCAAAAACTGTTACTAAGTCTGCTACCAATGTAAAAAGGGGAGCACTGGTTTTGCAGAGGGTGGAGAATACAGCTGGTTTGGTGGGGAGGTTGTTAGCTTGGGGAAGGTAGAACAGGTCTGGCTCTGGGTGATCACTGGCTTCAGGGAAAGTAAGGCATGCAGCTGGCTTGAGATAGGGGAGAATGGAACATAGGACTGGCTCATGTGGGGAATTGCTGGTTGGGGATTGGGGAAAATGGGGCATAGGTCTGGCTTAGGAGGTTTCACTGGCTTGGGGGAGTGGCCACTGGCTTGGGAAGGAATGGGGCATGGGAGAGGTTGCTGGCTTAGGAATGTGACATGGACTGGTTCCGGGAGGGGGTTGCTGGCTTGGGCAGAGGGAATGAGGCATGGTTCTGACTTGGGGAGGGTGAGGGAGGGTTACTGGCTCAGAGGGGACTCATTGGGTAAAGGAAAGTGGGATCCCTAGGTGGGAATGGATATGGGGCTGGTTCAGGGGGGAATCACTGGCTTGTGGGAGGTGTCACTGGTTTGGGAAGGGGAATGAGGCTGCCAAGTACCATTTCTCAGTGGATGGACCAGGCTCTGTTGGGCTGGGCCTGACTGCAGTGCTGGACGGAGACTGCAGTTCTGAGACAGCTTCTGAACGTACGGAGGGCTGACTACCGGCTTCTCAAGCAGGTGGCTAAGCTGAAAGTCAGAGAGCAGTCTGGCTCCAAGCTAGATATGTGCTGCAGTTTTAGGGGTCCAGTTCAATACCTCAGCGATTATGTTTCCTGGGACATGTTGGGCTCTTTTGAAACCGGAATACTGATTATTCATGTTTTGAGTATGGAAGTCGATAAGGGTTTTTTCTGGTTTATTTGGGTTTCAGTAAAACCCAAATGCACGACCCTAGTATTGATATACTTTGTAGATCTTTGTGGATGTCTAAAGTCATAGGATTATATTTAAGTCTCAAAATTAGGAACACAAGGGAAAAACATTTGGGAACCACTACTACAAATCATCAAAATGCACACTCTTGCATTTATGAAACTAGATACCAATTTATCTGGGAAACTGCTATTTGCAGTAAATTACTAACTGCTGCCAACAAAGTAGATACTCAAGCACAAGAAGAGAAAGAATGGAAGGTAAAGGACCCCAGTACCTAAATTATATTTGATGATGATGATGATTTCTCCTGAAAGTCTAAGCTGCTTGAATATGGCCGTTTTCACATGAGATGCC
This sequence comes from Sphenodon punctatus, assembly GCA_003113815.1. NCBI lineage: Eukaryota > Metazoa > Chordata > Lepidosauria > Sphenodontia > Sphenodontidae > Sphenodon > Sphenodon punctatus. The sequence continues at coordinate 1,583,084 of QEPC01005396.1, read as the reverse complement.
CCCCCACATCTTCATGCACCCATGGAGATGGATGGAGGCACCCGTGTGAATGCCGCGGGGGACGGGTGGGGCTGCATGCGCGTTCATGCGCTAGACTCATCTCCACCCATCACTCACGCCGGAGAAATGGGCTCCAATTCCCAATGCTCTGTGGGTGGAGGTGGGTGTGTACCCATGGGAACTGGCACGAACCTACCTCCACCCACCGCGGCCACACACCCATCCCCCCACCCACTGCGGTGCATTTTAAAATGGTCTATGAGTTGTTGAAAATATTTGGAATTGATTAATAGTCTGAGACAGTATTTAGTTTTAAACACATTTTATTCATATGACAAATTCTTAAGACAAAAATCCCAGGCACTTGTTCTGAAAGGGTGCATTCCCAAGGTAAGGCTTTAGCTGGGTTCATCATCACCTCTTACATTTCCTATAACCTTCAAACCAGACATGATGATAGCTGACCTGAATTGTGACCCTTGAGGGGATAGGGATGCCCATCATTGATGGGGTCCAGCTTCCTGTGGTCACTCAAGGTTCTCAGCCTTGGGGTACTCCAGGATCCTTTGCTGCATCTGGAACATTGCAGGTCATGGCGCTGCTCAGAGGTTTCTAGTGAAAAGACTGCAATCCTTTCTTTCAGACCTGGATGATGTCATCCAAGTGTTTGCAACCTCAAAGCTAGACTACTGCAATGCACTTAACATGGGGCTGCCCTAGCAGACTGTTTTGGAGGCTTCAGGTAGAGTAGAATGTGGCAGCCCATCTTATGATGGGATGGGTTGTCAGGAGCACATTACACTGGTGATCCAGAGTCTGCACTGGCTTCTAATAGAATTCCAGGAATAATTCAAGGTGCTGATTTTGAACTATAAACCCCTGGATGGCTTTCTTACACATCTAAGACTTCTTTCTCCCTTATGTTTCATTGTGTTTTCTAAGATGAGCCAGGTATGCCTTGCAAATTCTATAACAAGCCAATATGGCAAGGGCAAGCAGAGAGGTGTTTTCTTGGTGACTGCTCCACAACTTTGGAAATCTCTACTCCTGGAAGTTCTCTAAATCCTGAGTGTGAGCATTTTCCAGAAGCAATGTAAGACATATTTATTTGGCCAGGCCTTTAGCAGTCGGGAATAAGGCTCAAAGACTGGTTTTAATGGGAATTTTATGTAGTTTATAGGAGTGGGACTCTGGGCAAAATTTCGGTTTCGGTCAATTTCGGTTTCAATTCTCATGAATTTCAGTTATTTTTCAGTACTATCGGATCTTTTGCATTGATTTTTGTACCGGATTTTTAAGATTGCAGTTTTCAATGGGGGACAAACTGCAATGTTAAAAATCCAGTACAAGAATCAATGCAAAAGATCCGATAGTACCGAAACCGAAAAAGAATCAAAATTTCGGATTAATCCAAAATGGCCATTTTTGGGTACTTTCTGTTTGATCCGAAACCGAAATTCCCATCCCTAGTAGTTTACATTTGATAAGCTTTTGTATATTTTTAGGGATGGGAATTTCGGTTTTGGATAAAACCAAAAGTACCCAAAAAATGGCAATTTCAGATTAATCTGAAATTTTGGTTCTTTTTTGGCTTCGGTACTATCGGATAATTTGCATTGATTTTTGTACTGGATTTTTATTGGTTTGTCCCCCCATTGAAAAAACACAATGTTAAAAATCCGGTGCAAAAATCAATGCAAAAGATCCAATAGTACCGAAACCGAAAAAGAACTGAAATACATGAGAACCGAAACAGAAATTGACCGAAACCAAAATTTTGCCTAGAGTCCCATCCCTACGTTTATATATCTTATTCTCTGTAAAGGGCCAGGTACATCGCTGATGCTATATAAAAGCTTATAATAATAATAATAATAATTAATAATAATATATTATGCTGTAAGCTGCCCTGAGCCTTTAGGGAAGGGTGATGGTAAAAATCTAAACAAACAAACAGACAAATAAATAAATAAATAATAAATAAATACTTGCACTGAGTAATTTCACTAACTTCAATGGAACTACTCCAGAATGATTTGAGGATCGGGACCTATGTTTCTCCTGTTCCTTTTTTGTTCTCACTATTTGCTCTCCTCTCCTTTGCTTCAATGGGTTTTTTCCCCTCACAGCCATGGGGTTGCCCAACCTGCTCGCCCCCAGAGCAAGGCCCACTTGCAGCCCTGCCTGAGTCTGTTTTAAATGGACATGGTGGGTGCCATGTCCCACGGTCTGCCTGTGCTGTGCCCCCTCCCACACACCATGGAGTTGCAGGCAGATCGCCTGTAACTCTATGGCACTGCCAGGGAAACCATGACCAAGAGTGGAGCTGCAGTGGCTGTCCATCAAGCAGACAGACAGACGCCCCATCTCCAGTCGGTGCCCTGGGTTTGGGCTGCCTGTTCTGCTGCTGGTGCTCCTGTATGTTCCAGAGCACTACTGGCGGGGCTGCCCCAGAGGAGGAACAGCTTGCCCCACCTCTGCTCCGCCTTCACATCTGACGTACTGCTTTTAAATGGACAGCCCGCCTAGGGGTGAGGCAGGACAGAGGTGGGGCAGCTGTCTGTGAGAAGACACCCAATGTATTCTCCCTTCCTCTTCTCTCTCACACATATGCATATCCCCTGTGTCACTTTACTCAGTCTGTTAATTGTTTTATTTATTTGTATTTATTTATAATGGACTTATATCCCACTCTATCCCTATGACCCTTTTTACACGGACGGAGGTGGGTGGGGGGATGGGTGTTTGGCCGCAGTGGGTGGAGGTGGGTGGGTGCCCGTTTACACGGACACCCACCCACCTCCACCTATGGAGCCTCGTCCGGTTTTCTGGAAGGCTCTGTGGGTGGAGATGGGTATGCGATGTGTGGAGGTGGGTGTTACGCAGGAGCAAGGTCAAACAGAAAGGTCCTATACATTCTCCTGAAGATGCTCAGGCTTGGCCTTTGGTGAATTTCAAAGGGAAGAAAGCTCAGAGCTGTGGGCCAGTCACCAAGAAAGTCTCACTGTGGTCCTTGGCTGTACACACTTGTCACCATGATGGAATTAACAGGAGGATGTTCTCTGCTGACCCTAGGGATCTTGATGGAACATAGGGGGGTAGGCGGCCTTTCAGATACCTTGGACACAAGCTGGTAGGGCTTTTTAGGTTTTGAACACTGAGTGATTTGCCTCTCCCTTTTTGTTCCTTTCCCAGTTCATTCTCCTACATCTTGTCTGAAATTCTCCTACATCTTGCCTGGCCCCAGGTTTTCTGGCATTTTGTTGAGCCTGTAAGACCTGGCTGTTTGCCCAGGCCTTCGGACAGGAGGATGGGGTAGTTGGGGGGTATTTTAAAGACTTCTTTGATATTTTAAATCTGATGAATGGGTTGTGTTTTTTAAATTGATTTTATTTGTGTATTTTATGTTGTAAGCCACCCCGAGATGCCATGGGCATGAAGGGGTGGCTAATAAATATTTATAATAAATAAATAATAAAATAATTATTTGATGCTTACCTATGATGCAAGATAAATGGACAGAAGCATGGATAGCAGGTCAGCAGCCATAAACAGTACCGTAGTGGAGCCGACAGCCTACCAGTAGTTTCAGTACTCACAGTACTACCGTATCACAAATCTTTGCACAGATCTAAGTGTATGTGCAAATGCTTAAAGTAGAAGCGTAATGGGTGAGAGAGGGGATTGTAGACATATGAACAACACTAACAGCTGGCCAGGGTATGTTCCTGAGGAGCATATATACTCACCCGGCTTTATGTTGTTTGTGAATCCTTAGTCTGACCTGACTGATGGAGTTTACAAAAAGGACAAAATACTTGCTTTTTGCAGAAAGAATAGGAAAATTCCTGCTGTTTTAGGGATACATAGTTACAATATTTGTTTATAGCAACTGAGAGCAAATGATTCCTTTATTTTAGTGCAGAGAGTGGTCTGAGTATAGGGGAAAGGAATCAAAGGGTTTTTTTGCAAGCAAAGGTGCACATAGGAATCAGCAATTAATTTGCAGAAGGAGGGGTTAGAAGCTTGGAGCAGGGTGCAAGGTGGGTATAAAAATATTTTCCAATGCCTGGCAAAAAAGGGCCAAGACAGGCCATAGATTGAAGCACTGTCTTGATCTTATTCCAGAGGGTCAAACTACTTTGTAATCTACTTAAATCCCTAGCAGGTCAAGTTCATTATAAAACATCTTCAGGGAGATTTTAAATGTTTATATTTCTGACTATTTGATGAATATTTGGCATTTGACATATGTATTATATAATTAAGAATAAATCTTATAATCTCACAAAGACATTTTGTAAGAGTTCAATCCATTACCCAAATGGGATTACCCTCCAAGTAAGTGCTATTAGTGTTTAAGGCCCCCATATGGGGCAGATAATGGATCTTCCCCTTCATTGGAATAGGGCTGGTGCAGAGCTATCCCAGCCTCCAGTGTAGCTTTGTGGTTAATATGGCCACTTTTACACGAGGCTCTTAGAAGCGCCTCTGGAGCCCCATATTCAAGAGGAAAGCCGCGCAGGGAGTGTTTACACGCTCCCCACGCTACCGGAAGTGACGTGCCACCCATTCTCTTCAGTGGCAGCGGCTACAGATGTGGGGCTTTCAAGAGGCACATTTTGTAGACCTGAAAATTGAGGTCTACAGAATGTGCCACTTGAAAGTCAATCAAATCACACAGGTGCTGCTGGCCAGCTTAGAGGAAAAGGATGTGAACTGAGGTGTCCAGAAGACACCCTTACTGTTTTTGTTTTATTTTTTGTTTGCAAAGCCCCCTTTGTTTTGTTTTTTGTTTTTTTGTAAACAACCCTACCATTAAAAAAAAATAATCACTGTGCACAAATGGCCACCAGGCCATTCTATGCATGTGCATCCCTTTCCCAAAATGGTGCCAGAATCATGGTGCCATTTTGGAAAAGAGCTGTGAATGCACAGAATGGTCCAACGCCCATTTCGTGCATAAGTGGTGATTTAATTTTTATTTTTTTTTAATCATTAATTACAAAATTTGCATGAGCAAATGGCTGCTGAAGACATTCTGTGCATATGCACCCTTTTCCAAAATAGTGCTGACACTGCTAGTGCCATTTTGGAAAAGGGCACACACATGCAGAATGACTCCAGTGGCCATTTTGTGTATGCGCAGTGATTTTTTTAAAAAAATAATTATTTTTTAATAAAGTAAACAAAAAAAGAAAGATGAACGCAAACGACAATCATTTGCTTATTCATCCATTTTTGGAACATTAGTCACAAAAACGAATGGGGCTCTATTCGTTTTTCTAACTAATAGCAAACTTCAAGAATGCACACCCCTAATGTGAACCTGAGTCGAGTACTGAGAGAGAAGACCACCAGGAGATGGGATAAGGCTCTGCATGGAGCTGGCCTCAAAGGGTTTGGAACATGCCTTGGGGTACCTCAGGGTGAAGAGGGGGTCAGAGATTGGAGCTCACCCAGAAGCCCATGTCAAAAGGCATACCCTGGAGTTGCCTGGTCTGGTCAAGAGAGTTTCAAAGCAGGGAGCAGGCTAGCTGAGTAAAATTTAGGGAAAATACACCCTAGTTGCCTCCTATCTCCTGCTCCCCATTATACGTTTTTAACTCTCCTATGGATTTGGGGGTCAATCTGGTCCCAAGGGGGTAAAAAAATTAATACATATTTTTTTTAGCAAACCTGTACTACTTCATATTCCCTGTATTCTTCAAGAGTAATGGGGTCAATTGTCCTGTGTTGGTTTATCCTTCCCACTGTTGTAATTTTTTTTAAAAAATTGAGAATTTCACTAAAACGGTATTGGGAATAAGTTTGGGCCCAGCTAATGAATGGGAAGCACTACATGCCTAGCGTACACTTATTGTAAAAACAGTATTATCTTTTTTAATGCTGAAATAGAAACTGTTCTTTCCTTTAAGTGTTCTCAAAGTAGGATAAGGACAACAATTTAGTATTTTGTCTGTTTTCATAAATGTCTTTTTCTGTGTGTACAGAAAAATATCACAACAAAGGCATTGGGGTCAATTACACCCCAAGGTAAAAACTCACATTTACCAACTTCAATTTTGTTTTATATTTACACAGCAGTTAACATTTTCAGAGTGAACCTTCAATATTGTTATTTTCTTCATACCTACTTACAATTTTGTGTTAAAAACAAAATGCACCAGTCAGGCAGCTATGGTCATTTACACACACACACACACACACACACATACACACACACACAGAGGGTAATTTCAGACATACGAGAACACAGTCAACCACAGACAATCCCGCCAATGCCTGATTGGCAGCATCCAGATGTTCAGCACAGTCAATCACCCATAGGGGCAAAGCCAACCATGCTTCCGGAGGTTGGGACGGGACCATCCCTGGAAGCGTGGTCAAAGCAATTCCCACCAGGAAACCACCAAAAGTAACAACTGAATGGTAACCACCAGGTGGAATCAGAATGAATGATCCCCAGCCGTGGTGAGAGCACGCAGCGTCGCTGCCAGGCAACGCGCAACACACAGACCAGGGAGGGAGATTTAAAGGGCACACAGCAGCAGGGCAACGTGGTGGGACAGAGAACAATGGAAGGGAGAGGTGAGCAGAGGGTGAGTGAGGCGGGGGGGACAGGGAGAGGAGGTAGGGCACAAGGGGGCACTGTATGGACAATAAACACGAGGTGTAGCTACAACAACAGCTTTATTGTCTGCTTCATGGTAACAGGAAGGGGGCAGGGGATTGGCTCTCCTGCCAGCCGGCATGTGGCTGCAGATGGTGCCCCACCCCTGCTGTGTCCGCGGCTTCCCTGTGCCTGTAGTGTGTGCTGCCTCGGCCACTCTTCTCCCTCCTCCCCCTCCCTTTCCATTTCCCTTTCCCTTGTGTGGGCATTGCCTTTTGGCGCTTTTGGCTTCCTTTGCCCTCAGTCGGCCAAGTCTGCCTCCCGCCCTGCCCGGTGTCTTCTGGGTGTTCTGACCGCGGTCCGGAATCGGCGGCAAGTCTGTTGCACTACCCTGGGCCATGGTCTGTCCATCCGTTTCCTTGCCATGGACCCGCTCCCATCATGTCTGTTTGGGGCTTTCCTGGACCACGGGAGGGGGTCAGCTGGCTCGCCATGGTTGGAGATCCACTGTGGTGCTCCGGGAGCATGTAACATCTGAAATTACCCACACACCCACACTATTGATGTTACTTTTTCAGTTTCTGTGCAACTTATGTTATAAAAATGGGGGGAAGGAGTCAACTGAACCCCCAGTACCGTCACTGTGGGATGTTACTGTTAACGTTGTGGGTACTATTGGCCCCAAGTACCTTTGTGTGGTAGTATTGTATTTCTGTACCACAAACATTTTTTTAAAAATTATGTTACACTGGAGTCATTTTCAAATTGATCACATTTACTTCCCCCCCCCCAACTTTGACTTAACTGAGGTCTATTACACTCCCAAAGCTATGTTAATACAGTGTTTTTCAATCTGTGGAGCATTAAATCAATTTCTGGAGATTGGACTGATAGTTAATTGACACGTGTTACTTGAAATTAGTACTTTAATAATAATATTTTAATGTATATTTAGAAAAAAAAATGCTTGCTGTTTTTGCCCCACCCCTTAAGCTTTGGGGTCCAGGACAATTGTAACCCCATTCCCTTCCTCTTGTCAGGCCTGACTGGGAGTCCAGAGACGGCTCATCTAGAGGTTAAGGCTGGGAAACCAGGGAAGGCCACTTCAATAGAGAGCAAGTATGAAAGTGAATATTGATTTTGGGAACTGTGCATTTTGGGGTTCATATAATAAAAGCATATGTGGTAGAGGTAACCAGTATGTTGAGACTGGGTGTTTTTAAAGGAGATGGAATGGGGGTTGCGTGATCAGTGCAGAGGGCGGGGGCGCTGTACATGGGAGAGCACTTCAACTGAGAGGTTTCATGTACAACCATCCTGTTCACGCACCGCCCATGCCGTTCTGGCACAGGGCACTCCAGATTTTCCTGGAATGACTCGTGCATGGGCTGGGTGGGTTGTGCATGGGTCATGGGAACGCACATCTCCACACACCCATATTCAAATGACATCTCCCCCACGTAGACGGTGAGTGTCCGAGCGTGGGGGTGTCTCGTTTAAAATCACTCTGTGTGTTGGCCTGATCCCACAATGAGATGGAGGCAGTGAGAGTCCTCCTGCTACAATATACCCTCCAACTGCATCTATTATTATGAAATTTAGGGCCCCTACATATCTTGTGACCTTCTGCTAAATTTGGTTGAAATCAATGTGAGGGATCCAAAGTTATTAAGCTGGGGGTTGTGAGGAGGGGCAATGCTCAGTGTAAGATAGTGGGCAACAAAAGAAACCATATCTCCTCTCCCGCTACACGCATACAAGATAACTGCATAAGGCTTCTTATCATTAGCAAACAGACTAAAAATGAAAACACCCCTGATACATGTGTAAAACAGAACAAGAATAGCTCAAGCCATGCTGAAGCACAGCTATTGTGATATCACATATAAAACAACCATTTGCCTTTCTTCTCCCAACTAATTGACATATTTATGACTTTATTAGTTGGAATGTATCAATGGCGAGGTGATTGCATAAGTGTCAGTGCAACTGTATTTTGACTAGCATCTTACATACAAAACTGTCCAAATAGGAGGAAATACTGTCTACGGAAATACTATCATCACTGCCTGAACCACTGGGACTTGCCATGATGATCATGCATCCAAATCTTAGTTATCGGTCTATAAATGTTATCTAGTCTCACTCCTCAGAGCACTAAGGAAAACCCTGTCTCAAGGTGGCATACCTGAAAGCTTTCCTCCTTCTTTACATAGGCTCTATCCTTTTCAGATTTGTATGTGCTTGCTGTCCAAAGGAATACTACATAGATTTTCAGATGGAAAAGCCAAAACTATCAGTTACCACCAGAACAGTTATGCGTACCACAGTCCATGTTTTCTTTAGACATCTTAACTCCTAATTTATCCTAAATTCTTTCAAAAAGCAAGAATTTGGATGGAGGGAGTTATGCATAGTGTACACTGATTGGAAGGAATGTGGATAGCCTTCTAATAAATTCAGTAATTAATTACTGTTAGGCGCTGAGATACTGTGGTGGGGAATGGAAGGCCATATATGTACCTAGCCAGATGGGTAGAAAGATAGATAGGCAGATAAATAGATAAATCTGTGAGTCTTGCTTATGTAGAAGATAAATAAACTACATTATAGTTATACTGTATAATGAGAATAAAACAGTAACCTTACTGAAACCAGTGTAAAGCATCAATTTTTCAGTGATTGTGCAAAATATCCAACGTCTGTCTAACAAAAACCCTCTAACTTTCTTTTTATTTTCTAAACCTTATTCCATCATTTTTGGGGTATTATTCCAGTTGGCTGGAATACCAGTGTAGTGGTCTCTATTTTCAAAAAAGGTTAGGCTTTCACCAGCTAATTATAGACCCATCAGTTTAATTAACATTGTGGCCAAAATATATGCACAATTTTTCTTGGGAAAATTAGAACAGTGGGCAACTGATATGCGAGTTTTTTCTGAAGAGCAAACCGGTTTCCAAACAGACTACTCTACTATAGATCAGTGTTTTGTGCTTTTCCATCTTATAGAAAAATATGTGTGGACCAAGAAGGGAAAACTGTTTGCAGTTTTTGTAGATCTTAGAGCTGCTTTTGACTCCATTGACTGAACTATACTTCGGAGAAAGCTGCATGCAACGAATCTTGACAAGCAACAAATATACCTGCAGAATGCAGAGGCTCGTCTCCTAAGGGGACGGGCTGACGCAAGCATATTACACCAGTGCTTCGTTCTCTGCACTGGCTGCCTATAGTCTTCCGGACACAATTCAAGGTGTTGGTGTTGACCTTTAAAGCCCTGAACGGCCTGGGCCCCACCTACCTGCTGGACCGCCTCACCCTCTGGGTCCTGGATCGGCCCCTGCGGTCGGCTGGGGGCGCCCTCCTCGAGGTCCCCCAGGTTTCTCGGGTGTCAACCATGAGGAGGGCATTCTCTGTGGCCGCACTGCAGTTGTGGAACTTCCTCCCATTGGAGGTCCGCCTGATTACCGACTTCCCCTCTTTCCATGGACAATGTAAGACCTGGCTGTTCCGCCATGCTTTTCCTGAGAGAGAGGGGGTGGGTGGGGGGTATGTTGTTTTTTACATTGTGTTTGAATAGTGGTTTAAATCATATTATTGTTGTTTTAAATATGTTGTTAGCTGCCCCAAGATGCTTTTAGCAGGAAGAGGGAGCATACAAATTTTATTATTAATTTTTTTAAAAAAAAATTAAGGTGTTATACTCTGATACATTCTTGAGAGTAAGGTTATCACAAGCTGGGCACATGACAGATTCCCATACCAGCAACTAATGGGGTTAAACAAGGTTGTATCCTGGCCCCTTTTCTCTTTAATTTTTCTCTTTTAATTAATGATCTGGTTGCTTACTCAACGGAGGATTTCGTCCAGTTGCAATTCAGGGAAGAGAAATTTCCATATTATTATACACTGATGATATGGTCCTTTTATCCACCTCAGAAATTGGTATTAGACATTTAATTGTAGCTTTAAATCAATATTGTAAGGAGAATCATTTGGAAGTTAACCAAGAAAAATCTAAGGTTATGGTTTTGGGGAATAAATACCATTAGGGATGTGCGAACAGATCGCATTTCAGTTGTTCAGTTCGAGAGCTGAGTTCGGGTTCAGTTGTTTGGTCCGGGGACTGGGTTCGGGTTCGGTCGTTTGGTTTGGTGGCATTCGGTTCGGTTCGGCTGTTCGGAAATCGGTTTCGGTGTTGGTCTAGGTATTGCGTGGTCCCGTGATTGCATTGGAAACCGGAAACCAGAAATTCAAATGCGTGCGGAGCTTGTGTGGAGAGAGAGCATGTGTGTTGTGGCTGACTGGCTGTTTGGTTTTGTTTGGCACAAACAGTGGGCATCAGCGTGTGGCAGCGGATGTCTGCCACAGAGAGAGAGGGTGTGGGGGGGCTCTTCTAGCAGTCAGACATGAGACGAAGGAAGCACCCACCCAAACATGTGCCAGCCATCCCTAGCAAGGGTCTCTTGTTGTCATCCTTAGCGCCCAAAGGAGGGCAGGATTTGCACGTGCCAGCCAGGGTCTCTCCATTGCCATCCCTTCCTAGCACCCAAATAAGGGCAGGATTTGCACGTGCCAGCCAGGGTCTTTTGGATTTGCATGTGCCAGCCAGGGTCAACATCTCCCGTTGCCATCCGTAGTACCCCAAGGAGGGAGGACTAGAGGCATCATCATAAATGCATGCTATTACTTAGTTGTTGTTTATGTGTTCCTGTTTCAGAGAGGGAGAGGAATTGGATGCCAGCGCTCGTGCCACGCACAGGACACCGAGGTGGAGGTCGCCAGTGCCACTTCCAGACAGCAGGTGCACAAGGTCCAATGTCTGGTGGTGGTATCAGAAGCATACTGGATTCACCATCTGCAAGGTAAGGCATAGAGGCTGGAACAACAGGGAATGGATTGCCCTATGACCTGTTAGGAAGTCCCCTGCAGAAAGAGATTGGACACACCCCCACTTGTGGAGACAGAATGCAGGCAGGGATTGACAGACCATTGGTCTGACACAGTATGGCGCTTCTTATGTTCCTATCTTTTAATGTTCATTAGGTCTACGGCAAAAGATTTAAAAGGGCCAGCCAGGGGACCACATCAGGCCTAATCGCCCATGTGGATAAAGTCCTTGGCAAGACAGTGAGGCAGCAGAACTCTGGCATGGCCATGGAGCATCATCACCAGAAGAAGGGGGAGAAGGCCCGCCAGAAGCGATGCCATCAAAGCCCTTCCTCATCCTCCAGCTCCGCTGAGGAGTCCCCCCAGGAGGAGTCTTCAGCGACAAGGGCCTTTTGGGCCGAAGTCCAGAAGCTGACCCAGGACTTCATGCATGGCTTACGGCTGCAAGCAGCCACTATAGAGAACCGGCTGGTGGAAAAGTTCCAGGAGGTTGAGGTACAGAAACAGGAGGTGGAGGCATACTCCCAGTACGTCTCTGCCGAGATGGCCAACCAGGAACTCTACCGCCAGTTGGTCTCCAGGTGGCAGGCAGCTGTGGCAGGGGCCGTGGACTTTGGCATACAACACGGCTACCAAATGCTGGAGCATGGGGTGCCCGCCCCTAGGTCCAATGCGCCCCTTTTGCCTTTTACCCGAGTTCCTGGGGACAGGCCCAATATATATTTAATGCTTGTTTTGGGTTTTATAATGTTGTTGTTCTTGTTGTTTAAAAAGTTTTAATAAAAGTTCTATTTGTTGTTACAAGCTTTGTTTGCCCTCCCCAATCTTTTATCCCTCTGTGCTGCAGTTCTGGCAGGTGGCAGAATCTCATACAGCTTGTCGATCCCTACCAGCAGCACCTGGCACCACATGTAGCGTAGGTAAGGAGTTAACCCAAAGATCTGCTGGCAGCAGGGTCTCAACTTGCATACAGCCCCCATGAGGGGCAGGGCTTGTGTCTGTGTGGGTGTGCCAGAGAGAAAGAGAGAGGTTCCTTGGCAGCGGGCAGCGGGTGCTGCTGGTCAGAGGGGCTTTTTTTCCAGCAGCTTCAGTGGGCATCTGCGGGTGGGTGTGGAGGAGTAGGCTGGTGGGGGGGACAGGCTGACGTGCAGGCACCGGGCTTCTGGATGCAGTGGAATGGAATGACAGCCCCCAGTGATTGGAATTATGGTCCCAGAATCTCGTTGATGGTTCCTGGGACAGGCGGGCATGACTGATTAAGGTACAGTGGAATGACAGTCTATGGGAGTTTCATGATGTCCCTAGAATTAGTGAATGGTTGGGCACACTTCATTCAATCATGCGATAGGTGGTAACAGGTAAAGGAATGCACACAGGCAGACAGGCACATATAATACATTGTGTGTTATTATTTTTTCCATCTCATTCTGGTAGGTTTGCTGATGGATGTGGGCACAGATGAGAGCTCTCGCTGGTTCTGGCAGGTGGCAGGCAGTTTGAGCTGGATACATCTCTCCCCCTCCACCCCCATCTCTCTCATTCTAGCGGGGAGCCCTCCCCCATGCCATATAGTGCAGGTGACAGCATGGGTGGGATCGTGTCCGTCTCTCCTTCAAACAGTGAGGAAAATTTTTCTCTCTCTCTTTTGCCATGAACAGCAGGTTGCTAACTCATAAAGAAAAGGTGGAATGTGAGCCCTGCCTCCAGGCGGTGGCTCGGATTGTGGCTCCGGCTTCCCCGGTGGTGCTCTTGTGGGGCTCGGGCCATTGGGACTCTGCCCCCGGCTGGGCAGCAGGGGGCTCCCCCCGCGCTGACTCCGGGTACGACGTACGACGTTGTGGGACTAGGGGCCATGCCCCCGACACACGGGAACGCCATGGAAGCACCCCCGCCCCTGTTGCGACGCTCGGAGCTGCTGCAGGCACGCACGGGGGCCAGGCCTTCCTCCTAAAAGCCCAGCACCGGCTGCAGCATGGCGCTGGTGATCATAGAGAAACCGGCCCCCTTGCGATTGATTGCGTGAACACTTTCATGTTGCATCCAGAGGAGAGTGAGACTTGCCTGATTTCGACCGCCCTGAGTGCTGTGTGTTCCCTTCCCTCCTTCCTTGGTTGCAAGAGTTATCTTCCCATTGTCTGGTGAGTGTTTGTTGTCCATACCCTGGCTGTGCTTTAACCTGATTGCGTGCCCCCATGTGCCTCCCTTCCTCCTGGGTCCCCCTTTCCTTTCCTCCATGTGTCTCCTCCATGCATTCCCCTCCCCCCCTTGTTCCCTGGGAGCGTGTGGTATTGCTTTTGTGGGGCAAGGCTTGGCTTCCCTGAGTTCCTCGGCGCCCTATGATGATAGAGGCCTGAGTCTGTACAGGCTCCTAAGGCCACCATTCTATCCTGACAGGCATTTAACACCGCGTGTATCATTTCAAACCAGGGACGAGCCACAGCAATGAGTGGAGACCCCATGGTGGACCCCAAATCCCCCTACCCCCATGACAGAATCACCAGCGCCCCTGGCCCAGGTACAGGCTTTTGACCCATGGATATTCTGGGGAAATTTAACAACTTGTTTTGGTCGTACAGTCTCTGGCTATGGAGGTCAAAGACCTCCAGACCAAACAAGGAGAGTTGGCTACGGCCGTAACTCAACTCCAGAGTGCTACAGCTGTCCCAGACACCCCTCCACCTGTGGTGGCAGCACCGCCGCCACCTCCAGCGCTGGTGGTGCCGCCTCCTCCTTGTGTTTCCCAGGAACCAAAGGGCCCATGGATAGCCCAGTTCGCCAGAGATAGGTGGGCATTCCAGGGTTTTCTGGCCTTGTGCCGATTTACCTTTACAGTACAGCCAACTACCTATGCCATAGATGCCCTTAAGGTGGCATTTATTATTGGGAATCTTAGCGTACGGCCTTGGAATGGGGTACTAATTTGTTAAAGGGGAATAGCCCTTATTATCCAATTATGAAGACTTCCTAAAGGAACTCGCTTTTCTTTTTGATCATCCCCACTGGACCCGAGATGCAGAGGCCCTGATTCTTACTCTAAAACAGGGCCATGGGGGGCTATTGGAGTATGTTACACGTTTCCAGCAGCTCGCTCTGGAACTTCAATGGCCTAACAATGTACTAAAGGTTATGCTCCACAAGGGACTGAGGGAGGAGATTAAGGATCAACTCGCTTTTGTAGCCCTCCCTGAAACTTGGGAGGGACTTGCCAATTTGACCCTCCAGATTGAGGAGCGCCTGCTTGAGCGAAAGCAAGAACGCCGGCAGGAAGCACGACCTTTTCTCGCCAGCCTGTCTCCACCTCCAGGGCCCCCAGCGGTGTCTGACCCCGAGCCTATGCAACTCGGGGCCTCCTGGGGCCCCTTAACCATGGAAGAGCGGGAGCGATGATGCATTTCTCGCTCTTGTTTTTATTGTGGAGAACCCTCTCACTTTATCAGAGAATGTCCTGCATTACCCTCGCATTGGAGGGAGCAGGAAAATGCCAAGGGTCGGGAAGGACAGGGGTCATCCCGGTCCTAACTTCTCCCCAAGCCCCTGTTTCCAGATCCTCCCTGAACTCCCATTTACGGGTTCCAGTCACCCTGCAGGTAGCTCTGCAGCGCTCCTTAGTAGTATGGGCTCTTATTGACTCTGGGGACTCAGGGAATTTTATGGATGTGGGATTAATGCGTACTCGGCACATCCTGGTCCAGCCCAAGGTTCCCGTAGAGCTGGTCCATTCCATTGATGGGTCCCCCCTGGTATCAGGGCCCGTGACAACTTGTACCTGTCCCCTGTCCTGTGCAATAGGGGGGCATTGCGAGCAACTGCAATTTGATGTGGTCTGTACCCCTTCGTTCCTTGTGGTGCTTGGTATCCCCTGGTTAGAACAACACGACCCTTGTATTACCTGGTCTAACCGATGGCTACATTTTGAGTCCTTGCATTGTAGGTGCCAGTGTATACAACCACCACTGGAAATCGGTTGTGTGAACGCAATTCTAGAAATACCCTCCCGGCAGAGTATATGGACTACCAAGATGTGTTCAGTAAACAACGGACTACCGAGCTGCTGCTGCCACCACATCGATCTTATGACTGTCCTACCGATCTTCTCCCAGGTAAAGAACCTCTGTTTGGGTGCATATATGCATTAGCAGCCCCTGAGCTTCAAGCCCTGTGTCAGTACATCGATGAAAGCCTACAGCAAGCCTTCATACAATACTCCCATTCCCCAGCTGGAGCACCCATCTTCTTCATGCCAAAGAAGGATGGGGGACTTAGGCTCTGCATGGATTATCGAGGTTTGAACAGCATCACCATAAAGAACCGCTACCCACTGCCCCTAATCCCCGAACTGTTAAACCGGCTTCACAGAGCTCGCGTTTTCACCAAACTAGACCTACGGGGGGCTTATAACCTCCTACGGGTGCGACAAGGGAACGAGGGGAAGACGGCCTTTCGTACAAGATATGGGCTGTTTGGATACCTTGTGATGCTGTTCAGATTGGCCAATGCCCCAGCCGCTTTCCAACATTTAATAAATGACATCTCTTTCGGGACATTCTCGACGTGTATCTTATTGCATATCTAGATGATCTAGTATACTCAACTTCACACAAACAACATGTAATGCACGTTCGAGAGGTATTGCAACGTTTGCGAGAGAATAAACTGTACTGCAATCAGGAGAAATGCGCCTTTCATATTACCACTGTGGAATTCCTGGGGTTTGTTATCAGTTCGGCCAGCATTATGATGGACGCTCAAAAGATAGAAGCCCTGGCCCGCTGACCGGCCCCTAAGGCAGTAAAACCACTGCAACGCTTCCTTGGAAGCACAAACTATTATCGACATTATATTCCAAACTACGCCGAGGTTACGACTCCCTTGACATGGCTTCTAAAAAAGCACCAGCCCTATCGATGGGGACCCGAGCAACAGGCTAGTTTTGACTATCTCAAAAGGGTCTTTACCACAGCATCCCTACTCCAGCATCCCGAATTCTCAAAACCATTCCATGTGGAGGCTGACACCTCCAGAGTCGCTATTCGGGCTGTACTTCTGCAAACAGCCCTAGGAACTGATACCTTATTGCCATGCACCTACTATTCTAGACAGCTAACCCCTGCCGAGCGCAAATACACAGTCCTCGACCAAGAGCTCCTTGCAATAAAGGCCGCCTTTGAGACTTGGCGGCATTACCTAGAGGGCTCCCAGCACCCCGTAATTGTGGTGACAGACCAGAATAACTTAACGTTTTTTCAGACCGCCCATATAACCAATGCCCAACACGCATGTTGGGTGTTATTTTTTGCCCGATTCGTCTTTTCCATTCGATATCGACCTGGCAAGCAGAACATTTAAGCCGACGCCTTGTCTTGGTACAATGGAGAACGGTCCTCTTTGGAAGCACAAAAGGGGCCCATCCTAGAGCCCAAGAATTTTGCAGCCATATACATGACCCTCGAGAAACTCTGACAAGTGGGAGACCAGGAGATACCGGTTACGGAGGCTCTAGGGTACACCAAACAAGATGGGCTGTTTGTACAACAAGGACGTATAGTAGTTCCTCCATCCTGCCGACCCCACATCTTGTGGGTGCACCATGATGTCCCCACAGCAGGACACCCTGGAACAGAGTGCACACGACAGCTCAAACAGCGATCTTTTTGATGGTCTTCCCTCACTCAGGATGTGCAGCGGATGTGTCTAGCTGCACGATCTGCGCCCGAACCAAGATATCCCGGCAACCTCCGGTGGGGTTTCTGCAGGTGGCCCCTCTCCCACAGGGCCCCTGGCAGTGAGTAGGCCTGGACTTCGTAGTGGAACTTCCTCCTTCCCATCAGTACACTACCGTCCTCGTCGTGGTGGACCACTTTACTAAATTAGCACACTTCATTGCCTGCAAGGGATTACCATCAGCCAAACATACAGCGTTGCTGTTCATTCGGCATATAATCAAACTTCATGGTTGCCCTCGAGAGATTATTAGTGACCGGGGAACACAATTCATAGCTCGTTTCTGGAGGGCCCTATTTCAATCCCTCCAGGTGACTCTTAAACCTAGCACCGCTTATCACCCGCAAGCAAATGGGCAGGTTGAGCGTGTCAACCAGAACATGGAGCAATATCTTCGCTGTTACATTAACCATCTGCAGGATGACTGGCATACTTGGCTCCCCCTAGTGGAATTTACATATAATAATGCGCCCAATGCATCCCTTGGTTCTTCCCCGTTTTATGTATCTTACTGTTTCCATCCCCATCTAGGAACGATCGAAACACCCTTTGTCAAGGTCCCCGCTGCGGGAGCCTTGGCCCAGAAAATACAGGAGGCCCAGAGCATCGCTAGGCAGGTATTACAGCAAGCTTGAGAGCGCTATAAAGAGCAAGCCGATAAACATCGACGAGACGCTCCCCCTTACAAGCCAGGCAATCTTGTGTGGATCGACAGGAAACACTACCCCTCCCGACGACCCTCTACCAAATTAGATGCTCGGTACATTGGTCCCTACCCTATCCTCTGCCATTTCAATGACATCACGTACACTGTCCAGTTACCCCTGCACCTTCGTATACATCCCA
>QEPC01005396.1:1546805-1563639 GCA_003113815.1 Sphenodon punctatus | reverse complement strand
GATGGGCCGGGCTGGGGGGGGGCACAGTCCATTTCTTGTCCCTGGGCCCATTCCAACCTAGCTATGCCCCTGCTCCCACTCCCACCATCCCCAGGGGTGTCCTGCTGCATAGTCCTGCTCTGTCCACCGCACCCTGTCCACCAGCTCACCCTTCAAGTGGCCATAGAGTGCTGTCTGGCGTGCCAAGCTGCCCTTGACCCTGGGGTCCAGCATTGTTGCTAGGACATATTCCTCCCACCGCAGGTGCTCGTCAAGCCATGCCCTCAGCCCTGCCTTCAGGTGCCACACCAGGTCAAACACCTCATCGACCAGCTTCCTGCTCGGAGGGCCACAATCCCACCCCCCGAGAATCTCGTCCAGCCTCCTGTGGAGACTGGCCAGGAACCCAATCAGCCACCTGAAGTCCATGTCCTCTACAATGGAGAAGGGCTGCCCATCCAGCGCAATTATTTTGCCCAACAGGCACCTGGCTTTCTCTTGAAAGCGACGCTGCCCTCCAGCTGCTGATGGCCTTGGCAGCTGCCCCCATCCCAACTCCTCCATGGTGGGCTGACGCTGCTGGCAAGGCTTCTGCTGCTGTTCTTTTTCCCTAGCAGGAATACTGCTCCTGCTACTAGGGGATGCTGCATGTTGGTGCAGGATGCTTGCCCGCTGAAGGAGGTGGGCAATTGGCTGCTGCAGTCAAGAATCCATTGACATCCACTTCCCCTGCCTTCCCGCTTAGCAGCAGAACACTGTGGCATGACTTCAGGTGCCTCGCCATGGCAGTTGTGCCAAGGTTGGCAAGCACCTGCCTATGCTTCACCAGCTTACTGCACACAGTGCACTGCACCTCCCTGGCATCATCCGCCTGCACCAGCTTAAAATGTGCCCAGACACAGGATTTCCACACACACCTCTCTCCTGCCTTCTGGCCCACCCTGGGTGATGCACTGCTGCCAGTGATACTGGGACGGGAAGAACCTGGTGGCGATGACACAGGTCTGGGAGGAGGGACAGCTATCTCCTCAGCTCCAGACATGTTCTCTGTGGGACTAGTGTCTGCCTCTGCATCACTGTTCCCAATCAGTGATGTCCCGCGAAGGGGCGTACTGGGACCCTGAGGCTTGATTGCCCACCATGCTGCTGCTGCCACTCTCCCTGTGCCCTCTAGAGCTGCTACAGCTGCTGCTACTCCTCTCCCTCCTGCCATTGCCTGAGGATCGGGCCCTGCCTCTAGCAGCCAGGGTGGGATCCACCAGTCCTGGACTGCTGGGGATCGCCTCAACAATAGGGGACATTGTTGGCCCTGGACGAACAATTGAAGCACCTGCCAGTGCTCCAGCAGCAGCAGAGACAGCTGCAGCCTCATGTCCTTCGGGTCTTCCAGTGCCCTGCGTAGCACTGAAGGATGCTGGCAGGAGGCACCGGTGAACCACCTCCAGACTAGTGCCACTGCTGGGAGCCCCTGAAGCCTGACTGCAAAAATCAGGCTTGTGCAGTTTGGGGTGTGGTGATGAGCTCTGGCAGCAGACCGGCCTCTCCTACTTCCCTTCTCCATGTCTTCAAATGCAAAGAATGCACAGCACACAAAGATTTTATATATTTTATTTATTTTTTTATTCAATTTTTAAATTTAATATTATATATATCTACACTAAATCTAATTGCTATTAACTATTAACTATTCTAAAACCTATGGAACTAAATGGAATATCCTCATAACTACAAAGGCCTAAGTCCTACAAACACACTATAAAACAAACAATCATTACACACTCTCTCTATAACTAAGCTAACTCCTACAACTATATATCTATCTATAGTAACTATATCATCTATCTATCTATCTATCTATCTATACAATATTACACAGGGATGGGGGGAAAAACACAAAGAACACAGGGAAAGGTACAAAACTAAATTGAAACCTAAATCAATCTAATAATCCTACTCTAAACAGGGTAAGGGAATCAGGGATGAAATATAGAGAGGAAGAAGGAAAGAATTCAATGGAGGGGGGAGGAAGAACACAGGAAGGGGTAAAAAATAAAAATAACGCCTAAATCTATCTAATATAATCTAAATAAATGAGAATATGGAGGTAAATGGGTTGGATGGGTGAAACAGGAGGAGGATGGCAATGGATTGAGAACACAAACTGCTGGGAGAGGGAGCCTTCTGAAAACACCTGCTGTCAGGAACAGTGAATAGCTCAGAAGGTGTTGGAAGTGGGGAGGGCAATGAGTTTGGTTACTTGCTGTGCCTGCCTCACCGCAAGCCTCATTGGCTCCATGCAGCCTAGCTCGTGGCCAATCGCAGCCTGTGAAGCCAGTGGTCTGAGCAAAAAGGGACGGTGATTGGGCAGGCTGGCTGCTACTCCAAGCCTCTCCACCCCTGGTGCCTGGAAGTCTGCTCCTCAGCTGACTCCCCCTCCCTAACACGTTTTTGTCTTCCAGCCACATTTTTGCCACCCGAACTTGATCTGAACTGACCAAACTGTTAGGTCATTTCAGTGTTCGGTTGTCCAAACAGCCCGAGTTCGGTCTGTTCGGGTTCGGTCGTCCAAACAGCCCAAGTTCGGTCGGAACTTCCAAACCGCATTTGCACATCCCTAAATACCATACTAACGAATGGTTGCTAGATGGAAAACCCTTGGAGCAGGTATGGAAATATAAATACCTGGGTCTGTTGTTTTCTAGTAATGGATTAAGGGGCAAACATATGGATAAATAACAATGGTTCTAACTGTAGGGGGAACAATTAGGTTTTGGAGAACATCTGGTGGGAAACTAGTTCCTCCAGCCTTAAAACTATTGGAGTATAAACTTACCCCCAAATATTGTATGGGGTGGACATGTGGGGTTTCAGGCAGAGGGGAATGATAGAGTTGTTCCAAAACAAGCTCTTTCGTGCAGTACTGGGTGCTCCATTATGTACACCAATCTGTATGTTAAGAGTGGAAACAGGGATGTTACCTGTTGAGATGTGACCCTGTTTTTGTTTTTTCCTTTATTGGTTATGTCTTATTAATATGCAAGACAGTACACTCCCGAAACTTTGCTGACATGAAAAACAAAATGAGGGTTTTGTATTTCTTTGGTATCAGGGTCTATCTACCTTATGTATATCAATTGAAATATCTATACCTTTTTAAAGGGGTTTTACTACAACCAGGGCCAGAGAATTGATGAAAACGCGGCTGCCGTTAATGAGAACAAAATAGCTCCTTTTTACAGCAGATTTAAGAATTCACATCATTTGGAGCATTACTAGATAGCACTGACAAATTTCCCCATACGTAGAGCATTGATGCTAGTGAGGTTTCAGTTGATGCCATCTGCTGTAGTTGATGGGAGGTTAAACCAGGTTCCTTATGATGAAAGACATTGTCCTTGTGGCCAGTTTAAAGTGGAGGAGTTCGTTCACTATCTTTTCGAATGTACGCTAACAGATGATGTAAGGGGGAAATATTTAGATCCTATTTTCCAAAGAAAGACTCACTGGGACATAAATATGAAAATTGCTTATATCCTTGCTAATCCTAATGAAGATATTGGTAGGAGGATGGCAAATATGGCTTTTGCACTGGCCTGCCAGAGGGAAAAAAACGTATGTTAATATATTGTGTTGAGTGAACTGTCAGGCCTGAAACAGGATTTCCTATATGGCTGTTTTTAGGGTTTATTTCTGTTAGATTTATTGTTGTTTATTATGATTTTATTTCTGTTGATGTCTTATGACTCAATAAACTTTATTCCCATAGTTGTATCAGTGAGCTCTATCTATATTATTCTAAATTATATCTGGTTATTTAGTTGCATTAATTACTGGGTTGTCAGTAAAACACCTCTGAGGACTCAGATGTGCTTGCTATAGGTTCAGGCTGCTAATATGCATTTTTCTTATTTATTTATTTATTTAACCATTTTTATCCCACCCCTCCTGCCAAAGCAGCTCAGGGCAGCTAACAATATATAAAAACAAAATATATAAAAATAAAATCAATCAATCATAAAAGCACAAAAATAATAATCCCAATAGGGAATGTTAAAAAAATAAACAAAAACCCTACCACCCTAGTCCTTAACACCCCTGCCCCCACCCCTTCACCCTCAGCGAAAGCCTGGTGGAACAGCCAGGTATTGCATTGTCATTGAAAGGCGAGGTCCAGGGCTACCTGGTCCTCTGCTGGAAGGGGAGTTCCATAGCACGGAGAACGCCCTCTCCATAGTCGCCCCCCGATATACCTGGGGGACTTCCAGAAGGGCATTCCCGACTGACTGCAGGGGTCAATCCAGAGCCCGGGGAGTGAGGTGGTCCTGCAGATAGGTAGGGCCCAGGCCATATAGGGCTTTATAGGTAAGCACCAACACCGTGAATCGGGCCCGGAAAACTATAGGCAGCAAGTGCAGAGAACGGAGCGCTGGTGTAATGTGCTCACAGCAACCCATCCCCCTAAGGAGGCGGGCTGCCGCATTCTGCACCTGGGTGTTTGTGACCTGAAACAGGCCCATGATGTGTCTGCTATGGGCTTGCTCAGCACAGAGGGCCCACATGCCCTTGCAAGTATCTAGGGTAAAGTCTGGTAATGCTTCACCCTGGCAGAGCCCTGCAGGCTGCAGCTTGTGTCAGCAATGGTGGGGGGAGTAGTGGGTCCCTATTGGGCGGCGGGGGGGCATTATTCCTGGTAAACCACCATTGTTGCTCCTAGAAAACCACCACTGTTGCTCTGCCCCTCTCTATTGTACTAGCTATTGGGCAGCCACTGCATGTTTGAGTGGCTATCCAATGCTGGCATTTCTGTCCAACATGTGTTTGCCAGTGTAATAGGGCATAGTTCCCCAGGGGTAAGTACTCGCAGGATCAGACCCCAGAACTCACTGTCTTTAGGAATTAGTTCAATCGTCTCTTTATTACATTCAGTCTCGGCATTAATTCCATGTCCATCATCACAAGCTTCATACACATAATAATCCCAGGTACATAATCTCCACCAGTAGCATAAGCCCATATAACACATTTCCTACCTGTACCTACTACTGGGAAATAGCCCTCCGGCAACCCTGACCCTGTCTAGCCCCAGCTCTGCCAGGTAAGTGCCTCAGGCAGGCTACTCACAGACTGGTGGCTTGCAGTCAGGCTTTAGCAGATCCCCTGTCCCTGGGCCTCTTCGGGCAGCCCAGCCGTCACGGCTGCTTTCAGGGACTTCCGGCCGCCGCACTCAGTTATCCCTTAGGCTACTCACTAGCCTTGTAACATCAGGACCATAGAGAATATTCCTGCAGAGCTCCTGTTTGGTCTGCAGCCAGACCCAGACTTAAGCCTCTCTGTGGGCTTCTCTTTATATCCCTGGAGTGGGCTTGGTTAGCACTCAAGGCCTCTAGCCCCTTAAAGGGCCAGTAGCTCCCACTCCCAAAACTATATTGTCTCTCTATTGTTAATGCTACCAAGTGCCACAGGGATGGCTCCGCCAAGCCCATACCCAGCCCTCAGAGTGCTACATGCACTACAGAGCTGATTCAGCTATGCCCATACCCAACCCTCTTAAAGGGCAGCAGCCTCAATAGGCTGCTCCCCGCTACAGCCAGCCTGGGTTTAATTTTCCCCAAGGCTGGCATAATGTCTGCTAGTGCCTTATGAATGAATGTGTTACTGAACTTGGGAGATAAATGCATTATAGTATATAAATCTTGTAACTAGCTAGTGTGCTTTGTAGAATGACACTTCTCCTATCATCTTTACTATGCACATTCAAGAACATGTTAAAATGGGACTCCTAAGTTATAATAATGTCATTCAAACTCTTAACAACCCTAGAGATTGACCAAGGTATTATTTAGGAAATATATTTAATAACAAAAAATAATTACAATGCCACTACATGGTATAAAAGCAAAGATCAGACAAATGCTTATTGGCATATGCAGTATTTTCACAAACAGTGAGTTGCAAGTTTTGTTTTAGCCCTTTGTTCATTGCTTTTTGCCTTGCCAAGTTGTTACTTGTTTTGATATTAATCTTGTCCTTTATAGCCTGGCTCCTTTTGCAACTGCTTTTCATCCCTGAACCTATAACATACTTCAGCATATTGCTACATTAAATGTATTAAATTAGCTACAAGCACAATGAGTAAGAGTCAGTCTCAGCAGCTGAGCTGGCAGCCAGGGCAGAGCTGAAAGGTAGGCGATCAGGCATGGAATCAGTAGGCAGGAAAACATGCCAGATCAGAAATTAAGTAATCAGAATGGAGTCCACAGCCAGGAAATCAGACTCTGAATAGGAGAGTCAGGAACCAGAAGATCAGGCCATGTCAGCAGGCAAGGACCAAGGCGGGATCAGTAAGAAAACAGGCAATCCGGGGCACACAGGAGGAGCTAAGTCTTGCTGAAGAGCCAGATAAATGTCATGCTGCAGAGAAAACTTTCTGCTTCCTGTGCTAGCATTTATCTAGCTGGAGCGTGCCTTCTCAAGGGATTGTCAATTTAACTGAGACATTTTCCAATTCCGGCACACACATCGTCTTTCAAAGATTGTTTATTTATGAAATTACTGTATGAAATCTAGCGTGACCTTATGTCTTTCTAAATCTTGTCTGATCTAATAGGCATCCTCCTGAGTACAAGGCAGTTGAGAGTGCAGTTCAAGTGGTGCTGACCACAGTTTTAATGGCAAATGCAATCAGGGCAAATCACTGCTCTTGAGGCTGAGTTCTGAATGAGAAGAATGCATGCAGCCAGGCCCTTCTCCCAGCTAACTGTGACTGGTGGTTCTTGTAAGCAATGGATAAATACATTCTTTAGTGTAGACATGGTCTATATCACAAACAGAGTTGTTAAATTTTCAGGAGTGCCACCTGCAGGAGCAATATGAGTGACAAGTGAGCTCTCTAACTAACCTAGACCCAATTAGGGCTTTTGATAAATGTGTCTTCTGTTTGTGTGGACAGTAATAATTTTCAGTGAAAAAAATCAATAATCCCTTATTATTTCTTCTTTTGGAAGTTTTTAAGGAAGTGGGGATATGGATTATGGATATTTCAGATTTTAAAAGTTAAAAGTGCTCATCAGCATGAAATATTTGCTTGTAACTGTGGTACAAGGTGGGTGTGGTACCACAGAGACTGCATGACCAGGAACTGCCATGCCACAGTACATCTCCTCTAGGACTGCACTGATGGAGCTTCTGATATGTTCAGAGCAACACTTGGCATATGCTTAAAGAAATGGGCCTATGCAACTTATCCTGAGGACATGGTGGGGCAGTGGGCTTGAATCTGGATCTGCAAGATCCTAGACGAGTACCCTGACCATTCAGCCATCTCAGACCCAGTCATCTTATAGCACGTGGGGCTCCGTTGTCTTATGCCATGCACCCCTTTGCTTCCAATTGGCTAGTCCTAGTTTGCACCTAAGTTTAAATCAAAACAGGGGAACATTATAGAAAATAACTATTAGGGATGGGCATTCAGACTGAATTAGGGCATTTTGGTCAAGGGCAGTGATCATTTTGTGCATGAACAATAAGGAGCAGGGAGGATGCTGTGGTGAAGGAGCCTGCCGGAGGCCACGCAGCAGTGGAGATGCTTTAGTCAAGCCTTTCAAGGCCAATAGGTACTGACTCCAGGTCCCCAGGGGATGGGGGTGGGAAATCCAGATCCATAAGTATGGATCAATCACATGTTGCAGATTATAAGGATTAATCAGCAACTTCCTGCTTCCTGACAGTTGCGGATTAATATGCATCTAGAATGCCCATCCCTATTAGCTATGATAAAGTAGCACAAACAACAAGAAGAAAGCAAGAAGTGGTACTAGGATTGCATGAGCAAATAGGTTCCAGCTCAGTATTAGTTCCTGGTCTGATCCTATAGAAATGAAACATTATAAAGAATGACACTTCAGTAGAGGAAAGCAGAACCAACATCATACAGACAGAGCGCTTCTGCTAATTGTGGTATTTCAGCTTTATTGTTTTTTAGGAAATGGCGAAAGCCTATCCTTAATAAAATACTTGACTTGACTATTTCAGCCCTAGGTCATATGTTTGCTCACCTTAAGCCTGGCAGTTGGAAGGTCAATAGGTTTTCTTATTGCCAACATATAAGCCAATCTCTATAAGTCAGGAAGACCAGCAGTTAAAAGTGCCATAGAATTTCCAGTGTAGGCAATTCAGTGGATGGGGAACTCAGCAAAAGAGGTGGAATTAAATTCCCAACATTATTATGCAGATAATAGACACAAGTATAACCAAGTCAGGGGTAGAGAGAACAAAATGGTGAAAGAAGTTATGAGAGCAAATGACAGACTGATTATAGTACACCAAGGAACATAATGCATGCACCTTAACAAAGATGTAGCAATCAAGACAAAGAGAATAGCAATGTTAAAGTAGCTGCTGCTGGTGCTGGGTTCATACAGAGACTGGTTGCCTTCCAATAGCTGCTAAGGCATCTGTTGCCTTACTAAAATATTAGTCACGGCTTTGCAGCTTATCCCCTTCCCATCTACCTTGTTTATGCCTTACAGAACAAATTAACCATGCAGGAGCTACATCATATGCTTGGCTCAAGGCGATTAAATTTTCATTAACAAAATTGGGTTTTTCTGCGCAGTTTTTACTTGAAACGTCACGGGAGCAATGGGATTTTCTACTTAAGCAAAGGGTATCTGATATAACAAGGTAAGATGGCTTGGCCCATAATAGTTTGCTACATATAGCTCCTTGGTACCCGATTTTAAAGATTATCCATTCCTTAGAATCATACCTTGGTGAGATCCATAACTCACAGCTACGCAGAGCATCTAAGTATTTACGCTTTCAGATGTTCACTTCTGAAGTATTAAGATGCCACTATATTAAGTGGCCTTATGAGACCCGACTTTGTTCTTGCAATTCAAATGAAATTGAAGATCTGATCCATGTGTTATTTTCCTGCTTCTTTTACAGAGATTTATGGGCCAAATGGATACTGCCTTTGGTAAATAAGACTCTCTTCCCATTGTTCTAAAGCTCAAGATATTTTTGACTTTAGATAGTCTAATATATATTAAATATGTTGCTACTTATGCTTTGTTAGTCTCATGTCGTAGAGCAACTCTACAGAACAGTTGGTGTATATATTTTAATCTTATTTTCTGTTTTTTATGTTATTGATCTTATTTGCTTTAAACTTATGAATTTGTGAAATCTGTGAATGGCTAAACACTCAAACAATACTGAACTGTACTGGGAGATATGAATGAGCATATGGGCAAAACCCACAGGGGAATGAACTCTGTGCTTGGGAAAATTCAGCCTAGATCATATGAATGGAAAAAGATACATGTGTTTGAAATGGGCATGTTTGACAAGTGAGATCCTGCTCTTTTTGTCATAAAAAGGAAGGAAGGAAGAGAACCTGGTGCAGACAGAATGGCAGGAGAGGGTGATGTGAAACAGAAAGTCAAGGAAACACTGGGTCAACCATATAAAAAAAGATAGAAAAAGGCAAGCGAACCCTAGTTCTGTCTTATAGAGGTGTGAACCAGGAGCCCATGTCATTTTCATTTTTGTTATTTAAATCTGTCATGTTTGTTTTCATAAATATCAAATTGTCGTTTTCATTTTTGCTTTTGTTTTCCATTGGTTTCAATGGAAAACACATTGTAAGCTGTATCATTTTTGTTTTTCAATATATTTGGCTGAAGCTTGGTATGATTATACCTCTGATGGAAGGCATTAATCGCACCAAATTTCAAAAAGATTGAATAAAGGAATCCAATTTTAGAAGCAGTTGAATTATATTATTTTGCAACAATCTTCATATACGTTCTTAGCTGACTTCTTTACCTCACATTTAATGTAGATGAATCTTGGCAAGTTTATACCCCTTCCCATATTTACTATTTATGCCAACTTTCAGAAGGATTGGATAAAGGGTCCTGGTGGTATAACCAATTAACTTATACATGTATGTCTGACTGTAACATCTTTTTAGTAGTTCAACCAGTGTACATTAAATTTGGCAGGGCTGTATCACACACTTTCAGAATGATCTCTGACAAATATCAGGAAGATGTGATAAGGGTCCCAATTCTATAAACCTGCACAGCATACGCAGAGAAGGAGCCTCTGCCAGGGATTCTTTTATATGTCACTGTGGTATAAGATCAGTTTGTGATGCCAATTGGCCAGCAGAAATATCAACTAAATATCCTCATTCTGTGCTGTGACCATTCCAACATCTCTCCCCCACTTGCTACTGGGAAGTCAGAAGCATCTGTTTAGGAAAGAGTCAACAGAGATTCTCTTATGTCCTCTGTCACAGTGCAGCAGGATGCGATTGTGATGATAACTGGCCAGCTTGGATGTGTAAACTATGTCTCCTGATTGCTGGGATGCAATCCTCAAAGTCCCAGTTATTTCCCTTCCATGCCTGCCTGAGGGCTGCCTCCTATGCCCACCTCAAAGCCACTTCCGATTGGTCCTGTAAAGATGGAAGCATGCAGTAATTGGCCAGATAATGTGTCTGTAATTCTTTTGGGTTGCTCTACAGCCTCCCTCCCCCTGCCACGCCAGGTGCCTGCTTCTTACTGGCACTGCATGTGCTGCTATTTATCTGAATAATGGTTTTCGAGGGGACAACTTCAATTGCTTATAAAACTGGGTCCCTTTATCAAATTGTCCTGTAATTTGGTAGTAATGACAGGGATGGTATGTGATACATTCCTGCCAAATGTCTTGTAAACAGAATGGAATATACAAATGTTACAGCTGGAAATGTATTTTCAAGTTAATGTCTTATATCTTCATGACCCTTTATCTAATCTTTCCAAAAATTGGCAGGAGTGTTAAGCCTGTGGAGGGACATAATATTTCCAGGTGTCATGCAAATTGGATGGAAGATAAAGACATTGTAGTCATGAATGTTTATGGAGCTTTTATTAAATTCACAACATTCAATTGCTTCTAAAATTGGTTCCCTTAATCTAATCGTTTAGAAACATGGTACACATAGTGACCTCCAAATTGCATCAGAATTGAATACAAATCAAAAAAGGTATAGTCAGAAATACGTTTTCCAGTTTTTTTGCTTAATTTCAAAAATGTTGTTTTCGCTTCTATTTTCATTATTATTATTTGTCATTTTTGTTATTGTAATAATGATAACAAAAATGACAATTTTCATTATCATTATTGTAATAATGAAAACAACATGCACACCCCTATTGGATAAACAAAGATGGAGAAAGATTATTCCTAATAGTAAAGCTGTGGCAATATCATTTGTATTAGGTAGTTATTATATGAAAAGGAAACTGGAATGAAGTAAGGAAGTATACATTTCAACAGCCATTGGGTAAGGTACTCTATTTTCCTTGTTGCTTGGGACCTGGGAAGTTCCTTTAGTAAACCTGTGACTGGTTAAGTGTTTGTAAGTTAGAAGAATTTAGAAATCTGTCTAGTTTGGCATATGAAAAGAGGTAAAATCTATAGTTGCCAGCTATTATAGATGATGGAACCAGTTTAACTAGTGGATTTATGTATGTATGTTTTATATGTCTAAAATATATTATCAGTATATAACTGCAAAATTATCCCAGGGTGTGAGTACCAAGGAAATTTAAGAAAGTTGTTGTTTATTTTTTGAGAAGTATATTTATATATTCCCTCTTTATGCAGCCATTCTGCTGCGTGTGACATTGCTGGAGCTAGTTTGCAAAGTACTTCATTAATCCTCCGCTTCCTGAAGAAGCTTTATGCGAAACGTTGGAGAGGAGGAAGAATACAGCTACCTCTCTGACATTTTGGTTTTCAGAAGAGGACGAAAGAAATTAATTACTTCTCTGGAACTTTGTCTCTCATTTAGAAACTTCTCTGGAACTTGGTCTCTCATTTAGAAACTTATATCACACTGTAGGCATTTGCATATATGTTTGGTTTGTTTCTGACCCTGCTGTGTATCTTACTTTGTATATGTTTATTTCTGCATATTTGCTGTATTAAATTGCTCTTCTAGTACTTTATTTGGTTACAGTTCTTTGTTGAGTTATGTGCTTTTCTTGTAACCTTTAGCCAATTTGTTTATATTGTTCCCTCTCTGGTTGCAGCAGATGCCTTTTACATTGCAACAAAACTATGTAGCATGTTTTGGGGACGAGTGGAACTCCATGCTGCTGCTTTTGTGATGTGCTAAAGACTTCACATAATATTATTGGCTTAAGATGGTTTGCTTTGCTTGCTCTGTGTTTGTGTGTGCACTGCTGGTTACCATTGCCAGGCCCCGCCTACTGTTGGCCCCTCCCACTTCTACTGTGCCCTGTGCCCCACCAGCCTTGAAACCCACCAGTTGCCACTGCTTTGTTGTAGTATTTCCTTTAGAGTTCATGCAATTTGAGTCAGAGACATCTGGGAGTCTCTGGAATGGAGACCTGTGGACACCCTCAGAGATGGTAATGGAATGAGAGTAGGTGCTCTACCCAAGGCTGATGATGGTGCAGGGGACAGGGTTTGCATGCCCCTTGAAGCATAGGAGAAATAATCATACCCCACTGGATAAGGTTGATCCCATTGATAGCAGTGATAACGAGGGGAAGGCCAAATATGGTGGATGTGGCTACTGATAATATAGATGCTGTGATGCTGACTGAACTTCATGTGATAGGTTCACCTCCATGGAGGTGACATACTCCATGTGGTAAGTTTTTGGAAGTTGGCGATCACACTCCTAAATCTGGGTTGTGGTACCTCTGGGGGTGTAGAAAGGCTCAGGGTGTGAGGAGAGCCAGATTTAATATGATCTGAGTTGAGGTAGGAATCTGGTGAGAAGCATGGAGAATTTTCAGCAGACTCTGTGAGACATAGTGGGGGTCACCGGCACTAGAGTAGGTGAAAGTAGAAGTCATGGGGACTGCATCCCTACCAGTTGCAGAGAGACTGGCAGGGTTGGTTGGGTAGTTTTGGGGTGTTTAGAACCAGAATCATGATCAGATGATTTGTCTTGCTGCTTCTTCTTAGGAGATTTCCTAAAAGATCATTTTCTAGCAGGGGAAGAGACAACAGACCTTTTCTTCTTTTTAGGTGATGAAAGTCAGTGCAGAGAGAAGTCTGAGTGCAAGCATCCATGCAAGCCGATGCATGCAGGGGGGTGCTTGGTATGGTGGCTGTGGCCGGTGCCAAGATGATGCTCAGTGTGGAGGCTACTATTGGTCCTTTGGTGTTTGCCTTCATGGGAGGTGCCATCGGTGCAGAGGTTTTAGTCCGTGTGGAGGTTTCCCTTGGTACCAGAATCTGAGCCAATCTGGGGATTTCAGTCTGCGCAGAAATTTTTCTCAGTTCTGAGGCTCGAACCGGTGTGGGAGCTACTCTTGGTGCGGAGAAAGTTTCCTGCATGGAAGGCTGTTACACAGAAGGCTTCGGCTGAGGTAAGGGAGTTCTAGCTCCTGTAGAAGGCAGTGAGGGGACCATCCTTTTTGGAGACACCAGAGCCCTGGCAGAATGAGAGGGAGAGTTGCTGTGGGGCTGGAGCGCCCTTTCAGTGAGATGGAACTGAAACCACATTTTATGGTTTTCCACTGTTCGTTTAGAGAGACTACGACAGGCTTGAGAGCCATGTGCTTTGTGGGGCTCATGGAGACAGAAGAGACACTTGTTATGTGAGTCTGTGATTGGGAAAGAAACTGGGCAATTCTTACACAATTTGAAGCCCCCTTTCTTCGGAGTATTCGGCATGATCGGGTGGCAAGGCTCACCGCCCTCCCTCCCCTGCCTCTGGGGGTGGGGGAGAAACATTCCAGTCAGAAAGAAGGCTCAACGGTGATAAACAAATATATGAAGATGATATGTGAAGGGATTTTTGAGGTAGAAAGTCTTCAAGAGAAGAAGCTGCTGTGAGGAGAAAGACTTCCTTCAACAGCTTGCAGTCTCTTGGTACATTACCTTATTGAATTACTAACAATTTCCCACTCATTTTATAACAGATTTAATTTTGTCATGTTATCATTGTTAAATATAAATTCCCTTTATAATACTTACCCAGAACTAAGCTAAATATTTAATTGACTCAATATTGACTTCCTCTACTTGTGTTAGTTGTTGTCTGCTTTTTCGTAAGAGCATGGGTGTTTTCAGACGTTACGGGGCCGCTTGGCCCCGTACCGAAAACAACCCATTCATTCCCCGCCGGGGTCACCCCATCACGCCATATCAGACATGCCGGGGGGATCCTGGTGGGGAATCTGGGAGGGGGCAGGGCAGCATGGCGTAACGTGCGGCCGTACAGCCCCGCCCCCTCCACGCACCCCACCGCTTGCCCTCTGGGGATATGGGCGGGCGGTGGGGCCAATGTGGCTGCCGCGTCGGGCCGGATGTGCCATGGCCCGGGATCCCGCCGGGGATCCCAGGCCATGGCAACCGGCCAGACGTTACTTTTTTTTGGTCCCCGCTGGGGATCTTTTTGACCACGCTTCCCGGGACATTCCCCCGGCTAGCCCGGGAAGTGTGGTTCAAATTGACCCCATGTGGGGATTGACCGTGGCGAACATCTGGCGGCCACCAAACAGACGTTCGAGCCACAGTGACCACAGGTGGGTATTCACCGTGGTTCACTGTGATCTCGTAACATCTGAAAATACCCCATGTTATGACCCAGTACAAGCCATGACCTTTAACCTAGTAACAGCTATCTCACTAGTAATATATGGATATATAAAAGTTTAACAGGGACAGGCTGGTGGGTAGAGCCTGGCCCTTTAAAGAGTAGTGGCGGCTTGAGAGGTGCATGTTTCCATCCTACAAAAGAGGATTGTGCCCTAGCAGGTGCTAAGAGGAGTGCACGTGCTGGTGTCTTGAGGGACAGCACCAAAGCACTATACAGGTGAGTGCCTGAGTAGAGACAGCTGAGTTGGGTGTGGCAGAGCTAGGCCTTAGGTGGCAGAGTTAGGCCTTAGAGTTAAAAGACAGCTGTAGAGCCTAGTATAGGAGAGAGCTCCAAGAGGCAGGAGCTGAGAAGGGCTCTGCCTCATCCAAGGCCTAAGAGAGCAGTGAAGGAAGCAGGAGTTGGGAAGGGCTCTTCCTCATAAGGCTAAGCTAGCCCAGCAGCCAAGGGGGCTGCTCTATGGAGCCAGGCTCAGGAGGGATTGTGCCTGGTCAGAGAGGGGCCTGAGTTGAGTGGCAGACACCAGCCAAATGGACTGAAGAGGAGACTGGCATCAGGAGGGATTGTGCCTGGCCAGGAGGACTGGATACAAAAGGACTGGTGAGTCTGGCTTAAGGAGGGCCAGAGGGGCCCAGGTCAAGAGGCACCCTTAACTCGTCTTTGGGACTTTTGCATATATTTTATTTATTTAACGTACTTATACCCCGCTCTTCCCACCATGTGGCAGCCCAGAGCGGCTAACAACAATAAAAATACAATATAAAAATATAATATAAAACCATTTAAACATTTTAAAACATAATTAACAAAAGCAGGGGAAAACACAACCCACTCCACCCACCACCCATCCTACCCTTACCCCTCTCTCTTGCCAAATGCCTGGCAGAACAGTCAGGTCTTACAATTCCTATGGAAAGCCGGGAGGTCCGCAGCTAGACGAGCCCCCACTGGGAGGGAGTTCCAAAGGCGCGGCGTGGCCACTGAGAACCCCCTGTCCTGCGTGCCCCCCCCCGGAAACCTGGGGGGACCTCCAGGAAACCTGGGGGGACCTCCAACAGGGTGTCCCAAGTTGACCGCAGCGGCCGATCTAGAACCCAGGGAGTGAGGCGGTCTCGCAGATACACAGGCCCCAGGCCGTGTAAGGCTACAGGTTAAAACCAACACTTTGAATCGGTCCCAGAACACTATTGGCAGCCAGTGAAGAGATTGGATCACTGGTGTAATGTGCTCCTGGCGGCCCAGCCCCACCAAGAGCCAGCCCACCGCATTCTGCACCAGCTGCAGCTTCCGAGATGTCACCATAGGTAGGTATATGGCTGAGATGGTGATGGACTGAAGTTGAACTCCACTGTAAATAAAGAACACACTGTTTAAGAAAGATCACATGTGGACCTAGGTCTTTGGGGGCTGAATCCTACAAATACTTACCCTAGGACCCTGCTACCCTGCTACAGTAAAGGAGTATATATGTAAATAAGTCAATAAACATAATAAGTAAATTAATATAATGAGAAGAGTTGTTACATTTCTTGTACATTTTATATCTAATGTCTGTAAAGCCCAATCCAGATACTACTAAATTCAACTGAAGTATTGTCATTGGGTGTTTTTATATACACATTTCTCCTGGATGTTTGCTGTTACATCCTGAACTTTCTGTGTGTCTAAATCACTCACCCAGATCTTAAACATCCGGATATTTGAACTTCTGCATTGAACTTCTCTCAGAACCTTTGTGTGTAAAAAGTTCTCCTGATAAACTGCTTTGCTCCAGGCAGCTGTAGTCACTTGGTTTCCATGGCAGCCCGTCACGTCTGCAGCTGTGGCTACTTTAGGCTGCCTTAGGGCAGTGTTTGTGTGAAGAATGCATCCAGGAACTGCCTCAGGGCAGTGTGTGTGTGAGAAAAATGAATCTGGAACTTATTTGTGGACTTGTAAACCCAGAAGATTGAAAAATCCAGAATTTTAATGTGTGTGTAAAAATGCCCATTGTATCTTGGTTGTGGGTTTTCTATGACCTACTTTTGAGGTTGAAGTAAATCCCTATGTCATAGGGTGTTTTCAGACGTGACAGGGCCGGTGGCCCGTCATGAAATCAATCTACTGATCCCCCGCCAGGATGACCCCGTCACGCTGTACCAGACATGCCGGGGGATCCCGGCGGGGAATCAGGGAGCGGGCGGGGCCGTGCGGCGCAACGTGCGGCCGCACGGCCCC
>QEPC01005396.1:1507030-1525645 GCA_003113815.1 Sphenodon punctatus | reverse complement strand
ATGTTTCCCCGGCCACCCACCCTCTGGGAGACGGGCAGGCGCAGCAGCCAATGTGGCCCCTGAGGCCGATCCCGACACGTGGTTGGGACCACGATCCGGCTGGGCTGCAGGTAACAGATGCTACCTTTGGCCCATCCCAGATCGTGGCCAATGAAATCGTGGTCGTTTTGATTCCTGCCAGTGATTCACTGGGGTGAACATCTGGCAGGAATTAAACAGACGTAACGGGACAAATGGCCACCACAGGGGATTCACTGTGGTATCATTACACCTGAAATTACACATTGATCATAAAAAAACCATAGAAAAAAAGTCCATATCCAAAATCAATCTCTGTACAATTTACAACTTCTAATAGAGATAACTAAAAAATCTAATGCTTTTCAAGCAATTTGTTCTTCATCAGGGATACACTGTATGCATATAGTCTCTTTATATAATTATAAAAGTAGAATGACACCATTCAAAAGCCTTCATGTAGATCAGGAACTAGCTTTACAAGCTCACTAAAGACCGACTACCATTTTCCAAAATGGCGAGGATGCTACTGGTCCAATTTTGGGAAAATGTTCATGCATGTGCAGAATGGCCATGGTGGCCATTTGCTAATGCACAGTTTTCTTTAGTATTTCTGCTTGACGCAGCCCTGAGAAGGCCATGTCGGACATGGAGGTGTGCCGCTGAACTATGGAGCCTAAGGGAAAAAAGATAAGTTAATTAACTAACCCCTTCTACTTCCCCACCCATGCGTGGCCCTTCTACCCCCAGCTCTGCCTCCCCTGGATCCCGGTTCATGCCTGGGCCCAGCAGGGGTTCAAGGGAGGCAGAGCTGGGGGGAGACATTGGATTTAGGCTGTAATTATTGTAATTCTATCCTGATTCTGACTAAAATTGGACTGAAATTCAGGTCGGTCCAATTTTGAACAGATCCCGATTTTCAATACGACCTCCCATCCCTATACTGTGCATGCACAGCCTTTCCAAAAATGGTGGCAGCAGTATTGTCACCATCTTGGAATAGCGCAGTGAGTCTGCACATGTGCATTGGCCATTTTGCACATGCAGACTGCCATTTTCAAAAATGGCGGTGACACTGCTGCTGCCATTTTGAAAAAGGACTCACATGCACTGAACGGCCGGATGACCATTTTGTGCATGTGCAATGATTTTTTAATTTTATTTTATTTTTTAATACTTTTAAAATGAAATTTTTTTTATAAAAATCAATGGGTTTTAAAGAAAAACACAAAATTGGTTGGATTTTTAAAATGAAAACAAAACCAAAAACAAATAAGGTAAATTCTGCACACCCATATGAACCTCTCCTGAGTGGTAAGGTGGGCAATGAGGATGGATGGATAATCTATATAAAACATGTAATACCAGACCTCTGAAAATCAGGATTATTCGGTAAAGGCCAAGTGAAAGGCTAGCACTATCTAAAACGTGTTTCATTTTCCTGTTCTCAGTTTTATTCATTCCTACAATACATTTTACTTCCGAGTTTGCTTTTGTTATTAATGTAAGCAATAGTGGCAGCTTAAAGATAATTCATTTTTGGTCGGATGCAAGGTGATGCCTACAACATTTGAAAAATCCAAATGTTTTCCCTTCTGTGGTTTTTGATTTTGCTTTAATAGCATTCGTATGCATTACAAACATGGATAAACCCAAAAGCTGTTTTCTAATTTGCAGTTAAATGCATCAACTTAAGCCTCACTGGTAACCAATTTATACTACTAAGCTTTTTGATCATCAAATTCAACCCACTCTCTTTGATGGGAAGTATACTTTTGAGCCTACTCAAATTAACAATGTAGAGCAATCTAAGCATTGCAGTGAAAAAACAGTCTTAACTGCGACAGTCCAATGCTTTCCCCATTAATCTCCTAGTCCAGCTTTTGCTATCATTTTAAAATAAACAACATTTTCCTTCTTCAAACTTTGCTAATTTCTTCCTCCTTGTCTCAATGCAGAAATGAACCACAGGATTTTTATCACCTCAGAAAATATGAGTTTTGGAATGAAGTGTGGCAGTATATTACTTTTAATATAATTTTACTAAGGGTAATATTGGTTTATCTCTATTCATGCAGAGGTACAAATACAAGCTCTTGGCTAAAGAAATACATCTAAAATGAAAAACTGGTTTCAGAAATAGTTTTAATATCCCTCAAGAAAATTAATTTCAAATTTCTCTTTCTTGTGTGAAAAATGCAGCTATTTTTGTCTATCCCCATGGCTCCAACACAAAACAGTCATATTAAATGATAAATTAATTCAAAATGATAAGGGTCCAAGGTTCATCATCTATGATTTTTCTTAGAACTACACTCACGATTTCATTGACATTTTTGGACTTGAAATTAAAATGCAATCTGAAGCAAAGTTCTCTTAATGTTTTTAAAGAACTGAACTACCATAGCAACCAAGTGGTTGTTTTCTTTATAGTTGTATTATCACAAGCATGAAAGTGGTACAGATATGATCAATTCTCATTCTCCTTGCAGTAAGCCTCAGTGCTGAGGTCAAGGAGTGTTTGATCCTCTTGTAGCCAGAATTGGTTCCAGCTCTGTGGATTAGGTGCCACACTTGGAACTGACCCTGCTACTGCAGAAAGTTAGGGATGGGCAAACAGAACCAAGTTCGGAAATTTGGTTCGGTTCAGTTCGAAAATTCGGTTTGGTAGTTCAGTTCAGTCGACTGAACTATTCGAGTTCGGTCTGAACTCCGAACTTCTGAACAAAGTTCAGAAATTCAAACCCCACTGAACTAAATGGAATATTATCTTTTAGGGATGGGTGAACAGAGCCGAGTTCGGAAATTCGGTTTGGTTCAAAAATCGAGTTTGGTTCAGAAGTTTGGTTTGGTCGACCAAACTGGTCGAGTTCGGTCCGAACTTCGAACTTCCAAACCGCGTTCGCCCATCCCTACTAAAAGTGACCCGAAGGCTTTTGAGGAGCAGCTGCAGCAGCAGAAACTTACCCTGGAGAGCCAATGCCACCACTGGAGCTGGTACTCAAGGCTCCATGGGAGTCTCTGCTGCTGTCAGAACTAAACAGCTGGCCTCAGTAGAGCTGCCAGCATCACCACCAGATCCCCACTCTGCCTCACCCACCCCCATGCCCTAGCCATCATTGCCACAAGGGAGATCATCTTTCTTTTCCCCTCCTGCAGTTGAATTTCCTGCCCAAATGCCAGACAACACCATGGGGAATCTCCCTTGCAGCAGGGTCTGTGGGCCACAGTCAATAGCTTAAAAGCCAATTGTCTGAGGGCCACGGGGAGTGACCTAACAGGCTGCAGGTTCAGCACTTCAGGGTTACGTCATGTCAGATCCAGTTTTTCACACAAATGTCTTGCACCTACCACTGGCTGGAAGACTGAAATTTGCCTTCTTTTCACATGTGTCTTAAACACACAAAACACATTAAAATCCCATTAAACTGTAAAAACCCAATGAGTTCTGGGTGTACATTTTTTGTAACCCTGAAGGGTGTTGTACACCTGAAACTCACTGGGTTTTACAGTTTAGATGGACCATATATTTCTCAATATGGTCCTTGTTGTATTCTTTTTCTTGTCATATATAATGTTTATTCAGTAAAGATTGATTTGTGTTTATACATTTTGGTTCCGTATATATATTTGCATTTCTTTCATAGTAGCTAGTTGTTTTGCATTTTTTGGCTGTTTGTGTGCTACTATATACATCTTTCTCCCTTGTTTTCTTTGGTTGTATGTACAAGATTGGTAGGTGGTAACCACAAGAGAGTGCTCCCAGTCGACTGCAAGGGTGATGGTGGAGCATGGTAGGAAAAGTAGTATTTCAGATATATGGGGCCCAGGCCACTCAGGTCTTCAAAGGTTAAAACCAGCACCTTGAATTGTGCCCAAAAAACTACAGGTAGCCACTGTTTCCTGTAAATGACAGGAGCCCATCTTGTCTGGATTCAGTTTCTATTGGCCCACCCTAATCCAGTCTCCAACAGCAGCTGCCAAGCACTGGGTAAGTACCCAGACTGCAAGACCTAGGACAGATGAAGAAGAGAGGTAGATCTGGGTGTCATCAGACTACTGATGGCACTTCACCCCAAACCGCTAAATGATCTCACCCTACGGCCTCAGACACGCATTGAACAAGAAGTGAGACAAGCTGGAGCCTTGCAGGACACCGCAAGGAGGCCCCAAGGCAGGGACAATGAGCAATCTTCCATCACAACCCACTGGAACCTCCCTTACAGGAATGAACAGAACTACTCAAGGACAGTCTTGTGCTGCCCTGCCAGGTTCCACAGTCATATCAACAACACCTCATTATCAAATGTATTAAAGACCACTGAATGATCTAACAAGATCAACAGGGAACAATTCCCTTTGTCAATCTCCAAGCATAGATCATCAACCAAGGCCACAAGCGCAGTCTCTGTACTATTCCCTGGATGAAAACCTGACTACTGTGGGTCCAGGAATCCAATAGCATCAAGAGGAACCTGAAGCTTCATGGCAACCACCCATTCAACAATAAAAAGGGAAGGTTAGAGATCAAGGTTAAAGATAGTTGGCCGAGGAGTCAGCATCCAAAGATGGCTTCTTGATCAGGGGGCTGGACCACTGCAGTTTTAAGGGTGTCCAAAAACCAGGGACTCATGTTCACTGTGGGTATTTTCAGACGTTACGAGATCACGCTCAACCACAGACAATCCCCTGTGGTAGGGAATGGTCCCGTAACGTCTGTTTGATGTCCGCCAGAGGTTCACCACAGTGAACCTCTGGTGGGAAGCAAAATAACCATGCTTTCGAGGCTGGTCCGGGAACCATCTCCGAAAGCGTGGTCAAAGTGATTCCCGCTGGGGGTGAACTCCCGGTGGGATTCACTTTTTACCCCCAACAGACGTGACGTTACCACGCTCAACCATGGCGGGATTCACCGTGGTTGGCGTGGTAACCTCTCATCTGGCCTCTGACCACAGCCTGGGATCGGTGGCCATGCTTGCTGCCGATTCTGGGCTGTGGTCAATACCCATGGGGGTGAGCAGGCGCAGCAGCCGCATTAGCCGCTGCACCCGCCCATTTCCCGGATGGCGGGCGGCCTCAGGAGCATGGGGGGGCAGGGCTGTGCAGCCGCATATTGTACCGTGCAGCCCCGCCCCTCCCCGATTCTCCGCCGGGATCGGCCAGCACGTCTGCTGGCCATGACGGTTTGATTTCGGCGTGGAATCAAAAGGGTGATTCCGTGACGAGGCCAAAGCCACCCTGTCACATCTGAAATCACCCTGTGTTTCCTCCGTTGCCACCAATGGGGAAAATGCAGTGAACACGGGTCCCTGACAACAACCTATGCTCCTAACCCCAGTCAGCAATGGTCCCAGTATCTCCCATCTGGCTTTCACCAGCCAGGACAGGCAAGGATCTAATTCCCAACTGGTTGCCCGCAATGCTCCAAGCACATCCTCTACATCGGTGGGTGACACTAATTGAAACGGATCCAAACAAACAGGACAAGGCTGAACTTCCACAACTCCAAACTCTGACTCTGCAGTTGAAGCAGCAGTACCCAAGTTGTGGTGAATATGAGCAATTTTGTGTGCAAAGTAATTAATAAAAATGTCACAGCAGGCAATAGATTATTCTAGTTCATGGCAGAGAGACTGAATTAACCTCACCAGCTGGAACAGCTCCACAAGATGAAACTTTGCAGATGCTATTGGTGATTTCAGAAGTTACGTTACTATGGTCAACCACGGTGAACCCCCCGTGGTGGCTGTGGTACTGTAACATCTGTTGGGCCCAAAAGAGATTCCCACCAGGTGTTCACCCCCGGCAGGAATCTCTTTTGGGCCCAACAGACGTTATGGTACCGCACCCACTACGGTGGGGTTCACCGTGGTTGACCGTGGTAACGTAACATCTGTTACCACACAACAGCCCAGAACTGGCGGACGGTACCGGCTGTTACCACTGCTGATTCTGGGCCGTGGCCAAGACCCCAGGGGGCAGGCAGGTGCTGTGGCCAAATTGGCTGCTGCACCTGCCCATCTCCCGGAGGGCAGGCGGCCGGCTGGGGAAGCAGGGCTGTGTGGCCGCACATTGCGCCGCGCTGCCCCTCCCCCTAACCCCCTCCAGAATCGGCCGGCACGTCTGTTGACAGGCTGACTGGATTCCGGAGGGGGATGAAAAGGTGATTCCGTGCTGTGCCCAAAGGGCAGCCCGGCACGTCTGAAATCACCCTATGATAGCGGAGATGCAAGCTTTCTTCATTGCCATCAGAGCCACAGCATAGTCCTTTAAAAAGGTTCTATGCTGTAGTCACACAGCTTCAGCACAACTTGAGCACAACCTGCACTCTAAATGCCTACCCTTCTGCTTCAACTGCCTCAGGTCCCTGTATACCAGGGTACCTATACTCTCTCAGCAGTGGGAGCAGGTGCCTGGATGCAACTGTGTCAATGGCTGTGGTCAAGATGTCATTCCAAAGGCAACCAGGTTATCAACAGGGTAGCCATCAAGGTCAGTAGGTAAATCCAAATCTCCCAGAGAGTTCAAGAAACCAATTGGCCTTCTGACATCATAAACAATGAACTCCTAAGAGATCCATTAAACATTTTCAACTGTTATGAAACCATACAGCTGCAACCAGGATTATTTATCATGAGCCACTTTGACCTCTAGACTCTAGAGCTGTGAAGGCAAGGTACTCTCCACAAATTACTATTAATTAAAGTACATCAAATGCCTGGAACACTCTCCTGTGGGTTCCACCTGTCACTCTGGTCCATGGGATGGGGTGCACAGGGGAGCATTCTCAGTCACTGCCCCAGCATTGTGGAACTCCCTTTCCCTCAGAAGTTCACTTGAGGCCGAGTCTGAGCATCTTCCAGAGGTGGTGTAAAACATTTTTATTTGGTAAGGTGTTTGGTGGATGGGGATAGGAAGGGGCTTGGTTGGGGGGTTGTGTGTAGTTGTGGGTTGGGGGGGCAGTTTAGGGAAGTTATTTGGGGGGGTTAGGGATAGGGTTTCTGGGGAGGAGAATGGGGCTTTTATATGTTTTATGGGTTTTTATGGATTGTAAGCTGTTCTGAGTGTTATGGGAATGTGGCATATAAATCTGAACAAACAAACAAACAACCAAATAAATAAATAAACAAATTCTGCCTGGTTGTAAGCAGAATCAATGCAATGGAGTTTTGCCTGTTCACACAAGGGCTGAAGTTGAGTAAGTATACAGGCATGAGAGAGAGTGTGTTAAAGTAATACTGTAGTGTATTTTAAGTAACTGATCTGCAGTTTGACTTATTTATGTTGTCAAGAAAAGAATAAATATTTAGAAGAGACAGCTCAGCAAGGTAGGTTAATACTGTTCATCAAGAAATTATTATGCTGCTTTTAAAACGGAGAGAGAACTGTCATATGTCAAAGCAGTAAGTTAGTTCAACAATACGTATTTACTGAAACACTTTGAAGAGCTCCAGGTTGTATTATAATAATTACAGAAGTCCAAATGTATTGGTGTACATGCAGATACAGGTTGACCCCCTTGGTTCCTATGCTTAAACATTTCTGTCTGACACTGGCACCACAGTATTTACAAACAACACATAATATTACTATGTCAGCTTCTGCATCCTTGGGGTAGACTATAACTGCATTTCAAGTTTTTACCCACAACTGTGTGGAACTGAATCCTTTTTAAAAAGCTGAGATTCTGAGGAATGGAATCTTACTTTTAAAACAAAAGGTGAGATTCCCATAAATATAAGGTGACACCATATAACAGGAGACTTGTAACAAACTCATGTGCTGGCAATGTTGATTTTTCACTGAATTTACTTTGTGCATTTCCAGAATCCTCCTAGTACAACGTGGATAGCCAATTCCCATAGTCAGCTGCACTTAGGGCTCATTAACAGCTCAGTCTTGCAGCCTTGCTTGCTCAGTTTCAAGGGCACTACATCAGAATAGATGGTCTGAGAACTACAACCCTAATGACTTTTGAAAATTTTAACCTTAGTTCTTAGTGACCAAATGGGAAAATTGACTATGAAAGCTGCAGATATTTCAACATATGGCTATATTAGCATGAGCTATTGCAATGGTAATTTAGAATTCCATTACCAGCTGAACCCTGTCATTAAAAGCTTATTAAGATGCTTATAAAAACAGGTTTTCTTAAAAATAAATTAATAATCTCTATTTGGCAAGTCAAAGATTAGGAAATTAAATCCAAATTAGTTCCTACAATATTAAAGAGATGCTTTATGGGCGTAAGATACTACTTAAGAACTTAGCAAGATGGCAAATAGACCGTGATCCGATTATAGGGTGTTTTTAGACAAGCGCCTCCCCA
Source organism: Sphenodon punctatus (assembly GCA_003113815.1). Taxonomy (NCBI): domain Eukaryota; kingdom Metazoa; phylum Chordata; class Lepidosauria; order Sphenodontia; family Sphenodontidae; genus Sphenodon; species Sphenodon punctatus. The sequence goes on along the minus strand of QEPC01005396.1, from coordinate 1,517,298 downwards.
CCCATTACTCACCATTCACGCATTCATCATGCATGTTGCAGGGTCACATTGCCACCCTACAAAGCCCTGCAACATGCATGATGGATGGATGGATGATGGGTGGGTAATGGGTGGGGAGGTGCTTATCTAAAAACACCCTTAGCATAACTAAGAGAGACCTACACCAAAATGAAGACATCCCAATCATTGGAGCAATAGGCAAAAAGTCTCAATACAACTCCAGTCGGCAGAGAAAACAGCAAGAGAGGCACTTCCTGTCCAGTCTTAACTGACTGAAAGATGGATAGTAACTCCTTGAACTGCATATCAAGGCAGATATATTACCAATGGGAGATTTAAAAATAAAGCCTTAATTAAGAAACTCTACACACAATGTTAAGGTTGAAAAGCTTCCCCATATTTCCGAAATAACAGGACCGTCTAACTCAACATTTCTCTATGAAAAAAATACTGCCCTCTGTGTTAGGCTGTCCTTTTATTCTATGCTATTTCTCTGTGCAGAGTTGAGGTGGGAGTGGTTAGTGATGAGGGGTGGGGAACCGCCAGCCTCTGGGGTGGGGTGGACAAATCTACCCTCCGGCTGTTTTTCCATTTGGCCACTTTTCAGTTCGTTGAACCGTCCCTACCCTCAAGCATGAGAGAGTGAGCTCAGGGGATGGAAGTGATGAGAGATGAGGGCATGCACTCAGGTTGGATCCTCTTTTTCTTTCCCCTCTCCTGAACACACCCCTTAAGCAGCACCACCCCAACTCCTATCTGGAATTATGGAACTCCATTACCCTGGAGGTTCATCTAAGCCTGAATCTGCACATCATCCGGTGCCAATATAAGACTTTTCTATGCAGCTAGGCATTTGGCAGATCAGGGACAGTGCGTAGGGAGATTTGGGGGTAAGGGATTCAAATTGGTTTTATTTTTGTATTTGAAAATATATTTTTATATATTATATTCTGCCCTGAGTCCTTAGGAGAGAGCAGGATAAAAAGTTTAAATCAATAAATCAATCTGGCCCGCAAAACTTGTACTAATATTCAAAATCCCCCCACCTCCTTTGGGCTGCAGTGCGGATTAGAAGTAGACTTTGATTAAAACGTGGAAGGAGGGGAGTTTGAACCTTTTCTGAATGTTTCCTCTCTTTTTGTAGTTTGGCCAAAGAACAAAGGGTAGTCTAGCAACATGAACTTTCATTATGTGTATATATATTTATGCAATATATATATGTATATATATATACACACACACCATACAAATTTCCTTATGTTTTAAAAAAATAAAAACAAAGTAGGTACATTATTTACAAACATCACGGCCCTGAAATGGAGACAGAATCACTGCCTACAAACTGCTCTGGCCTTTAAAAGCATCAGTCAAGCTAGAATACCAAAATAGCTGTCCTGCTGTTCTTGATGTATGTTGCCATAATCATAGAGCTGTTTGCTAAGCAATGTTGTCACATCTGCACGTGTGTTGACATTATCTTGTTATGTATACTGTACATCTGTGATGAAAAGATGTCCTTGGATACTGGTCACTAACACTGACACCTGCAGCAATGCTACACAGGCACCGCCCTACATTAAAATCTACAAGAACCATTCAGCCCCAGAACAGTCTTACTCCCTATGGGCCCTTTGTTAATCTAAAATAAGACACACAATTACAATTACAAATGGTAGAAAACATTTTTCATCCTGAACATCTTGTCAAGATTTCTTTAATAGGCCATAAGCAATATTTGTATTAAAACTCCCCCCACCTATTTTATCTAGCAGGTGGGCTCAGGTCTCTGAATGTAAAAGTATCTCTTGCTCCAACCAAACAGAGTATAAATCAGAGGGGTACTACTTACCTTGGTGACTGCACTACAGCGCAAATACCTAGAAAGCAGTAAAGCCACCTGTAATGGGTCACTGCAAGACCTTGCAGGATCAGGCCCAGAGCAGGGTTGGATAATCCTTGTTGGAGTGTCTGCCCCCTAGAGTGGGCCAGGTATTGAACCAAGCCCAGAAAGGGTTAACTGGAACAATTAGCATGGCCTGGGAGCTCCCAGCTGGACATGGCAGGAAACTACAAGCTAACTGAGGAGCACCAGAGATAAAGGGCTCCCTAGCCCACCAGGGAGATGGCTCCAGGCAACAAGAGGCAGAGCTAAAGGAGATGGGGCCTTGTGTCATCAAGGCTGTCTGGCCTGAGCTAGAGAACAAGAGAGAGGCCAGGGTGTTACAGAAACCAGACAGCTTGGGAAGGTGAACCCAAGGCTGAGGGCTCAAGGTGGGACTTTCTGCATATGTCTGAACCCAGTCTGGACTGTATAGGCTGGGGACGGATCAGTGTAAATAAAAATGCACTTGCAGGGAAGAGAACCTGGGTGAAGTGTGGTGTTTGGGCCCTGATCCTATGACTACTTACCCCAAAGGAGCCCCAGCTTGTCACACCATCCTTGACATGTAAGAAACACAATGAATACTTGAACATTTGCTTAGTCCCCAAACCACAAAACCACACAGCATGAAAGCTCCTTAAGGAAACTGGTTTCTGTTTTTCCACTTTGTTTCATATTATACTCCTGACATTACCCATATTAAGCTGCCAATCATGATGTAACATTAACTCTGGCTCCACAAGTGCTCAAATTTTGGGAGAAAGGGTAAAAGGGCCCTTACTGAAAACAGTATGCCCTACTCTTAGGCCCACCCACTCCACTAGCCCAAGCACAGGTAGCACAAGCCACACACACCTAGCTCTGCCCCTAGATTCCTTCACCTCACAGAAGGCAGTTGGAATCATATGCCTTTAAAAGTACTTCCCCACAGTACAAGAATGCATAATCAGACATAATTAATATTGCACCGCTGTTCCATCGGGGGTATTGGTGTAGAGTTCATGCAGGGGTGATTTTACAGGCAGGAGAAATTTGAAGTAGTTGGATCTACAGTGAAATGTCAGCACTGATATTTCAAAGTGAGCAAGTTCCAACCCATGGAGGTGAATGAGAACAGCTGACATGTGTCAGAAGCAAATGCTGCAGCACCTCATACAAATTGCCAGGGAATTAACTTTGCATAAAGCAGTGCAGGTGTAGGGTGCATTTAATCAGAGAAAGAGAGAGACATAGAAAAGGAGGACAGGGGGCCAGGAATACAGCTTTGCATGGATAGGGACAATGGGTGTAAACAGAGGGACTGCAGCCCCAGTTCTGCTCGACCTCTGGGTGGCCTGCCCATCTAAAGGCAGGCTGCCAGATGGTGAGGCAGACCAAAAGCGGAGCAGGCACTACCTGCTCCAGAGCAGTCCCACTTGCAGGGATCTGGAACCTCCCAAAGCACCGCCAAACCCAGGGCGCTGGTCTGAGGTGGAGTTGCGGTTCATCTGCTTGGCAGGTGGTAGCTGCAGCTATGCCTCAGGCCAGCGGTTGCCCCAGGCAGCCTAGAGTGTCAGGTGATCCTCCCACAACTCTATGGTGTGGGGAGTGGGCACTGCATGGGCAGACCGTGGCCTGGGACAACCAACGAGCCCAATTAAAATGGACCCAGCCAGGGCTTTGTGCAGGCAGATGTGGGAGTGCACCCCCGGAGCAACTCCGGGGGTGGCCAGTCCCCTGTCTGTCTAAAGACACCCAATGATATTTCTCAGCTGTTAAAAAAAGCAAAGGGGGGGTCATTTCCCCACTGTCACCCCATGTAAAGTGAGAAGTAAGTAATATGTAACTTATCACTAAAATCGTCACCTGTGCCAGAGGATTGGAGATTAACTAATGTAACCCCAATTTTTAATGAGGCTTGAGAGGTGACACTGGAAACTACAGACAATAAGCCTGACATCAGTACTAGGCAAAATGATGGAGACCATTGTTAAAAACAGAATTACTAGGTATAGTGACAAGGATGCCTATTAGAATTGTATGAGATTGTTAATAAGCAGGTGGATAGGAGCGATCTGGTTGATATTTGAATTTTCAAAAAGCTTTTGACAGAGTCCCTCACCAGAGACTACTGAGCAAACTAAGTATTCCTGGGATAAGAGGAAGAGTCTTGTCATGGATTGGTAGCTGGTTAAAAGATAGGAAACAAAGGGTAGGAATAAATGGCCATTTTTCAAGTTAGAGAGAAGCAAACAGCGGGGTGCCTCAGAGGTGAAGAGTCAGTACTAGGACCAGTATTGTTTAGCATATTCTAATGATCTGGAAAAATGGGTAAAGAATGAGGTGGCCAAATTCACAAATGACACATCATTATTCAAGATAGTTAAAACCCAGGCAGACTGAGGAACTACACAGGGATTTTGCATGACTAGGTGAAAGGTAGGGGTGGCATTACAGATCTGGATCAATCTGTAACTGCTCATAATGGGTTGTTACGGATTAATCTGTACTGAACCACAACAGTGGCAACACAGCCATTGTGGATTTAAATCTATTAAATTCCAGTACTGCAAAAAGAGGATGTGGATGGAAACAAAGTAGTTTATTGGACCAACTTCTTTTGGTGAGAATATGCAAGCTTTTGGGCCACACAGGGGGTTTCCTCAGGCATGTAGCATAACCAGTCAGAAATACAAAGATGGAGACAGCTATGGGCACAAAAATGGCCACACAATATGCCAACCTTTTTACGGGCCATCTTAAATAAGAATACCTGGAAAAATGCACCACCAAACCATTCTTATACCTCAGGTACATTATGATATTTTCATTATCTGGACAGACAATCTGGACTCATTCTTAGAACTCTATCTTCAACTACCATCAACCCTTTATCATATTAAACCTGGAATATTCCCAGATCAGTATCAGCTTCCTGGACACTAGTGTCAGCATACACAATGGCACAACAACAGGCAACAATATACAACAATCATACTTACTTCAACCAATTCAGCAACCACCAAGAGGTGCTAATAAAATCAGTTATCTACAACCAATCACTCAGATACCACAGAATCTGCTCTGTGAGCATATCTGTCATGAACACCTCGCCACACTCAAGACTGCTTTCACGAAACAAGGATATTCCAACAGAGAAGTAGGTCATAGACTAGAATGAACTACCCAAAATTCCTTGAGAGAATCTGCTACGATACAGAAAGAAAGTACCCTCTAACCGCACACCTCTTCTTGTCACCACCCCACACTGGAACCTATACATGGCATCATCAAACTGCTACAATCTATGCTTGATGGGGACAAAACCCTATGAATTTTTTTTTCCTGAACCACCTCTTCTAGCTTTCAAACACCACCCCAACCTCTCACAACTGATCACCAAGAACAAACTCCCTGCCACCTAGGACAGCTCAACTTCAACAGGAACAAGACCGTGTCAGAAAAGCAAGTGCAAAACTTGCCAACACATTCTTACCACAAAACACTGCCAACACCCCCCCATGCAGTGTATCATGTGGCTGGCAGCTGCCAGATGTTCCCCCCACGCCGGGGTGGGGAAAGCAGCTAGCTGCTACATGATGCATCCTCAGAGAAAGGCCGAGGACATGTCACATGACTCGTGTAGTGGTCCAAATGGGGTAAGGCTGCCCAAGGCAGGGCAACTTTTGTGGCTAGGCTGTGCTGTGTCTGCTTTGAGCAGCAGCCGCTATCACCCATCATGTGTGGCTGCGTCATGGCTTGGATCTTGCCCAGGCCGGGGGAGGAAGGTGGGGTGGGGCCAGGTGCCTGCTCGTAAGGCCAGCGCCACGGCCCACCTTGGCTGTGGTAGGGGCTCTGATAATGGCTGGCTGCCAGGGGGTGGGGAATTTCTGCCCAGCTCCCCGCACTTGCTCCGAGTGTGGTGGCAGTGGTTGATTGTTGCAGCACTGGGGCCAAATGTAATCCAGCACTTCTAAACAGAGTCATCCTCCCCTAATAATTGTTCTCACAAGCACTTTTGTGAGACATTTAACAAGAAACTCTCAAGAATCACTTTTCTCTTAAATCTGGGACCAACACAGCAACCACACTCTACTCTGAAATCAATGAAGTCCTGGGCTGTCTTTAGTATCAACCTAAGTAGCTCTCTGCAGAATCAAGACCTTAGATTGTCACCTGTGTAGGTTAGGGATGTGTTTTCATCTGTTCTGCGCAGTAAAGAACACGCTGGATTAGTGGATACTGAACGTTAATTTTCTGTTTCTCTTGAGTCTAATTTATTTTCTTTTATTCTTCCATCTTTCTTACTTCATTTCCCCCATGCTGATCTATCCCTCCTTCCTCTGTATTCTTCCTTTCTCCATACAAGTTTGAGTTTATTATGCTAAAGTGCCATTCAGTATGGCGAGACTCTGAACACAGTACTGAAATAATTAACACAAATGCATGCTTAATTAAAAACCCCAAAGAGGCTAGCTCTTGCTACCCCCTCTTGGACCTACTCTTCCCCAGAGACATCACCTTCCCAAATGTGTTTGTGGATTTAAATTTTGTTGAGGCCTGAACCCTCTACCCATTATATAGTTACACCGATTTATGTTTTATCTCCTAATCTCTGGAGGAGTTCTACTGTGGGGCTATAATAATAATAAATAAACTTTATTAAGCATGACCCGAGGGTCATAGCCAACAACAATACAACACACACAACATAATCATAATCATAATCAAAACTAATCTTAAACACTATGACTGCCTGACCCAAAAGAAAAAGAAAAACTACACAAGTACTTGATTAGTTAATTATCAACTTATAAATCCATTGGCAGCTTGAATTCTAGAAATAATGTATGTAAGGCAAAAGCCCGCACTAAAAAGGAACTGACTTTAGCAATAATTCTTTCCTCATTATTTGCCAAGGCCAAATACAAAAGCGCATCATGCGATCTGCCAGGAAGGACCAAAATAAATTCACTAAGGAATTCAGCCCTAAGTTTATTATAAAGCTGGCAGATAAAAAGAACATGAGATGTCATTTCGGCCTCAAGTTGATCATAAGGGCATAGTCTCTGGACATATGGAACCCCATTAAAGCACCCCTCAAGAATTTTAGTGAGAAGGGCATTGAGACGAGCTGCCAAAAAAAACCTTTTGGCCCCACGTGGCAAACTAGAAGAGAGATATGAGGCCATTGTATCAATGGGTGGGACTATATTCAAGTATAAACGTAAATGGCCAGTTTGATTAATCCTGGCCCTTTCTTCCTGTGAATCAATGTCCTGCCATCTGATCAATACCTCTCTTAGGGCCCCATGCCCTACTTTCCCCAAAAGATACGCCCTGGAAAAACCCAACACCTTTAAATGGTCCTCAACTCTGACCATCCAGCTAGATCTAAAAGAATCTTTTCCCAAAAAAACCAGCAGGCCCATGCTCCCTGTACTACAAACCCTCAGCTCCTGGTACTACAAACCTTGTGCGCCGCCCTCCATGCCCTAAATTCCCAGCGGCGCTGGCCCAGCTCCACCCTTACTGCGGCATTCGGCGTTCCCCCAGGGACTCCAATAATGGCGTGTAAGAATTTTGATTGGACCCGATCCAAGGAGGCTGTGGCAAATGGGGTCCATAGCTCAGCCCCAAGGAGGAACTGCGAGGTTGTCTTGGCGTTAAAGACTTGAACCGCCATTTTGAGGGCTGTCCCCCCTGTTTGTACCAGAAGTCTGCGCACCGCCAGGGAGGATCTCATAGCTTTTGTGGTTGCCCCCTTTATATTATAATGCCACACCCCCGTAGAATGGTAAAGTAAACCTAGGTATTTAAACAGCCTAACCTGCTGAATCTGGGTACCCCTAATCCTCCAGACATGAGTGTTGTTACACTGTGTTTTGGCAAAAACCAGTATCTTGGATTTCTCATAATTGATCTCCATGCTGTTCTCACCACAGTACTGGGCAAATCTCTGGAGCTGCCTATTAAGACCCACCCTAGTTTGTGATAACTTAACCATGTCATCAGCAAAAAGAAGGCAACCAATATGCCTTTCGGCCAGCTTTGGTGGGAAGAACTGCATTTGGGCCATCAAGGGAACTACATCATTGAAATATAGATTAAACAATAATGGGGCAAGGACACAGCCCTGTCTGACCCCTCGCTTCACAGAGACCATCTCTGACACATGGCCTGCAGAAGTTAATTTAACTACCAACTGAGAGTCCTCATACAATTTCTGCATGAGGAACAAAAGGCACCTATCAATAGTGGAATTGGCTAACTTAGACCACAAGAGAGCTCTGTTGACTAGATCGAACGCTGCTCTCAAATCAAGAAAGGCCGCATATAAATGGCCATTTTTGGCCCTATATTTCTCAGAAAGGTGTATCAAAACCAAGCTATGGTCAACCACTGTCCGGCCCCTCTGAAAACCTGCTTGCTCAGGATGAATCACATCAGAGGCCTCTATCCAAGCTGACAGTTTCCCAACCAGATGTTTATCATATAGCTTACTGATAGAGGACAGTAAGCTAATCGGCCTATAATTAGCTGGAATGGATCTATCCCCCCTCTTAAAAACCGGGACTACTGCTGCCTGGTTCCATTGGGTGGGCAAGATACCTGAGTGGTCAATGGCTGTAAAGATGGCAGCAAGCATGGGAATCCACCAATCTCTAAACGCTTTAGGGAGATCAACAGGTATCAAATCCCTACCTGGTGCTTTGTTGTTTTACAAGTCACTAAAAGATTTCCTCTTCAGTCACCGGCTCCCATTCAGGTAAATCGCCTTGCCCAACCAAAGTTCCCTCTGATAAATCCTGGGCCACATAAAGCTTGTTAAAATGCATTATCCACTCCTGGGCTGGAACCGTTATCTCACTCCTAATAGGCTCCCAATAAATGCCCCTCTTCGCCAAACTCCAGAATTGCCTTGACTCCCCCTTCTTGGTTACTTCCAATACTGCCTCCCATTTACGCTGGTTGTAGACCTGTCGTTTCACTTTTATAAGGGCCTTATAATCCTTCTTAGCCTGGAAATACTGGGCAGGAACCCTAAAAAAGGTCCCCTGACGATAATCCTTGTATATGGCACGATAGGCACACTTGGCTTGGTAGCATTCCTTATCAAACCAGGGCTGAAGATGCCGAAATTTTGATCTATCCTCATATACACAATGGGACACCACAAACAATTGAATGTTTGTACTCAACCGATTATAAGCAGCCACTACTAAATCTGGACTTGATAGCTCCAAAATTTGATGACGTAGGGCACTAGATTCCACATCCGTGAAACAACACTCAAAGGGAAAAGCCGACATCTGATCCCATTTAATAAGGGGGAGCCTCACCACATTATCCGGAACATTTGCTTTGACTAAAGGCACCCTAACTAAATGCCTTCCAGTATCAAAAGGGGACTGTAGGGTTACTTCCAGGGGTAAGTGATCACTGGCCAGGATGTTCTCCACCATAAAATCCTTCAAGAATGCTAAGACGTTGGTGGTAGCCAAACCCAGATCAATCGTACTTGAACCCCTCGGCCCTACATACGTAAACTCTCCCCAAGCATCTGAGCCAAAGGTGCCATTTAGCAACCGTAAATCAAAAGTTGAAATAATATTAGCCAATTTTAGTGGTTAATTATTTTATCCTTAAACTGGCGTAAACTCCCAAAAATGGACTGATGAAAGTTAACAGAAGGGCAATAATCTGCTAGCTGTTTATCTGTACCACCCAACCTGGCATTAAAGTCTCCCAGGAGCAACAATAAAGCATCTGCATAAGGGCTCCTCAACATGAGTTTCTAACTCGGCCCCAAATCCCTCACAGTATGACTTGGCATTAGACGGGACAACATAAATATTTAGCATGATTAGAACCACATCAGCACATTTTAGTACCAAACTCAAAATAGCTGGAGGTAAATTATAGGTACACAAGACCAGCCTATTAAGATCCATCTTTACTATAGACACCAGTCCCCCACTGGGTCGAACCCCACCTATTGAAGTTCCCGGGATAGAGAAAGCAACATAATCAGAGAGCTCAGGGGGAAGAGATATAGATGAAATGGCCCAAGTTTCCTGGCATACCAGAATGTGAAAGCCTCTAGTATAATTCAAAGCTTCAGCATTCTGGATCTGTGAGCCCCATCCTGCTAAATTCCAGGAACGTATTCTCAACAACATACCCCCTGAGGCCCCCACACATCATGATGTATTAACTATTTGTCTGGCCTCTACAGGTTTTTTGACTTTGCGATGCTATAAGACCTTGGCCTACATTATTATTATTATTATTATTAACAAACATTTATATAGCGCCAGCAGTGTACATGGCACTTTACAAAGTAATAAAATAGACACGGTCCCTGCCCCTAGGGCTTACAATCTGAGCGACAGGAGCTGGGGGA
>QEPC01005396.1:1482737-1501058 GCA_003113815.1 Sphenodon punctatus | reverse complement strand
ACAGTCTAGTCCTTGTTGTCCCTTCCTTCCAAGATAAGTTTCCTTTGTCCTCTTCCTAATGCCCCTTGCATTTCCCCACATGTGCCCCCCTCCCTATCTGTGGCAGCATCTTTCCCCCTTCCCCTATCCTTGGGTGCCCTGGCTACACTCCCCACCTGGTATCTGATTCTGACCCATGTTATTTCCCTTCCTTACACCATTCCCAGCACTGTCTGTATACCCCTGCTTCCCTCACCACAGACCGGCACTTCCCCCCTCCAGGCTTGAGACTGTGTGCATGCGTCTTCTTACAGCCTTCCCTGGAATAATACAGCTTCCCCTGTGATGAGATCTGGCTTCAGCTGTTGAGTACAGCCACCATACCATCCTGAGGGAAATAGAGACATAGCCCTACTCCTGCTAGTGTTCCTATAGGAGCACTGCATTCCCCTATCCCTAACACCACCACATTAACCAAATTTGCATTTCAACAAGACTACTTAAATCTTGTATCTTTTGATGCACTGGTCACACTGTGATCTTCATTGAAAAACAAAACATACGGCATTTTTGATGATGTGTCCGGAGCCATGCCTCACACCTCATTATAACAAGGTTGCACTGTGATTGTGCCTGCTCTGCTGTAAAATTAAAATGAAAACTGCAAGAAAATCTGTTTATACTAACAATGAAATATTTGTTTCCTTCATCAAGCTGAACAAGACAAGAAAGCACCAGTATAACAACAGTGCAATGTTATACTTAAATCATTACCATCTCAGTGTATTTGTACAGAGAATTCAGTGTTTGTAATGTACATTACTCTTTAAATAATAAATACACAAACAGTTTTTTATTTAAAATTAGAATACTGCAATTAATAATGCATAAAGGAAAAAGGAGAAGATGCTAAAATTCAATATGCTACCTGTTCTGTGTAAATCTAGTTACTAGCATTTGAAAATTGCTAAAAACAAATGTTATGCTGGAGAACTGCCAAACCAAAATACTTGGAAGTGGATCTTCAGTAACAAGGACAAGAAACATTAAAAGGATTAAGCACGCTCAGGAACTGCATAAAAGCCATGCATAGCAAAGCAAGACAGAGCCAATTAGTTGAGGTCTCCTCGAGGCCACCAAGCAGTGTTTTCTGTGGATAATCACTAAGCGAAAAAAATATAACAAATATTATAAGCAAACCCTTCAAATCCCTCCTAAAACTCAGCTCTTCAATCAGGTTTTTCCTAGCTCCTCATCCGCACAGGCTGCTCACCGATGCTCCTTCTACCATCCCATAATTCAGGACCCTCTTCTCCCTATAACTAAGCGCTGCCACTTCTCAGTTTCATCTTCCTATGTTTCTTGTCTTCCCTTCCTTCTCCACCCTAAATTGGAAGCCCCTGGAAATAGGGACCTATTTATTCATTTATTTAACAAAGTTTATATCCCGCTCTCCCCGCCTCAGTGGCTCAGAGCGGCTAACAACATTATAAAAGTATAAAACAATTCTGACATTTTAAAATATCAATCATAAAACAAAAACAAAAAAAATACACACCTCCCCATCTGCCCCCTCCCCTTTTTCCACCCTACCCTCTCCCTCACCAAATGCCTGATGGAACAGCCAGGTTTTACAGTTCTTACATTTAAAATCTTTGACACATTTAAAAGTGTGAGGTGTGTGTGAGTGCATAAGCGATGCACAAAATTCAGATTATAGGTAAAATGAAAAGAGCGTTTCAAAAATAGTAACTGTGGACAATGTTCTTCGAACAATAAATGGTTTATCTTTGCCTTGGACTTTCATAATATACTATATCAAACCTATCTTTCTTGCAACCTTCACTTTTGATTACTATAGTCACTGTTGTGTGTGATTTTCTTTAAACTAAAATTATACAGTTCAGACAAGGTGAACAATACTCCATGCAAGACAAAACAAGCTAGCAATGCACAACTTTATTGTGAGAGTAGGTCTAGCACTATTCAGCTCAAAGAGGACATGTTTTAAAGCTAAACAAACATAATTGCGTTTCCTGTATCAGGACTACACACGTGTACAGACACGAAATGTACAAAAAAATAAAGTCTACCATTAAGTCTGAAGCAAGCCGCTTATCAGGAATCTCGGCAGGCAATTAAAGATAGTAATAAGAGAATTTCCCCTCCAAGACAGAAGCCGCCACAGTCCTGGGGGAGAAATCTGTTTCTACTGACTTTGGGTATTTTTAGATGTTACGAGATCACAGGGTGTTTTCAGACATGACGAGATCACAGTGAACCACGCTGAATACCTACATGTGGTCACTGTGCCCTGCACATCTGTTCGGCAGCCGCCAGACGTTTGCCACACTGAATACCCACATGAGGTCAATTTCAACCACGCTTCCCGCTACCGGCGTGAAAATCGGCTGAAGCATGGTGAAAGTGATTCCAGGCGGGCATAAAAAAAAAGTAACGTCTGGTCAGCTATCACGGCCCGGAATCCCCGGCGGGATTCTGGGCCGTGGTGAACTCGGCCAGATGCTGCAGCGGCATTGGCCTCGCCACCCGCCCATCTTCCCGAAGGGCAGACGGCGAGGGAGTGGCCCCGCCCCCTCCCTGATTCCCTGCTGGGATCCCCGGCACATCTGTTTGCCGTGCCTGGGTTATCCTGGCGGGGAATCTCTGCGTTGTTTTCGGGACAAGGCGAAGCCGCCCCATCACGTGTGAAAACACCCACAGTCAACCACACTCAATCCTGTGGCAGGGCCAAAGTGCCCTGAACGTCTGTTACGTGGGCGCCAGATGTTCACCACAGTCAATCCCCACTAGGGGTCAAAAGTAAACACCCTTCCGGAGCTCTGGCCCAGACCATCTCCGAAAGCGTGGTCAAAGTAATTCCCAACTGGGAACAACAAAAAGTAATGTCTGAACGGCAACAACCAGTCGAGTTCAAGCAAAATGATTCCCAGCTGGGGACAAAGCATGCAGCATTGCTGCCAGGCAACCAGCAACAACACAGGCCGGGGAGGGAGATTTAAAGGGCACACAGCAGCAGGGGAACATGGCGGGATGGAGCAAGGCGGAAGGGAGAGACCAGAGGACAAGAGAGCAAGAGAGGAGGAGGAGGTGGAGGAGGTGGTGGAGGCACAGGCAGAGGAGGAGGTGGTTGTGCTGCACTTGGAGGCGGTGGAGGGACAGCAGCAGCAGCAGCAGTTGGGACAGGCCACCCCAGCACCTGCAGCTGGCCCGGGGGAAGAGGCACCCTGGAAACGGGTAAGGGGACCAAAGGGGGGGCAGCGGCACAGGGGCACCAAGGCGGGTGAGTGGGCCGGCGGGTGGGGGGATAGGGGGAGGGAAGTGGGGCCATGACAACCTGGTAACCACACCCCCCTCATGACCCGCAGACATGGAAATGGGCCCGGGAGCCCGAGCACCCAAAGGAGAGGGCCAGAGGGAAGGTGGAGGAGCAGGAGCAGGAGCAGGAGGAGGAGGAGGAGGAGGAGGAGGAGGGGGAAGACTGTGACCCGGAAGGTGCCCGTGGGAGATGGCCGTACCACTGAGGGGGGCAATGGGGGCACAGAGAAACCCAGGACTTTATCCAAATCTGGGGGACCCTGGAGCACCAGCTAGAGCTGGCGGTTAACCAGCAGAACGAATACGTCTTCAAGGAGATCGTGCGGGAAATGTAGGTGGCAAGGCATCACAGAACAGTGGCCCAGTGCTGGTCGAAAGCCAAGGAGCTCAAAAGGGGGTACAAGGCCATTAAAGACAACAACAGGTGCTCCAGGAATGGAGCCCGGACCGCCCCCTACTATGATGCCCTGGACCACATCCTTCACATGAAGGGGTCCATAGTCACCCCGCGCCTCAGCGGAGCGCCGTGGTCCAGGGCAGGGAACGGGCAGAGGTAACCCCTCCCCTCGCCACCCCATCGAAGACATCGGCTCCAGGAGCCCTGGCCCCCAAGGAGAATGCCCCGGGACCTCAGGGACCAGCAGGGCCCCCTCGCGCACCAGCCCCGAGAGGGCCCAGCCAATGTCCGTAGTGGGAGGATCCGAAGCCAGCACACTGGTCACCATCAGCCAGTGGATGCAAGGGGACCTCAGCCACACTGAGGGGCTGGCCTCAGAGGGCTCCGAGAAGCTTGTGGGTGGGACGGGACACAAACTGGGGGGAGAGGCCCAAGGGGAGAAGGGGGCACACAAGCCACAGGCCCACCCCTCCCCATTCCCGCATAGGTCATGGCACGCCCCGGCACCTGCGATAGCCTGGTGAGGGAGATGGAGGCAGCCCCAGGAGCAGCCAGAGGCCCCAGGTGAGACAACGAGAGCGGGAGAGGCCCAGGGAGCCAGCCTGGGGTGTGGGCAGCCGCAGGGGGCAGTCAGAGGGAACCGGCCACCCTCCTGAAGGGGGGGCCTAGGGCCCCCCAGTCACAGCACAGGAGGGGGGGAGGGTGGCTGGGGTGGCTAACCATCGCCTACCATGCACCCCAACCAGGCAACCCGCCGGGGACCAGCAAGGCGTTCCTGTGCCCCCGGCCCAAAGGATGAGGGCGCACCGGGCATGGGTACAACACCACAGGGAGGAGCAGGTGGATGACATAGTCTGCTCCACCACACAGCACGGTGAGCGGATGATCGAGGCCATTGACCGCATTGAGGTGGCCACTGAAAGGGCCGTAAAGCAAGCAGAGGCCAGGGACCAGAGGCTGAAGGTGGAGGTGTGCCTCGAATGGAGGTGGGAGCACCGGGAGCACAGCAGGAAGGTGGAGGCGTTTGGGCGGCTGGAACAGGCCATAGACCAGATGGTCAAGGAGCACTCAGCCGAGATGGACTGATCACATGACATTGCACCTCACTGCTCCTACACGCGGGTACTATAAGTGCCTATGTGGTGGCAGCCACTCCACCAGGCAACCTGCGTTCCCCAGCCCAATGCCGGGCCCCTTGGTGCCCCCACCGCCTCCGCCACTGCCCCAGATGCTGGCACACTCGCTGGGGCTGCACTTTTGCCTACTGGTCCCTGTAGGCCTCCGGAGGGTGCTGCCGGCCAGGTGGACCCCTCGAACCCTGGACCCGCCCACCCTCCCACCACTGCCCGACCCTCAGGACACTGAGGCCTCACAGGACACTGTTAGGGACACGGACAGCGGGGGGGAGGGGAGCTCCCAGAGCTCCATGGTGCCCATTGGGCAGCAGCGAAGGAGGCCCTGGAGATGGGGGGGAAGGGGAGATGGGGGAGGGTGACCTGAGGGGGGGAACCACTGGGAGGTGGGGCATGGATGAGGTGGCGGGAGCACTTGTAGAAGGGTGAAACAATAAATGCACGGGCACCAAAGTCACCTCTGTGTGTCTGTTTATGGGCCTGGGGCCGGGGGTTCATAGGTGTGTAGGGGCGCAGCCAGGGTGCTGCTGGGGGCCCCGGAGTGGAGGGGGGGAGTGCGCTGCCTCAGCCCTCAGCATCTCAGCTGATCTGCCTCACCAGGGCAGACCAGATACGCTTTGCGTATTGGTACTTCCACAGGTTCTCTGCATTCACATAGACAGGCACGGGGGCGGGAGTCTGCCGGGGCACGGGGTAGTCGAGGGCGGCCCCCTCGGTCTCACATATGTTGTGCAGCACACATCAGGCTCCAATCATGAGGGAAGAGGTCTCCACTGTGTAGTCCAGGCAGCCTGTGAGGCTCCTCCAGCGCTGCTTGAGGGCCCCGAAGACCCTCTTGACCACGGTCCAGCTTGCACACAGGCGAGAATTGAAAAGCACCTGTGCAGGATTCCAGGTGACCGGGTATGCCTTCATCAGTCAGCAGGTAAGTGGGTAGGTTGGGTCCCCCAGGATGCAGGGGGGCATCATCACCCCCTCAATCTGGGTCATCCCCATGTCCGCAAAGTCTCCGCAGTACATCCGGGCATAGAAGGGCAAGATGGTCATGATCCAGGCATCATGGCTGCGACCAGAGTGGCCCGTGTAAATGTCTATGAACTGACCCCGGTGGTCCATGACCACCTGCAGCTGCAGGGAGTGGTACCCGTGTCAATTGACATATTCCAAGGCCTCCCCAATGGAGGGGCAGAAGATCTCTATATGGGTGCTCTCCATGGTGCCCATGCAGTTGGGGAATCCCCCAGCCGTGAAGCCGGCCATCATGCCCCCCTGGTCCACCAGCTGGATCACTCGGTCCAGGAGCACGCCCTCCACTGCCTCGCAGATGTCCCGCAGGATCCTGGCGACGGTGCTCACCCCAATACCGAAGTGCTGCGAGACAGAGCGGCAGGAGTTGGGTGTTGCAAGAGCCCAGACCCTGATGGCCACCTGCTGGACCCTGGGTATGGGGGCCCACATAGGGGTGGCCTGCCACTCCAGCCAGGGTGTTAACAGCTCCATGAGTCACAGGAGGACGTGCATGTCCATCCGAAAGTGCGCTCTCCAGGTGGCCCCATCCCACTGAGCCAGTGCCCTGACCCACCACCCCTGTGCCCGCTCTGTGACCCATACCCACCAGGCAATGGGAATTGCAAGCAGTGCAGCATGCCCCATGGTCTCCCTCTGCCACTGGAGTTGCCCGGCTGCCTCACGAAGCAAAGCAGCCCACCCCGGGCATGGAGGAGGGCCTGTCAGGCCGCCCCAGACACCTGCTGGTCCCTGAGGCATGCCAGGGAGTGCTTGCGCCCGTGCTGGGCTCTCTGGGCTCTGGCAGCGCTCCTGACCATGCATACCCGCAGTCGCACAGCTAGGTGCACCTCTGCAGTCTGGATATGCAGGAGGTCTGTGTGCGAGTGGTACCACTCTGTGCACACGGCTAGGTGCATCCCACAGGCACCCAACCAGCCCAGCTCCATGCTTATCAGTGCCCCGGGTGGGTTGGGGCCGCACCTGTCATAGGTTGGGGGTTGTGTTGTCCCGACCCCTGGTCATGCCCTACCAACCAGGCTTGGGGCCCCGGGACGCTCCAGCTGGTCTCCCAGTCGGCAGGCCCGGGTCCTGCAGGGTGAGCAGGGTGGGGAGGCCACAGTTGGCCCAATGCACGCACATGCCTTCCCTGCAGGGGGCATGGCGCATGGTCCTGCCTTCGGCTGGGCGTGCGGGCAGCAGCAGCATTCCTGCTGTCATCACCTCCCACCTCTCGGTGTTGGCTGCTGGCTGTCCTCAGGGCCCCGCTTAGTGTATAGGCTGTTCTGTCTGTGTGCTCTGTTCCATCAGCTGGGCTGGGTCCGCACCCCACGCCTCACTCTGTAGCTGTACAATGTTGCAGCCTGTGCCCTTATCGCTTGGCCTTGGAGCTCCCCTGCTTCCCCTCCTGCTTCCCCAGGGATTGAGGGACCCTCCAGTCCTTTCCGTGCATATAGTATCCATCGCTAGTTGGACCATGGTTGGTCACTCTTCCCCAGGGCTCCTAGGTCGCAGCGCCCCCAGGGCCCCCCATAGCTGGACCTTCCATGAGACCATGACCCTGTGTGACCTGTGGCATTCCCCGACCGTGCAATTGCTTTTGAGCTGCCTGGACAGTCTCACAGGTGCCTACGAGAGTATGAGCTCTGGGCTGCGGTACTATAGCTATGTGGTAAGCACCCGTGATTGCCGGCTGCATGCGGAGAAGCTAGGACTGTGTCCCTTTCCTGATGGGCGCATTCCGGAGATCAGGTGCTCACATGAGGGGTGGTCGGTGGCAGAGACCATGTCCGCCCTCTCTGTGTGCAGCCTGGATGGCAGAGGGGGTCCCTGCCTTGGCTGTGTCCTTCTTTGGCTGTGTTCATGGGGCCTGGGGTTACCAGCGGTCCCACAGGGCAATCTATCACTGCCTGTTGGAGCTCGGTCACCTTCCGTGGCTCCCACCTGCTGACTATGGCTTGTCGGAGCCCTCTGAGGCGGAGGTGTCGGCGTGTGTGGTCCCGGTCTGATGTGCAGGTGGGGCTCACCACTCAGAATCCCTTTGAGGCATACTACCTGGTCGCCCACCACATGTCTGCGCTGGGGTACCATCAGGGCATGCTTCAGTGGCCCCACTTCATGCACCTGGCAGGCCACCCAACCCCAGGTCCCTCTGTGGCCCCTTACAGCTGACTATGATGCCCCCTGTGCCTTCTGGGCCCTGGATGCTGGCCCAGCTGTGACCTCCCACCTCCGCTCTGCTGCCGCGGGTTGCTGCCTGCTCCCTCCATGATGTCCCTGGCTTGGTGCTGTGCTGACTGATGCCTGGGGTCCCGCTGCACCTGCCTGTGCCTCTGGGCCCCCTCTGTGGGCCCCCCCTGTCCGCCTCCATGACTGGTGTTTCCCTCCATGGCTGCCATCTCCTGTGGCTGTTTCCTGAACGCTGAGGTGGCTCCTGGCACCCTGGGTGCTGCTATCCTTCCTTGTCTGGCCTTGCTCCCTCCTGTGCCCCTGCCCCTCTGCCCCCCATGGGTGCCTCTGTGACTGTGGGGTGCTGGGGCCCCCGGACTGCACCTCCCGGCATCCTCACGGGGGGGGGGGGCTGGCTTGTGGACCAGCTGCTCTGCTCTTTGGCCCCGGCTCGCCTCCATCCCATCCATCGCACCCTAGCCAGCGCATGGGCTCCCTGACAGCCACCTGGACCATTCCTGGGCCACTACCTGGACTGTGTGGCCTCCCCCTGTGCCTGTGCTGTGCCCCTGTGGGGTCCCCCCATTCCGGGACTGCCTGTGTAGCTGTGGGGGTATCCGTGCAGGTTGTGCTGTTGTGGGGGTCTGGATGCCGTTCCCTGTGTCCTACCCTGGCCCCTGAGCCATTTCCCCCCCTCCCCCTGTCCCCGGCCCTTCCCTCAACCCTGTACCCGGTGTGCCGTCCGTCCCGCTGTGTTTCCCCTTCCCTTCCATTCCTGTGTGGGCGCCCAGGCATGTGTTTGTGCTGTGTGTTCCACTGTGCCCTTGTTTTCCCTGTGCCTGTTGTGTGTGCTGCCTCGGTGACTCTTCTCCCTC
Source organism: Sphenodon punctatus (assembly GCA_003113815.1). NCBI lineage: Eukaryota > Metazoa > Chordata > Lepidosauria > Sphenodontia > Sphenodontidae > Sphenodon > Sphenodon punctatus. The sequence goes on along the minus strand of QEPC01005396.1, from coordinate 1,492,161 downwards.
TTCCCTCTCCCTTTCCCATTTCCCTTGTGTGGGCGTTCCCTGTAGGTGTTTTTGGCTTCCTTTGCCCTCAGCTGGCCATGTCTGTGTCCCGCCCCTCCCCGATGCCTTCAGGGTGTTTTGACCACGGCCCGGGATCAGCGTAATGTCTGTTGTGCTGTCCCGGGCCGTGGTCTGCTGCTCCAATTCCCTGCCATGGTCCCGCTCCCGTCACATCTGTTTGGGGCCTTTCTTGACCTCTGGGGGTGGTTAGATGGGTCGCCACCACTGGGAATCCACTGTGGTGATTCGGGCGCCCGTAACATCTGAAATCACCCTTTGTTTGCCAGGATTCCCAAATCACAGTAATGGTGGCTTCATCCTCCTGGGCTGCAGCAGCTCCCACCCTGGAATTCCCAAATTGCATTGCAGAATTTTAAACAGGGAAACCAACATAAGAATGCTGATAATGCAAAATTGTTATCACTGACAGGAAATAAAAAAGACAGGAGAAAAGATTCATGTGAACGCGACCATACAAATTTGAGCAAGCATTCTTGCTAAAAAGACCAACACAATATGTAATGTGTTTAAAACTACAGAGGCATCACAAAGATGGAGTGTGAAGGCAATGATCACTGACAGTTATATGGAGTGACGGTGCCTACCTTTATTTTTTCTCACATCTCTACCAGGAAGATATAGATAAGTTAGTCACTAGAACAGAAGAAGTTAGATCACTCTGGTACCCAATCCTTGACGGCCAAGAGATAAACGTGGCTGTTATAGGTCCAGTTCATTGCTCAACAATGACTTAAAAATCTTTGCTAAGGTTTTGGCTACTGGACTTAAGGCAGTGGTGGGGGAGATTGTGCATCCAAACCAGACTGGATTCATTCCCAGAAGGCAGGGCACTGACAACTAAAGGAAGGTGGTAAACTTGATACATTCGCAAAAAAATACTAAGGAACCAGCCATGATCATATCCACTGATGTGGAAAAAGCATTTGATTTTTTAGAGCCGAAATTCTTGTTTACCATGATTAAAAAGTTAGGTTTCACCAGAAATTTTTTAAGGTAGATCATGGCAATTTATCTTCAGCCCTAGTCCTCTTTACTAATAAATGGGGTGAACACAGAAACCTTCAAATTACAGAGTGGAACACATCAGGGGTGTCCTCTCTCCCCCTTAATTTTCAATATTGCCCTTGAACGATTGGCGGCAGCAATTCATCAACATGAGGATATAAAAGGCATTCAGGTGGGTGAACAGCAATATAAATTAGCATTATATGCTGATGATTTAATTTTATTTCTAAAAAACCCAGTGGATACCCTACCACATTTGCTCAATGTAAACCATTTTGGGAAAGTCTCAGGTTACAAGTTTAATAAGGACAAATCCTATTCCCTATTGTTCACTCAAACGGAGGAGGAAAAAAGATGGATTAAACAAATATTCCCCTTTCCTGAGAGCCCCACAGGAATAAAATATCTAGGTGTGCTGCTTACCCCAGATTGTAAGGATCTTTATAACACAAACTTCCCCCCAGTCTTGACTATGATAAGAAAGGAATTTGCAGAGTGGAAGAACTTGATGCGTTCATGGCTCGAAAGAGTTAACCTTTTCCTAATGATTGCACTGCCTAAACTTATTTATAAGTTCCTGGTCCTTCCGATTGACATACTGCCATTGTTCTTTAAACAAACCAATAGTTTAATTAGGGATTTGGTTTGGAAGGGGGGAAAGCCGATACTAAAAGTGGCAACCATGTTAGAACCTCTTGATAGTGGAGGACTAAATTCTCCTGATTTGAGGCTTTACTATAAAGAAGCAATCCTATCTGCCATACAAAATTGGTACAACCAACCAAAACAACCAGAATGTATTCGAACAGAATGAGACATGTTAAACATCAGATCATTCCAAGACGTATTGGTGGATGAGGGAGAAATTACATGTAAAATTAAGAGGGAGCATCCCCTAATACACCCAGTATTTCAGCATTGGCAGCTGATTCAGAGAAAATTGGGAGATAAATATAACGCATCACCATTCTCTCTAATTGAAAGAGTATGTTTGCAAGGGAAAGAAATTGTCATCCAATTAAGAGAAAAACTGAGAGAGAAGGGTATATGCAAAGCATATCAATGATTCACCCAGGGCAAATTTAAATCTATACAAGAGCCCATATTTCAGTATTTACAACTCAAAAGTGGCTTTACTGGTTCTGAGACAGTTAAAAGCTTTAGGCGACACCCTCTTGACACCAAATTGGTGCTATTCAATAAGACTGGTACCAATGGAAGACTTTCTAGTTTATACAAAGCACTTAAAGTGTTCCTTTACTCTAAAAGCAATAATTATATAGAAAAATGGGGAAAGGACCTGGATCATAGATTTATGGAAAAAGAAGTTAAACAGATTTGGATCAATATGCATTCATGTACATCAGCACTTGAGGTTAAAGAGACACAACTCATAATAACAACCAGGTATTCCATCACCCCAATACAATTAAAATAAATGGGGGGAAATCCAGAGGGGTTATGCTGGTGCGGATGGGCCAAAAAGCGTCTCTCCTGCATTGCTTATGGGGTTGTGCATATGTCCAAAACTTTTGGAGAAAAGTCTGGGCATTTCTTAACAAAGTTAGTGACTTAACAATACCTTTTAAGTCTGAAATGGCATTATTAGGTCTAACTCTATACCTAGAAGGTAGAGCTATACAGTTAGATCAGGACTTATGCAAGATGGTGTGTATGGCGACAACAAATGTAATTGCCAGACACTGCAAAACATCGGGAGAGATTCCAATGAAAGAATAGACCAGCTGAGTGTGGTTCTTACTCATGATGGAGAAGATGCTGGCTCAACTCAAAAACAAGTATAAGAACTTTGAGGTGACCTGGTTCTCTATAATTGAGACAATTGAAGGAAAAGTGTTGGACAAAAATGAAAGGACAATGATCTTTGATCACTACTTTTAAATTTACCTATGTATGCATGACAATGGTGAACCAAATACCAAGATGACAATTGGTTTTCCTATTTATACTACTCGGCAATTGCAAATTATGCAGAGATTTTGTAACTAAAGAAACTGTACATGTATTTGAATTTTTTGATGGAAAATTGTTATTTTTCTCACTTTAAGTTAATAAAGAAAACTTTAAAATAAAATTAAAAAACAGAAGTTAAGTTAAAGAGTCATTCGTTAAATATTTCCACCTACAACAAAAACTAAAATATGGATACTGTCCAAGAAGAAACTGAGAAAGAGGGAAGATCTGTCATAGGCTGCAATCCCAAACCCCTCCGTGCTGATCCCATGTGGCTCAACGTACCCGCAATGGACGTGTGCACACGGGGCATGGGATCGGTCCATCTACAAAGGGCATGTGTATTTATTTATTTATTTATTTATTAAAATTTATAACCCTCTCTTTCCCGAAGGCTCAGGATGGCTTATAACAAGAACACAAAAAGAAAAATTGTAGAAATACAAAACAATACTCTAAAATCCCCTAAAAATTCCTATCCTCACCCCCCAAAAAAACCCAACAAACCAACCCCTCTCCCCAGCTGCCAAAAGCCGTGCCAAAAAGCAAAGTCTTTCACCGCCTCCAGAATATTTTATATATTTATTTATTTAATTATTTATACCCCGCCCCATCCAGTCTCATGGCAGCTCGGGACGGCTTACAGAAGCTAAAACAAATAAAAATATATTAAAATATATAAAGATATATAAAAGGGGGGGGTTTTACAAAAACATTAAATACAATAAAAGAGGTAAGATGCACTGGCTTAAAAAAATCCCACCCCCTATCCCTTTACCCCCCTCCCCCAGAGGCCTGGACGAACAGCCAGGTCTTACAGGCCCGGCGGAAGACCAACAAGGTGGGATCCAAGCAAGCCTCCTCTGGGAGGGAGTTCCACAGCCGTGGTGCAAGCACCGAGAACACCCACTCCATCGCGGTCCCCGGTTTACCCGGGGGACCTCCAAGAAGGCGCTTCCAGTGGATTGCAGGGATCGCTCCAGGGCCCGGGGAGTGAGGTGGTCTCTCAGGTAGGAGGGGCCCAGGCCGTGTAGGGCCTTAAAGGTCAACACCAGCAACTTGAATCAGGCCCAGAATGCTATAGGAAGCCAGTGCAGAGCCCAGAGCACTGGTGTAATGTGCTCCCTATGGCCCGTCTCCATCATGAGGCAGGCCACAGCATTCTGCACCAGCTGCAGCTTCATCACCAAGGGCAGTCCCACATAGAGCATGTTGCAGTAATCCAACCTAGAGGTGACGAATGCATGGATGAGGGTGGCCAGGTCCGAGTTTGAAACATATGGCTGGATCCTCTGCACAAGATGTAATTGGCGAAAGGCTCCCTTTGCCACTGCCTCCACCTGACAATCCAGGCGGAGGCCAGAGTCCAGAAGGACCCCCAAACTCCGCACCTGTGGGGTCAGCAAGAGGCAGATCACCTCCACAAGTGGGGCCATTGCCTCAGCTGCCCTACCCACCAGCATCACCTCTGTTTTATCAGGGTTCAGCCTCAGTCTGCTCAGCCTTATCCAGTCGGTCACTGCTGTCAGGCACTGGGAAAGCACTGAGACTGCAGGACCTGGGTCTGCTGAAAAGGAGAGGTATAGCTGGTGACAACTATCAGCATACTGGTGACAACTCACACCAAACCATCTCACAACCCCACCCAGGGGTTGCATGTATATATTAAACAACAATGGAGACAGAATGGAACCTTGTGGTATGCCACAACTGAGATACCAGGAGCTAGATGTTTCTTCCCCGAGCACCACCTGCTGGCTTCTCCCTGAGAGGAATGAGCGGAACCATCCTAGGACAATCCTGCCGACACTCCCCCCCGCCCCCCGGGCCCACAGTCGCCTCAGCAGCAACCCATGGTCAACTGTATCAAATGCTGCCAAGAGATCCAACAGGACAAGTAATGTCGAACATCCCAAATCCATCTCTCAGCAGAGGTCATCCACCAAGGCCACCAACGCAGCCTTGGTGCCATATCCTGGTCAAAATCCTGACTGAAAAGGATCCAGGAAACCAATGCCATCCAGATGGCACTGGAGTTGCTGGGCCACTACCCGTTCAATAACCTTCCCTAAAAAGGGGAGGTTAGAGTCAGGCCGATAGCTAGCGAGTATATCAACATCCAAAGATGGTTTCTTAAGCAGGGGACGCACCACCGCCTCCTTGAGCCAGCCCAGCACCCTGCCCCCCTGAAGGGAGGCATTGATCACACCCACCAGCACCGGCCCCAACATCTCCCTAGCAGCTTTCACCAACCAGGACGGGCAAGGATCTAATTCACAAAAGGTGGCCCTAAAAACCCCAGCACCCCCTCAGCATCAACTGAAATCACTTCCTGAAACTGATCCCACAAAGATGAACCAGACGGGGCATCCATAACCCCCAGTTCTCCCTCTACTGCATCAATCCCAACCCTGAAATCGTGCTGGATCTGAGCGATCTTATCTGCAAAGTAGTTCACAAATTCCTCACAGCGGGCTTGGGAAACCTCCCCCTCCAGGCGGAGGGAAGCCGGACTGACCTGGAGTGGGAGGTTGCTCAAGCTTGGGCTCTGGCAAACCTCCTAAGGAAGGGAGTTCCCTGGGGCAGCAACCGAGAATGTCTCTCTGTGAGCCTTTGTCATATGGACAAGATTGGCCAGTAGTATCCGCAAGAGAGCACTTCCAGCTGACTGCAGTGGTCGCAGTGGAGCATGAAAGGACAGGCGATCTTTCAGATATATGGGGCCCAAGTCGTTTAGAGATTTAAAGGTCAAAACCAGCACCTTGAATTCTGCCCAGAAAGCTATGGGAAGCCAGTACAGACTATAGAGCACAGGTGTAATGTGCTCACAGCAACCCATTCCTGAGAGGAACCAAGGGCAGCCCCACGTAGAGTGCACTGCAGTAGTCTAGCCTTGAGGTAATGAAAGCTTGGATGATGGTGGCCAGATCCAAGTCAGAAAGAAAAGTCAGCAGCCTTCTCACCAGATGGAGTTGATGAAAGGCACTCCTGGCCACTGCTGCAACCCGATAATCCAGGTACATCAGAGGATCCAGAACCACTCCAAGGCTGTGAACCTGAGTAAACAGAGGCTCAATAACGGGGTTCCAATCCCTTCCACATCATAAGATTGGCCAACCATCATCACTTCAGTCTTGTGGATTCAGCTTCAATCAGCTCACCCTCATTCAGTCCCCAATAGCAGCCAGACACTGGGAAAGCACCAAAACTGTGGGACCTGGGTCAGATGAAAAGGAGGGATAGAGCTGGGTGTCATTGGCATACCGATGGCCCTCACTCCAAACTTCCAACTGATCTCGCCTGGCGGCTTTAGATACACATTGAACAAGAGGGGAATTAGAGTGGAACCCTGTGGGACAACACAAGGAAGGTTCAGAGGGGATGATGAGCAGTCTCCCATCACCATCTGCTGGGACCTTCCTGACAGGAACAAATGGAACCACTCAAGAGCAGTCCCATGCACTCCTGCTAGATCCGACAGAGGTTGTCAACAATATTGCATGGTCAACAGTATCAAAAGTCACTGAAAGATCTAACATGGTAAACTGGGCAAAATTTCCTCTGTCAATCTCCAGGCACATAGATCATCAACCAAGCCCACAGTCTCTGTGCTATACCCCAGATGAAAACCTGACTGAAATGAGTCCAGGAATCTGAAAGCATCGAGATGAGCCTGAAGCTGCCGGGCAACCACCCGTTCAATAACCTTCTCTAAACTGGAAGGTTAGAGACAGGGCAATAGCTGGCTGGGGAGTCAGCATCCAAAGATGGTTTCTTAAGCAGTGGCCACAGACTACTGCAATTTTCAGAGTGTCCAACAACCTACCCTCTTGAAGGGAGGTGTTGACAACCACAGACAGTAAAGGCCCCAGTGTCTCCTGGCTGGCTTTCACCAGCCAGGACAGGCAAGGATCTAATTTACAACTGGTTGCTCGCACTGCTCCAAGCACACTCTCTGCATTGGTGGATGACACTAACTGAAACTGATCCAACCAAACGGGAGAAGTCTGAGCTTCCACAGCCCCAAAATCTAACTCTACAGTCAAAATAGCAGCACCCAAGTCATGGTGAATATGAGTAATTTTGTCTGCAAAGTAATTAATAAAAGTGTCACATTGGGCAAAAGATTACTCAAGTTCATGGTGAAGACAGACTGGCTTAACCAGGCCATTCACCACCAGAAAAAGCTCACTAGGAGGAGACTATGTAGATACTATGATAGCAGAGAAGAAAGCTTTCTTCACCACCATCACAGCCACGGTATAGTCCTTTAAACATGATCTATGCCACAATCAGTTGGCTTCAGCACAAATTGAGTGCCACCTGCACTCCAACCGCCTCCCCTCCTGCTTCAACCGTGTCAGGTCCTCCATATACCAGGGGGACATATGCTGCCACAGCGATGGAAGTGGACGCCTGGGTGCAACTGGGTGCAGTGGTCCTGATCAAGATGTCATTCCATAAAACAGCCAGGTCAACAACAGATTATCCATCAAGGTCAATTGGTAACCCCCCCAGAGTGTTCTGGAAACCAATCAGATCCGTAAGTCTCTGGAGTGGACCAACCAGCCTAACTGGTCCACCACCCCGATGGGGGCATAGGGGGGCAGGAATCTGGGTCTTCAAAAGGTAATGATCCGGCTATGACAATGGTGTTATAACAACATCCCAGAACCCCTGTCTCCAGGGTGGTGCAAAACATCACATCCAATGTGTGTTCTGCCTCATGTGTTGGGCCAGTTATAATCTAGGATAGAGATAGAGATGGAGGCCATGAAGTCCTGCTCTTGCCCCAAAAGGTTGATCCCAGCATGTAAGTTGAAGTCACCCAAGACTATAAATCTGGGGGACTTCAAGACCATCTCTGAGACCAACTCAGCCAGCTCATTCAGGGAGTTTGCCATGTAGTGGGGTGGTTGGTACACCAAGAGAACCTCCAATCTATCCCCAGAAAACTCCACTACAGGGTGAACACACTATATTGAAAGAGTTAGGCACCAGATACCTTTGAAAGACCATGGTGTCTTTACAGATCATGCCCCCCCCCCCCCGCCCCCTCCCCACACACACACAGGGCTCCAACCCTAAGCTGGTGCTGCACCAGGTGGCACCAGCTGGGACAATATAGGCCCAGATGCCTCAGGCAGCCAGGTTTCTGTTATGCATATGAAGTCAGCAGTCTCATATTTCTAAGATAAAATGGTGGAAACCTCATCAGTTAACCTATTTAAAAACTAAACTAAACAAAACACTAGAAATTATATGGTGGGATACAATCCTCTGTGTATTTCAATGGTCAAATACAATGGAATTTGCTTCAGGTGATTTTAGCGAGCCATCTAAACAGTTTGTCTTATCAGACCTTTCGTTTAAGTAATCTTAAATAAATGGAGCTGTCTTTGGCACTGTAGGCTATCAAAAGTTAAAAACAAGCAAACAATATTTAAAAATGCTGCTAAGAGTCTTTATTAAAGTTAGAAATAATTCTCAATCCAATAAAAATTAGTGCGGTGATTTTCATTCTTTGCACTCAGTTACAAGAGACTAGATTTGGCAGAGTTACTGTGATCTTGCAAAAGGTTTGTAGATAGGAGAGGGGGGACAGCTTTCTTACCAAACAGATTTCTCACCTCTTCTGTAAACCCTGATAAGTGTCTGTTAAGTGGCAGTTAACACAGGGTGCAGTCAGGAAAGTCCAGCTGATCCCGATCCCTGTGCACCCGAGGGCAGGCAATTTCAGCTGCCACACTGCAGAGAGCAGAGCAGATAGTCTGCCCCTCCCACGGGGAAACCAGGCAGATGGGCCACAGTTGGATGTCCCACCACACCACAGGGTAGGCTGAGGCACTGGACACACACATTGGCACCCAGCTCGCCCCAGCTGTGACATGGCTGTGCACCTACCACTCAAAGCCCTGCGGCAGATCTCGCCATTGGACAAGGCCAGGAACTGGGCCCAAGAAAGGCACTGCAGTGTGCTACCGTGAGTTGGGCAGCCTTACTCCACTTTGGGAAAGGCTGCTACACCGTGTCCTCTCAGTCTTTGTAGGAGGATGCAGGCTATAGCAGCCAGCTGGCTGCCCCGCCTTGGTGTGGGGTAGGATATATTGGGACATAAGGCGCTGCCTAACTGAGTCAGACCAATGGTTCATCTTAGTCCAGTATTGTCACAACCTGACATGGCAGCAGGGTTTCAAATCCAGCTCTCTGGTAGAGAGAGCACCCAGGCGTGCTACCCGAGACCCTCCAGGATTCCTGGCAGAGAGCTCATCCGTGCGTGCTATTATTATGATTAGCAAGCAATGTACCTGGTGCTTTACAAAGTAATGGAATAGACATGGTTCCTGCCATAGGGCTTACAATCTGAGAGATTGGGGGGGGGGGG
>QEPC01005396.1:1401808-1469539 GCA_003113815.1 Sphenodon punctatus | reverse complement strand
GGGGGGGGAGGGGACAGGCCAACCCACGTGGCTGGCCTCTGCGATTCCCCCCTAGCCCCCCAACTCACGGCTTGTTCTTTTCTCCCTGCAGGGCAGCGGGCAGCGGCAACAATGGTGTGGGCAGCAGCAGCAGAGCAGCCAGGCAGCGGAGCAACGAGACACCCCCCCCCCCGCGGCAGAGCTTCTCAGTTATAGTCCACTGTGGCCCATTTTGGCCTGATCAGGCAAATGGCAGCCTGGACTGTGACTCCAGAGGTCTCTAGGATCACAGCCAGGGATTGCCGCTGACATGCCTTGGAGCAATCCTGGGCAAATATTTGGCGGTTTACCAATAAATGTGCTGGTAGCTCATGGGCCTCAGCAGGCCAAAGTGGGCCACCGTCATCTTTGTTAATGATTGCACATAGTCTGCTGGATAGATAAGTAAGAAATACCTGATTGAGGTTGTGGAATTCTACTGAAAGACTGTAGAACAACTCTGCCAAAATGACATAATCATATATTTCAGCAGACAGGTCAGAGGCATGGTGCTTAATTAACCTGTCCAGAAAACTCCCAGGAGCTTCTTCAATAAATCTCTAGTAGAGGCAAGATGATGCAACAGATGCATTCAGAGTTCTCATAGAATATTAGTGATGGGACTTTCGGCTTCCCCATTAGCACTCCTGCTTAGCACTGGCTGGCAGAAACAGCAGTCAAGGGAGTCTGGGAAAGGCATCTACAGCACAACAGATGCACAGCTGGTGATTCAGGTGCCCTGGGGCATGGTTGGTTAGTGCCCCTCATGTAAATGTACCCGTGGCCACCACCACATTGGCTATAGTCTAGTTACGGCTCTGGAGGCCTCCTTAGAAGTGTGTATCATGGCCAAGGCCACCCACGGAAGGCACACTGAAATAATATCAGAAATTGTCTAAATAGAATTCTACAGTAAGGTGAATAAGTAATAATGAATGAGTATGAGTAATTCTAGTGAAATAGTCACTGCTGTAGTGATTTTGCTGTAAGGAGAAGAAAATCAACTCTAGACTTTTTAAGCTGTTCAGCCCATTTTTTTCTACAGGACTTTTGCATCTTGAAGGTTCCTCCATGATCATATCTCAGGTGCTCCTTTTCTTCACCTAATTGTGCATTGTGAGACTTTGCTCTCTTAGAAACAGAAAAATCAGTATAGTTTATAGGACTTTTTAAACTCAAGGTATTTAAAATATATTGAAAGCCCCTTTAAATTACTTTTCTAGAGTTCTTATAATCCTATTAATAACAACGTGTCACTAAGAATACCAATGCACTATGGATGTGCGAACAGAACCAAGTTCGGAAATTCGGTTCGCTTAGAAAATTGAGTTCGGTTCGAAAGTTTGGTTCGGTCGATCAAACTATTCGAGTTCGGTCGAATTCCGAACTTCCAAACCGAGTTCGTACATTAAAACCCGGGTTTTTTGGCCTTCCGAACTGGTTTGGATTTGACCGAACAGTTCGGTCGAATTCGAGTTTGGTTTGAAAGTTCGGTTCGGTAGACCGAACTATTCAAGTTTGGTCCAACTTCTGAACTTCCGAATCGCGTTCACACATCCCTACAATGCACACAAGTAATGATTTGATCCTTTTCAACTATGAATCAAGTAGTAACAGGAGAAGCTGTTCATAGAAAAAAATATGATTGTTGGTTTTAGTAAACCCCAGGTGCATGGACATTTTTTCAGTGTTCTTTATCTTTTAAAAAATAAAATGCTTTCAAGGTGCAAACTGGCAAGCCTCTTTAGCAGGAAGAAATAGATTTCCTTAAAGTCACTCTAGCACACAAAAAAATAAATCTTGCCTAAGGGGAGATGCTATACTGTCTCATCATTTACAGCTCCTTTCACAGTTGGAATAGTTAACATAATAAGAAGTTGCTGTTTTTGAAGTGTTCATCAAGAAGAGGGGTAGGGAACCTCTTGGACCATGGGCTAAATCTGTCCCACAGTGGACTTTTATTTGTCCCTTTTCCAATTCCTTGGTCTGGCTCGAGGTGTCTCTGTCCTCAAGCACCGAAAGGGTGATCTCAGGGAACAGAACAGAGGGTAATTTCAGATGTGACAGTACATGGTCAACCACAGTGAAACCCCTGTGGTGGCCGTTTGTGCCATTATGTCTGAACTTACCCGAAGAGATTCCTGCCAGATGTTCACCACAGTGAATACCTGGTGGGAATCATATTCACCACGATTCTGGAGGTGAGGCCAGCCTTACCTCCGGACCATGGTTAGATTGGCCATGATCCAGGATGGGCCAAAAGTAACATCTGTTACCTTTGGCCCATCCCGGATCGTGGCCCAGACCGTGCTGCGGGATCGGGCGCAGCAGGTGGATTTGCCGCTGTGCTCGCCAGTCTGCCGGAGGGCGGGCGGCTGGGGGAGCGCAGGGGGGCGGGGCTGCGTGGACGCACATCGCACCGCGCAGCACCGCCCCCTCTGCGATCCCCAGTAGGAATCAGGCTGGCACGTTTAAGGGACGGCTGGACTGATTCCTGACCAGAATCCAAAACAGTTCCCAGTCTGTGGTTCAGCGTGACGGGCCTGGAGGCCCGTCACGTCTGAAATTACCCAGAGATGAAGACTTGCACTCAAGGATAGAGGATGCAGAGATACATTATTTGGACTCTCCCTTTTGTCGTGACTATACTCTTTAAGTGTCTTGCCTCCAACTCCTATCTAGCTTGCAGATCTTGGGTGAAAACAGACGTAACAGTAGCCTGTGTTGGACCCCTTTAGCCCCAGGACTCACCTGCATGTTTGTTCTGTCCCTGCCAGATGGTGGCCCACGACTGTCTCAGAATGGGTAGCTGGCTGCTATGGGATGTGTCATCCAGAAAAAGTTCAGAGACGTATCCTGGGCCAAGGTTTGCCCACATGGTCCCAGGCTCACATGTCAGTTAGGCCTTCCCAGCCCCACAGCGATATGTGATCAGTGGATCAAGCCCCTGCACTCAACCCGATTCTGCCAAAGAGCTGATTAGAGGGGCTTGGAAGAGTGCACTCACCTGGCTCTGCTGAATAACTGATTGGGGAGGCTAGAGCGCTCCCCCATCAGCTGTTTGGTGGGTGGGTGAGCACTCCAAATGGCTGATGGGGAACCCACGAGTGTCCCAGATCAGCTATTTGGCAGCAGCTCTTCCTGAAGCTGGATCCTCCTGAGAGTCCTGCCCCATGTGGACTGGACAGTTCCTCCAGCTGCACTGGGACATGGAGAGACCTGTGCTGGCAGCCCCCATGCCTGGGTTAAGGGCTGCTCATGTGAACACCCCTCCCTGCCAACCCGAGGAGTGGTGGCTGCTGTAGTTTGCCTCGGGGAAGGCTGGGGAAGCACCTCGCTGCTGTCATGTCTGTTTTCACCCCTTGTACTAATTTTCAAAGTAGCCCACAAGATCGAAAAGGTTTCCCATCCCTGATGTTGGTGGTAGCTATAGAAATCGTGTGTTTCCAGTCTTCCTTTAGGAGTCAGAAGTAGATCTTCAACGGTTGTATAAACTGAAGCTTTTATGATCATCCCTAATGGCAACTCTGGGTATTTTCAGATGTTACGAGATCGCTGTTCACCACACTGAATCACAGTGGATCCCGTGTGGTGGCAGCGATCCCGTGAATGTCTATTTGCTCCTGGCTAGATGTTCACCACAGTGAACACCCGGCTGGGATAAAATTGACCACGGTTCTGGAGGTGAGGCCAGTCTCACCTCCAGAATTGTGGTTAGGTTGGCTACAATCCAGGATGGGGCTGGCAATGACCACGATGAACGTCTGCTTGCCAGTCCCATCCTGGAATCGGGTCCCAACCACGGGATGGGATTGGGCACAGTGGCCTGATTGGCCGCTGCGTCCGCCTGTCTCCCAAGGGTGGGCAGCCATGGACACGTGAGGGGGGGCTGAGGGGCCGCACATCGTGCTGGGCAGCCCTGCCCCCTCCCTGAGTCCCCTCTGCAATCAGGCCAGCACGTCTAAAGGATGGCTGGTCTGATCACAGACCAGGATCCGAGACGGATCCTGGTCCAGGGTTTAGCATGGCGGGCTGAAAGGTTTCCCATTCCTGATGTTGGTGGTAGCTATAGAAATCCTGTGTTTCCAGTCTTCCTTTAGGAGTCAGAAGTAGATGACGTGAGACCCGAAAGGCCCATCACGTCTGAAATTACCCTCCCTTAGGACTGTTTTCTAAAAGATGATATAAAAACGAATTTTTTTCTAGAATTCACTATCCTGTTGGTGTGAAATTTCATATTGAGTTAATTCGTAGGGACTTAATATTTTCTACAGACTTTTTAAATTCTTTAATCAGAAGACTTTAGAATTTTCTGATTAACTTTTTTCTTTTGCACACCAACCATGTACTGTCAATAGCTACATACAATAACAAAAATCCCAGAAACACTAAAGGACACTTAGGAGGGAAAAGGCATACAAACAGCTTATTATTTTCAAGTAAGTTTTAAGGAAGAAAAATAGAGTCTAATTCTACTCTCAGTTATTGAAGAGATTAGAGGAAAAATTAGAGGTAAAATCAGAATTAGCACATAATCTGGAAAAAAAAACTAGTGATTTTATTATTTTGGTTGTTTTAGCATCTAGTTTTTTCTAATATTAAATTAGAAAAACTAACTATTTTTTAAAAAGTGAACTGTACTCTGGAATCTCTACGGATTCAAATGCCATGTGTAATGGGGAATTGTACAGCAGTGGGGCTATGCTATTGTCCCTCTATCCAGGATGGTGAGACTGACTATGTAATGCTAAGAGATTAGACATGCTACTAAAGTTGGAAACACAATAATAATGGGCGACTGAATTACCCTAATATTGACTGGGTGAATGTCTCCTCGTGGTGTGATAGGGACGTAAAGTTTATAGATGCCATAGATGATTGCTTCTTGGAGCAGCTGGTCATGGAACCAATGAGAGGAGGAGCTACTTTAGATCTAGTCCTAAGTGGAGCGCATGACCTGGTGTAAGGGGTAATGGTTGGTGGAGCCGCTTGGCAATAGTGTTCATAATGTAACCAAATTTGACATCATTACTGGAGGAAGAATGATAACCAAAACTACCACAGTAAAATTTTACTTTAAAAAGGGAAACTATTATAAAATGACGAAACAAGTTAGAAGGAAACTAAAAGGAGCAGTTGCAAGGATTAAATGTCTGCAAGAGGCTTGGAGAAAAACACCATCTTGGAAGCCCAGATTAAAAGTATTTCACAATTTTAAAAAAAGGTAGCAAGAGGACCAAATCTTTGCCAGTGTGGCTAAATGGGGTGGTGAGGTTGCTATTAGAGCAAAAAAGGCATCCTTAAAAAAAATATGGAAAACAAGTCCTAATGCCGAAAATAGGAAAGAGCATAAGCACTGGCAAATTAGATGTAAAATGTTAATAAGTCAGGCCAAGAGAAAATTTGAAGAAAGACTTGGAAAAGAGGCAAAAACTAATAATAATCACTTTTTAAAGTATATCAGAAGCAGGCTGCTAGAGAGTCAGTTGGACCATTAGATGACCAGGAAGTCAAAGGGATGCTCAGAGAGAATAAGGCCATGGCAGAGAAGCTGAATGAATTCTTTGCTTCAGTCTTCAATGCAGAGGATGGTGGGGAGATACCCACACCAGAACTGTTCTTTGTAGGTGACGAATCGGAAGAGCTGTTGCAAATCAACGTGACTCTGGAGAGGTTCTCGAACAAACCGACAAACTAAATAATAAAACAATCATCCGGATGAGATGGTATTCACCCCAGAGTTCTGAAGGAACTCAAATATGAAATTGCAGATCTACTAATATGTAACCTATCACTAAAAACTACCACTGTACCTGAGGACTTGAGGGCACGGGCAGTAAGTGTAATGCCGATATTTTAAAAGGGCTCCAGAGGCAATCCTGGAAACTATAGACCAGTCAGCCTGATGTCCGTGCCAGGCAAAATGGTAGAAATGATTACTAAGAATAGAATTACTGGGTATATTGATAAACATGGCTTAATGGGAAAGAATCAGCATGGATTTAGCAAAGGGAAGTTGTACCTCATTAATATATTGGAATGTTTTGAGGGTGTAAAGCATGTGGGAAGGGGTGAGCCAGTCAATATGGTGTATCTGGATTTTCAGAAAATGTTTCATAAGGTCATAAGAACGTAAGTAATGCAGTACTGGGTCAGAGCAATGGTCCATCAAGCCCAGTATCCTGTCTCCAATAGTGGACAATCTTTCTTTTAAGAGAAGTACCCAAAAGGTCACAATGGGGACTCCATTCCCTGTTGTTCTAGCCCCCCAAAGTAAGAGGTTACGTTCCCAAAACCTACTTGGCTAATAGCCATTAACAGACCTATCCTCCAAGAACTTATCCAATCCCTTTTTAAAACTAGCTACACTACCGGCCGTGACAACTTCCTCTGGCAGTAAGTTCCACAAATTACATAAGAACATTAGAGTGCCATACTGAGACAGACATTCCATCAAGCTCAGCATCCTGTCCTCCGACAGTGGCCAATCTCAATCACATGGGAGAAGAACCAACAGTCACAGTGGGCAATCCATTCCCCGTTGTTCACTCTCAGCTCCTGATAGTAAGAAGTTCATCTTTTAAGCTACTTGGTTAATAGCCATTAATGGACCTACTCTCTAAGAACTTATTCAGTCCTTTTTTAAACCCAGCTATACTACTGGCCTTGACAACATCCTCTGGCAACAAATTCCATAGGTTAATTATGCGTTAAGTGAAAATGTACTTCCATTTGTTTGTTTTAAATCTGCCGGCAGCTAGTTTCATGGAGTGTCCCCTAGTTCAAGTACTATTTTTCACTTAACTGTGAAACTGTTAACCGCTAACAGTTAAACGAAACTATTTTTTCGCTTAACTGTACATCGAGTGAAAAAAATACTTTCTCTTATTTGTTTTAAAACAGCTGCCAGTTAATATCATGGGGTGTCTTCTTGTGTTAGTACTTTTAGAGAAGGGAAATAATTGCTCCCTATTTACGTGTTCCACACCACTCATGATTCAAATGAATCATCTAAATGACAGATGAAATTTAATGTGGACAAGTGCAAAGTGATGCACAGAGAGAAAAATAATCCAAAATATATGTGCACAATGCTGGCTTCTAAATTAGGAGTTACCACTCAGGAAAGGGATCTTGGAATCACTGTGGACAATGCACTGAAATCTTAATAATAATAATAATAATAATAATAATATGTTCTCTCTATATATTTTTTCTTTAGAGGAGATATTAATTATTAATTATTATTATTATTATTACTACACATACTTCCTGATGAATAGAAACTCGTACAACTCTGTGCTCAAGTATTTTACACATATGTGCTTTTATATCTCAGGATAATTCCCCCAAAAGACGTTAGTCAATTCATATATTCTTAATGAAATTGTTTTGGTAAGGATTCCAACAACATGAATCCTTATCTATAAGAAGGAATGCTTATCTATGTGAATCCTTCTATATAGATCTCCCCTAAAGAAAATCATTTGAAGACTAACTTGTAGGATATTATGTATTTGTGGAGTTTTTATTTATCTGAAGAAGTAAAATTTTATAGTGGAATAAGAGGCTGATGAAGGAGTAAGCTTGAATCCTCATTCAGATGTCAATAGCCAGGTAACACCGTAGCCACAGAGCATTCTGATGCAATCTGCATTGTAGTTCATGGTAGTGAGGGGTAGCTATTACATGTTAGTACCTTTACTGACAGTACACTACTGTGTGGCATGAACCACATGCCTGAACTACCACAGAGTATCCTCATGTCTGAATGCTTTTTTGTGGTAAATCCCACAAGCCTTATGCAAGTGTTCCTAGAACTCCAGGGCAAATGAGAAGGTGTTTGCTTTAAGAACTTAGAATTGCAGAACTAAATCTAACCTAACCTGATGGAAGGTCTGCAAGGGAGCGAGACCCAGGCTGGCAGTGACCCGCCGGGGATAGAAGCAGCAGCGATTGGTGTCATCTTGGGCTGGGGGAAGTATGAACCAGGGGGGCGATGTCATCGTGAGCGGAGAGACCGGTGATTGGTACCTGTCCCCCGCTCTGCTCCCCCCAGCTAAGGTAACCAGGAGGTTGTGGTCTCTGGTGACCCTGGCCTGTTGCTGGTGCTGCTAAATGCAAGGTTGGTTGCCAATAAATAATCTACAATCCATGATGCTATTCTGGATTGGGTGGATGACTTCATGAGTGTGATGGAGATCTGGCTGGACAAGATGTCGGGCCAATTTTGGCTGACCTCGTTCCAGCCAGGTTCTCCATTCAGCACCAGCCCAGGCCAGAGGGTTGGGGGGTGGGGTGGAGTGGCAATTGTTTTTACGGATTGCTTGGCTATGCAGAGGTTTTTGGTGCAGACTGAGTCCAGGATAGAGGGCCTCCATCTTGTGTTCGATTTGGCCAACAGATCAGGTGGTCTGGCCAGGGACAGAGTGGGGATTCTGCTTGTGTACTGTGCTCCCCACTGCACAGCAGCCTCCCTGACTGCTCTAGCTGCTCTGGTCTCAGATGTGATCTTGAGGTCTCCCAGGTTTATTGTCTTGGGGGACTTCAACATCCAGGCTGAGACTGGATGCATGGGGCGGAGCAGGAATTCATGGCCACCATGGAAACCATGGGCCTGTTCCAGGTAGTAAGGGGCCCAACACATGAGGGGGGGCATACTCTTGACCTGACTTTCTGCACTGACCTTGAGGGAGGGGGTCCGATGATTGGAGGTGTTATATGTTCAACTTTGCCGTGGTCGAACCATTACCTCTTGCGGGCTTGCATATTGGTGCGTCTATCTGTCTGTGGGGGAGGACCCATTAGGATGATCTGCCCCTGGAGACTTATGGAACCACTTGGGTTCTGGAATGCTCTGAGGGATTTGCCTGAAAACCTTGATGGCTGCTCCATCAATGACCTTGTGGCCTTTTGGAACACCTGGCTGGTGGAGGGCATTGATTAGGTGACTTCTAGGCATCTGCTTCCAGCGTTTTGCCACCACAGGTCACCGTGATTCATGGACGACCTGGGGCGGTTGAAGTGTGAGGGGAGGCAGTTGGAGCAATGGTGGTGCTTTACTCGTGCCCAAGACAATTGTTTGCAACATAGAGCATTGTGGGCAGCAAAGAAATGGTTCTTTGCTTCCCTCATAGCAGCTGCTCAGTAGCGTCCAGTGGAGCTGTTCCGGGTGGTATGGGGGGCTTGGTCAGTCCAGCCTGCTTCCACCTGGAACTGGATTTGTTCAAGGTCCGCTGTGACATGTTTTTGGCATACTTTGTGAACAAAATCACTCGCATTGAGCATGATTTCTACTCCACCCTTTCAGAGACAATAGCAGAACCAGAGGTTAGGAATGCCCTGTTTGGTCCGAGTTTATGGGATGAATTTCAATCAGTGACACCTGCCAAGGTGGTGGATGTGCTGGGGTCTGTGCAGGCTTCAACTTGTGAACTAGATCCTTGTCTGTCCTGGTTGGTTAAGACCACCAGGGAGACACTGGGACTGGTGCTGGCGGGGGTGATCGATGCCTCCCTTTGGGAGGGTAGGGTGCTGAACTTCCTCAAGGAGGCTGTGGTCTGGCCCCTTCTCCAGAAACTATCACTTGACACTGGTGCCCCAGTGAATTACTGACGTGTCTCTAACCTTCCCTTTTTAAGGAAGGTTATTGAAAAGGTAGTGGCCCGACAGCTGCAGAAGCATCTAAATCGCACCGGTTTTCTGGATCTCATGCAGTCTGGCTTTCGTCCAGGCTACAGCACAGAGACCACACTTGTAGAGCTAGATAAGGACTGTATGACCCTTCTGGTTCTATTGGCTCTATCAGCAGCGTTTGATACAGTGAATCACGAGATGTTGGTGACTTGTCTGTGGGACCTGACCATTTTACAGTGGTTCTGTTCTTACCTGGCTGGAAGATCTCAGTGGGTGGCCTTAGGGGACTGTACATCGTCATTTGGTGATCTCCTGTGTGGGGTCCTGCAGGGTTCTATTCTGTCCCCTCTCCTATTCAGTGTATACATGCAGACGCTTGGGGAGATCATATACAGGTGGGGGTACACTGCCATCAATACACAGACAACATCCAACTTTATATATCTTTTTCATCTGACCCAGGCTCTGCGGTCTTGTTGCTCTCCTGGTGTTTGGCCGCTGTGGGGGCTGGATGAGGTTGAGCCGATTGAAACTCAATCCTGACAAGAAAGAGGTGATGTTGGTGGGTGAGGTCAGTGCTCTGAGGCAGGGGGAAACCCTCATTATTGGGGGACTCCGTCCTCCATTGGTTTCATCTGTGTAGAGCCTTGGGGTGCTCCTGGATTCGCAGCTGCACCTGGATTTGCAGGTGTCAGTTGTGACCAGCAGCGCCTTTCACCAATTACATCTGGTGAAGAGGTTCCATATGTCTCCAATTCTGATCTTTCCACCATCATCCATGCATTTGTCACTTCAAGACTAGACTATTGTAATGCACTCTACGTGGGGCTGCCCATGGTGATGGTCTGGAGACTGCAGCTGGTACAAAATGCAGTGGCTCACCTGTTAATCAGGATGGGCTGCAGGAAGCACATTAGTCTAGTGTCCCAGGCATTGCACTGGCTGTCTATTGCCTCCAGGACTGATTCAAGATGCTGGTTTTAACCTTGAAAGCCCTACACAGCCTGAGCCCCGCTTATCTGAGGGACTACTTCACTCCCTGGGCCCCTCAGCATCCCCTGCAGTCACCTGGGAGTGCCCTCCTGGAGATCCCATGTCATCAGTGGTGTACAGATAGGAGGGCATTTTTGGTGGCCACACCGTCACTGTGGAATGAGGTCCTATTGGAGATCTGCCTTAGTCCGGATCTCCTCGCTTTCTGGCAGCATTGTAAAACCTGGCTATCCAGGTTTGTTACTCATTTTACAAATAATGGATCAAACAGTGACTATTATAAAAGAATATATGGTTTAGACTGTCATGAATATAACTAACTTCACTATAGACAACATACTTTATGTTAATATGCTCTATGTGACTTCATAGAACTAAATACCTACAGTAGTAGCAAGCTGAGCTGAAATAAATATCCGTGGCAAATATCATATCTGTTAATTTCACCTGCTACAAAATGGTGTCAATTAAGTGGAGCTCAACTACTATTTGGTTTCAGCTTCATTTCCCAAAATATGCATTTCAGTTATTTTAGTTCAGTTATTTTGCTCACTTTGGTATTTCAGCTATTTTGGGGGATGAACATTAGTGCCAATATTTGGGTGATGAACAGTAGTGCCAATAATATTGAAACAAAATAAATGAAATGACCAAACTGACCAAAATAAGAGAACCAAAAAATACAACAAAATATCAAAATCAAAACACAATTGTTTTTTTAAAAAAGGGATAAATTCTTAAGAGGATTGTTCCATAAATGGCCATTAGTCAAATCAGTTATGGGGAGACCTCTGACAGCCAGGGGCTGGGAGTAAATAGCACAAAACCACTAAGACCTGTTGTGCACTTTTCTAAAGCAACCAAAGTTGGCTATTTGAGACCAGATGCTGGGCTAGATGCAATCCGTGGTTTGACCCACTTCTTATTTGCTTATGACCATAATAACTGAACTGATATAAGCAGATAAACAGATATATAAATATCATTCCTTGAGGAATAATTATTTGGTGGTCTATCCAGAACTGTGGTATTAATGGTGAAGTGATTGAGATAAGGTGTACAACAGAATTCTTAAACACTTGAGACGAGTGACAGAAAGCAACCCTAAATAAATAGCACCACATTGGGTTTTTTATTTATTTATTATTTATACAAATAATTTCAGACAGACACGCGGCTGCCCACCAACGAAATTCCTCCAGGGGTGCACCCCCGCATCCTCCTGCTCCCAGCCCCACCTGGGTCGGGATCAGATGGACCCAACATGTTTCCTGGCCCATGGTCTGCCCAGTGCGCGGCACCCGGGGCAATGGCCGAACGGAAGCAGAGCAGCAGCGTGGGTCACGCATCAGAAGGACAGCTGCTCTGCTTCGGGCCAATGCCGTGGATTTGTCTGACACTCAGCAGTGCTCTGAGATGTTCAGGAGCACCACCAGCAGGCTGCCCCAGAGTAGTTGCAGCCTGCTCCGCCTGCATATCTGGTGGGTAGCCTTTAGACAGACGGGGACCCTGTGGGACCCTGATGTGGCCAGAACTGGGTAGCCCACTCATCTAAAAGCACCAATTAAGACACTAAGACTTGAGAATAAAAGGCTTTCCATTTTAATAAAAGAAGCAGTTTACCATGCTATAAAAAGAAATAGACAGCTGTCCAGGATGAAAAATCCAATTTTTGTCTGCAAATATTTCTCCACAGGGAAAATCATTTCAGGTGGCAGTTCTGAATTTGTCACTTTTCTTACATCCAGAAAAAAAATGATCTTGTAGGGGATCTTGCAAAGAAATACTTTTACAGTGTCTCTTGTACCTAGCAGAAAACAAACAGTATAGTGGAGCTCCTGATCTCGGCTTCTTGTTTTGCCTGCCTCTCCGCTTAGTCTGAGTTTCGCAGGGCAAAGATTGGCTGCCAGAACCAATTTCAAAGTACTCTGCTGATCCAACAGTTACAAATTCTGTGATAAATACTGCTGAGCTGCAGTTAGTTTTCTGTTTATTTTTAATCTCCTAAACTTTTTTCTCCTATTTTGGGCTACTTCCTAGATGTTCAACAGGGCCAAGATTTGTTTCTATATTGTAAGAAACAAATTTGTTAAGACAAAATAAAATGATGTTGAAAGCTGTTGGGAAATGGGCCATATTCCCTGAAGAAATTATGGGAAGGGGCTGGCAACTTGCAAAGGCGGATTGGCACTATATCACAGGATGAAAGAATGATGTTTCCTTGGCAATTGCCTGTTATCATTAACTACAAAGTGGACAGTGGGTCTAGCTAATACTATTTAAAACCTTTTATTTTACTTGTGGGGTTTCATATGTGAACCACAAGAACCTCATGCTGGAACTAAGAAGATGATAAACAAACAATATCCCATCACATAACTTCCCTTTTCCATGGAAATCTGGGTTCACAATTTGAGTATGCTAAGGCATCATCTGATTTTCCTCTGATATGAATTCTGTCTGCTGAATATGATTAATGCACCTTGCATATGATTTTGTTGTATTATACCTAATTGCGTTGCATTATGGAATAGAACAGCGGTGGCCAAATTATGGTTTAGGAGCCACATACAGCTCTTGGGCTGTTCACATGTGGCTCTTATCCAAGTCTGGTCTGGGAGCTCACACTGCCTTCATTGCACCTGAATCTTTGCAGTTGAATCTCAGTGGCTCATCAGAATGTCATCAGCCAGAAGTGCAGAGCACTTGCTCCACCAGCCAACCACAAGCAAGAGAGGTTTCCATGCACATATGCCTGTGTGTCTTGTAGCACTCAGCCATATGAAGATTAAGATTTTAGTTCATGGCTCTTGGGGTTGGAAACTTCAGCCAACCCTTGTATAGAGTGTGAATATGAGCTGCTCCATTTCAGTGTTTCCTTTGCTCAGAATTATTCTGAGCAAAGTGCCTTTCCCATGGTAGCTGATGCAAGACTAAGCAAAAGGAGAATTCCTCCCCCACTGTCTGTCATATGTTTGTAGAGCCATTCTTGAATGAGGTAACCATTGGAGGTCCTTGTGTCTCATCTTCCAAAGTAAAAGATACTCCCACCAGCAGATCTAGCTCCACATCCTCTAACACAACCCACCAACTTCTACCTCTGTACACACCATGTATGACTTCCTGATTATGAATATGAACTGAACACCTAATTTTCCAGTGATTAACTTATATTGATGATAGACAACATCAACCTTTTATGTAGCAAGGGGCTGAAGCAAGTTAGTAATTATGTCAACAGTCCTCTTTAGATCAATGCCTTAAAGCAGACGAACTTTTCAACAACATCTGCCAATTAGGAGTGACACATTATATTACAGTTCAATGTGATTGGGCTTCATAGACCCTTAGTAGCATTTTAAAAGTCTAACACAAATACTGGTCTCAATCTATAAATCACTCACTGCAGAGGCAGCCCATTGACTTCAATGGAAAGACTGCAGAATGAATTGAGGCTTCCAGTCAGTTTTATAGTGGACTGCATTTATCTGAGGTCACACATGTTTTTTTAAAAAGATCAATAACAGAAGAAAATGTAGTGCATGTATAAAATCTGTTGGGTGCCTGCCAGTCATCCAATATAAAGTGCTCTCTTCCCCACTGATAAGAAGACTCCTTCTGCTTCTTAAACTGAAGTGCAAAATAAAAGTATTTCAAATGCTACCTTGGTGTCCAACAAGAAGTCGCAGTCATGTCAAATTTATGGTCAAATTGTAACCTTAAACACAACAGGACAATCCTTATAGAACACTAAAGGTAAAAAAAATAAATGAGACAGTAGCCCACAGTAGCCTGCGAGCTACCTGCCTGTCAGTTCGGTGGCCACCAGATAACTGCTCACTCCTGCCACAGGGTGGGTTGACCAGTGGGCTGACTAGAGGTGTGCACCAGAGACCCATGTCATTTTTCCTTTTCCTTTTTGTTATTTAAATCTTTCATTTTTATTTTCATAAATATCAACATTTTGTTTTCATTTTTGGTTTCAATGGAAAACACATTTTCAGTTGTAACATTTTTCCGGCCATTATATTTGGATGAAACATGGAAGGATTCACCACCAATGGAAGGCATTGAGGCCACTTTCAAACAAGGCGCTTAGAAGCTCCTCCTGAGCCCCGCATTCAGAAAAAAGCCACATGGCGAGTGTTTACATGCTCCCCGCGCTGCCGGAAGTAATTTGCTGCCTGTGGTTGACAGCGGCAGCTGCTGGAGATGCGGGTCTTTAAAGAGTCATGTTCTGAAAGCCTGAAAAGTGAGGCTTTCAGAATGTGCCTCTTCAAAGCCCTGCATCTCCAGCCATCGCCGCTGTCGACAATGGGCAGCACATCACTTCTGGCAGCGCTGGGAGCGTGAAAACACTCCCTGTGCAGCTTTCCTATGAGTGCGGGACTCAGGAGACACTTCTAAGTGCCTTGATTGAAAGTGGCATGAGTGTACCAAATTTCAGAAAGACTGGATAAAGGTAACCGATTTTATAAGCAGTTGGATTGTGTTATTTTGCAAAAATCTGCATATACATTCATGGCTGTAACTTCTTTGTCTCACATCTAATGTGCATGAAACATGGCAAGTTTATACTCCTCCCCATGTTTACTACATATTCCAACTTTCAGAAGGATTGGATAAACAGTCTTGGTGGTATAAGCAATTAACTTATAAATGTATATCTGCCGGTAACATCTTTGTAGTCCAACCAGTGTACATGAAATTTAGTACGGCTGTATCTAACACCTTCAGGATCTTCTATGCCAAATATCAGAAAGATGTGATAAAGGGTCCCAATTTTATAAGCCTGCACAGCATATGCAGAGAATGAGCCTATGCCAGGGATTCTTTTATGTGTCACTGTGGTATAAGATCTGTATATGAAGCCAATTGGCCATCAGAAATGTCAACCAAATTTCCTCATTCTGTGCTGTGACCACCACAACCTCTCTCCCCCACTTGTTACTGGAAAGTCAGAAGCATCTATTTAGGAAAGAGCCAATAGAGATTCTCTTATGTCTTCTGTCACAGCGCTGCAGGATGTGATTGTGATGATAAATGGCCAGCCTCGATGTGTAAACCATGTCTCTTGATTTCTGGGATGCTCTCCTCAAAGTCCCAGTTATTTATGTTCCTTCTACACCCACCTCAGGGCCACCCCCTGTGCCCACCTCGAATCCACCACCAATTGGTCCTGTAAAGATGGAAGCATGAAGTAATTGGCCAGTATTGTGTCTTTCAGTCTTTTGGATTGCCCCCAATCCTCCCTTCCACAAACCTCCCTCCCCATGCCATGCCAGGTGCCTGCCTCTGACTGGCACTGCATGTGCTGCTATTTAACTGAATAATGGTTTTCAAGGGGATAATTTCAATTGCTTATAAAATTGGGGCCCTTTATCAAATTGTCCTGTAGTTTGGCAGAGATGACAGGGAAGGTGTGGGATATATTCCTGCCAAATGTCTTATAAACAGAATGGAATATAAAAATATTACAGTCAGAAATGCATTTTCAAGTTAATGGCTTCTAACATCAGCACCTTTTATCCAATATTTCTGAAATTTGGTAGGATTGGTAATATTGTGGAGTGTCATGGGGAAGGGGACTAAACCAGTGGGGGCTCCACAGGTTGAGGCTTCAGATCCCCGTTCGCTCCACTTATCCACGCACAGTCCCAGACTCCACAATCCAAAAGGGTCTCTCTGGGGGAAAATGCCCGTCAGGATAGTGTTTGGACCTATAGGCCTCACAGTGCCATGGTCCCTATCATCATTGGGTGCTCAGGGTTGCTGCGGAGTCTGAGTCTCACTCTGCCTCTCAACAAACAGGACCCACACCAGCGGGGGGAAAGGGAACACAAGTGGAGGTTCAGTGAACAGGAGGCAGGGGTAGGGGTCCCAGGAACGGAGGAGATGGGGCAGGGGTCTAGCACTCCCAAAGGGATCAGGGATGAGACCTCGGATAGAGGGGGGGGGAATGGGGATTTCACTCAACCCGTGCACTCTCCACGCACTCACTCTCTCACTCTCACTGTCGGGCCAGGGACACAACACAGGAAAGCAATGTTTAAACATTTTACACAACAACAGGGGACAAGGCTACACATAACACACACTACAGATTCGCAATTGCCACTTATCTCTCACTCCAGGGCCGGTCTCTCCACCTCGATCACCAGCGCCGAGTGCTTCTCAGCGTTGGTGTTTATACCCAGTGCCCCCCCCCCCGCGTGCTCCCGCAAGCGTGCAGAGTGGCGCGCAGGGGGTGTGGCCCCAGCCTGAGCCTCGTTGGGTCCTGATGCTCCCTGCTCTGCCTGTAGTCGAGCTGGGGAGGCATGCTGTGCATCTGGGGGGGGTGTCCCGCGCTACTGCAGAGGGCAGGGGTGGAGCTGAATCCGAGGTCCCCAGTGCCACTGTGTTTGCATTCAGGGGGCCCACCCCACCCCAGCTGACCTCCCGAGGGCGCAGGGCACCCCCGGAGGGGCTTGACAGGGAGAGACATATTTTTTTTCCTGGTTTTATGCAAATTGAACAGAATATAAAGAAGTTGTATCCAGGAATGTGTATGGACCTTTTCTTAAAATCACAACATTCAATTGCTTCTACAATCAGTTTCCTTCATCCAATCATTTTAAAATGTGGTGCAAATAGCACCCTCCATTGGGGGTACAACCTCCCCGAGTTTCATAAAACTTAAATAAGAATGAAAAAAGTTATAGCCAGAAATACATTTATTACAGTAAAAAAAAGAAAATAAAAAATGTAATAACGAAAATGAATTGTACACCCCTAGGGCTGATGGCTGCTACCAGACACATTGTCCAGAGGTCAGTGATGTGGCATGGGCTAAGGCTGGTCCAGCCGGGCTAATCCAGGCCCTCCTGTCTCTTAGGCCCCATGCAGCCCCTGCACATGGTGAGGTCTGCCAGCATTGTGGCCCCGGAGCAGCTGCTGCCACCTGTCAGCTGATGTCATGGCCATGAGAAGCTGCCACCAGCAGGCAGGGAGGAAGAGACTGAAGGAGATCACCCTTGCCCATGGGGTGTAAGGTCCCAGAGCCAAGCTCAGCCCAGTGCGGTCCCTCCCTCATCTCCCACCCCACACAACAGCAGGACCTGCTCTTGGGGCAGCAACAGTGACAAGCCCAGGCATGTAACGTGTGGCACAGGTGCTGCCTCTGCCCATGTGCCAGGTTGGAACCTGCCACCCCTGGGAAAGGGAGACCGGCCCACTGGGCTCTCTCCAGGTGCCACTGTGCCCAGGCAGAGCTACTGGTTTCCCTGCACCCTGGACACCAGCCAGGGGGGCCAGGGAAGAATGACAGCCCCTTGGGGTGGGGCCATGCATGGTCCCCAGACAGGATTGCTCTGGTCTGAAGTGATCTGCACTAGTTTCTGGCTGCTTTTTGGAAGCCTGTTCCTGCTTCTGGCAGCTGGTGGCTGCTGCCACTGGGCCCATGTCCTGCCCATGTGTTCAGTTCCTCAACCCAACCTGGGGAATATGGACAGTGCAGTAGCTGGACAGGGGGCTGCACATATATTCTGCTCTCCGCACTGGCCCAACAAGTGGCAGCTGTGTTGCTATTCCATGGGTTGGGCAGGGGATCTGGATGGCCACTGTCTCATATGTTTTCACCCTCAGTCAATAGCAGTTGACTACATGCATTCAAGAGCAAAACATGGCCCTACTGTGGCTCTAATACTGACATGGTTTTGCCAACTCAATACTACTTTTTTTTATTACAAGCACTTAACATTCTCTACAACCCTATTCAAAACAAAGTCATTAGGTTTTACCAGCACATGTTGAATCAATGATTAACCAGACTTAAGTTTACTGCAACGTGCTAAAACTTTTAGCTGACATTCAACCAGCTTCTACATTTGCAAATGAATGTGTTATCTGCACGTATCAGGCAACCCAACATCGTACTATGCAGGTTTGTTGCACTGGTATTTTCTTTGCAGACATTTAAATGGGTGCAGGTTTAGAAGGTTTGCCACCATTCAGCCTGAAGGATTTTCTTTCCCATCTCATTTTGAAGCTATTCAACACTCTTAGCAGTCTGGATAGTTGCAGTACATTAAGTAATCTGCAATCTACATTAAAGTACTCTATATGATTGGGAATGGGGTCCTTTGAATTTTCTATTAAGTACTGATACTCAATAATTTGAATTAAAATGTACTAACCTCTTCCCTCTGATTTCAGTGCTGTGGTTATGTAATGGACAGGGCATACTGTTTGTATTTCTTGTGCCCTTTCCCAATGCCTTTTATGCTGCTGCTACATCACTCAGCAAAAGGAACTCCAGGTAGGGTTAAGAGAAGTCTTTAATACCTTTAATCATTTGCTTAAAGGCATACTTCTTGAAGGTTTTAAGTGCTTGATCCTGGGTTTAAATCTCCCAGCTTACGTTAACTGACACAACATGAGAAAAAATTCAGATGGACTCTATCAGGATAGTACAGCCCAATGAGAGATCACAGTTGGGAAATTCAGTTACCGTACATCTCCCCAATGGCCTTTCACCAGCCCTTCTATTGGTCTTCATCCCCCTGTATACATCTAGGTCCCAAATTAGAATCTCAGATTTTCAAAATGCTGAAGAGGAGTGCTATGGAGACAGTTACTCTTCCTGCCTATCTTGCAGGAATGGACAGATCCATGATGCCAGCATGGAGGGAGGACAGAGTTGATGGATGGGGAGGAGAGTGGAGGGGAAGGAGGACTGTCCTGAATGAGAATCACTAGAAGGGAGTGGGGCCTCAGGCTAAATAGGAAGTTTATGTGAGAAGCACAGGAGTGAGGGCTGGGGCCAGGTAAGGTTTCTGAAAATGGGGGGGGGGGCATGTGCTCCCCTGTGCCCCTCCCACAAGTCACCTATTATGGTGGGGAATTCTGGATCCACTCCTGAGACAGAGAAGCCCCATTTCTGATTGACATATGCGCCACCCTCTGACCCAGAAGTCCCAAGCAACACTAGAATTATTTGAATACTAAACTCTGAGATATGTGAAACTGTAAAAAGGTTTATTGCTGTGGAAGGGTTTATT
Source organism: Sphenodon punctatus (assembly GCA_003113815.1). Taxonomy (NCBI): domain Eukaryota; kingdom Metazoa; phylum Chordata; class Lepidosauria; order Sphenodontia; family Sphenodontidae; genus Sphenodon; species Sphenodon punctatus. Next base: position 1,449,854 of record QEPC01005396.1, on the reverse strand, counting down.
ATTCTAGAGCAGGGATGGAGAACCTTTTCCATCCCAGTGGCCATTTTGAAAATTAGTACAGGTTCTGAGGGCTGCATACAAGTTGAGGGTGGGGTGGGGGGCTTAAGGGGTGTACTCAAGAAAAGGAGAGCCCAGATCATGGGATTTGTGCCAGGGATCAGTTCCCTGTCCTTGTGTACATGTCCTCCGCTTTGCTCGCTTACCCTGAGCTCAATCTTTCAGTGGCTGGAGGTAGAAACTGGATCCAGAAGTCAGATCCAGGAACCAGAAATGGGCCACATAAAAACATGCTGCAGCCCACAATTGTTCCTCACCCCTGCTCTAGAGTCTTCATAGTCCTTGTCTATTTCATTTGTAGTCTCTCTCTCTCTCTCTTTCTCAGTGGTGAGACATACCCCAAGCTAGTCTGCTGTTAAGGAATGGTTCCCGCTACTCCTCTTTCCCAAAGTCCCAGAAAGGGTGTTTTTAAATTAGACGCTACCACGCATGGCACGCATCCAACTGCTCGTTTGATGGTGGTGTGGGGGGATGCACGCTCCCATGACCCACGTGGCACCCATTCATGGCCACTCAGGAGGCACTGTCGAAAAATATAGTGTGTGTCACGCAGGGCAAGCCAAAAGAATGTGTGGGGACAGGCGCTCACGTATTACCACCCATGCCAGCAGACAGGTTCACAGCCAGCTGCCTCCCCAGTCCCACCCACAGCCCTGGCAGGAGCTCTCTGGGGAGCTCTTAAAGGACATGGGCACGAAATATAGCACCATGGTGGCTCGAAGCACAACAAAGCCCCCTTATGACACATGAGAGAGGAGCCAATGCCATGGAGGACAGTAGCTCAGACAGCAGCTTCCTGCCTCCCCCCCTCGTATGCACCTCTGTTGTTGCCTGAGACTGCCAGCAGTTGCAGAAGCTTCCTGTTTCCATGGTGACCGTGGCTGTGTGCCATGCCAGAGGGTGAGCAGTTGAATGGAGCTTGGGGTGGGGATGTTGCCAGGCTGGGGGGGGAGAGGGGGAGGTCTGCCTTTGTGAGTTGTTTGCAGGGCCGGTCCGTTGTGGTGCGAGTGCATGGAGGCTGCCTGTCTGGGCGCGGTGGCCACCATGGGAGCTGCCTGTTAGAATCCCTCCCCACTCACTCCATGAGCGTGGGCGCTCTTCACCCATGCCATTCGGCAGCCACAGGCCTCTCCTCAAGCCTTGCTCATTTAAAAACACTCTAAGACCACTTTCCATTACCCTCAAGCCACAGCAAATGTTATCAATCAAGCTAAAGGTGACTCATTCAGTTAACCTATTAGCCATTACCCCTCAAGCCCTCTTCCTCCCACTGAACTCTACATGGAGCAGAGAGCTGCTGGAAGTCCTTTGGGACTCAAAAGTTGGATGGAAATATTGTGTTCTCCCCACTACAATTACACCTTTGCTTATTCTGTCTCCATGCCTGTTTCCCACACTGCCTGCTGAGCACTGTAATGGTCTCCCTATCCCTGGTCACCAAGCACTTTCTTTTTACATATTCCTCAGCTATGGTTACTTCACGTGTGCTTCGTATATGATAATCTCAAAACAAACAATAATCCCCTGAATATGCTCCAGCTTTTTCCTCCTTGGGGCTTTTCAGTGTAACCCGTTCACTCTAGATTTCAAGTTCCTAAGGGCAAGGGCTCCAGGACACAGCAGGCTTGAATCCTCTGCCTGTGACACAGGCAGAGGATTCAAGCCTGTTGTTTTTTAAAATTAGCATATCAAACTGTTTTTAGAGCTAACGTGGTATCAAGCCACACATTTAACCAACTCAAAATCTTCAAATGAAGGAGATAATGAGTTACAGTGAAAATCTCCTGCAGTCCTCCTTGCCATCTTCATATTGCCTAGAGTGCTGCCAATAAAACACCACAACACTCCATCAGACAGACACTGAAAAGAAAAATGTACCTGAATGCCATCAGACTTGCACTCTAGCACTCTGTCTTCAAAGCAACCTCAGCAATGTCAAGAAGGAATAATTTCCTAACAGCACTGAAGTCATGACAGTCAGAGATGGCAATCTGTTTATAGAGAAGTATTTGAGGTTGGTGCTACAGTGCAGGTCAAATCCACTTTTAACATTTTCACATGAGTCAGGCTTGAATCCGGAGCTTTCAAGTCTCTATTCTTTCTCACTTCAGCTACACACTACACACACTGTTAGTCTCTGCTGAGTTCAGCCACTGAAGAAGGACTTGACATGTCCTTTCTCAGCAAGTTACATCATTTCCTTCCTGCTATACGACAGTAGTATAGTTAGCAGTGTGGTTGAGTGGCTAAAGTTCTTCACATTAAACGTTGTGTAGCCTTTCTGCTAGTTTTTTTTATGTCTAACCATGTAGCAGCTCATCACTCACTGATTTCTAGGGCAGGGCTCATGGCCCTGGTCAAAAACAAGAGTGGCTATGTACCTGGTAAAAAGTGTCATCATGATTATCAAAAACTAAATTAGAAAATTCTGGTCAGAGAACATCTTCCCAGACTAAAGCGATACTGGTTTGATACCTGATGCTTGCCAAAATCAAGACCTTCAGCTTGTTGATGGAGACAATCATAAAGCTGCAATAGGGAAGATCTTTAAAGTGACAGACCTGGACATCTAAAACTGCAGTTGTATAGTATAGATGTCAGCAGCAACATGTTGAGCAAAGCACTGTAGCTCAAAATGCTCTAGACATAGACATTGTTCAATATGCTCTTGGAAGAGTATTCTGGAAAAAAAACAGTGAGACACTCCTTTGCAAAAGGAAAAGAATCTACTTTCAAGGGATGATTTAAAACTCTTATAATTCTTGGATTGCTATCAAACCACCCTGGGATATTTAAAGAGTGCTCAATGCTTACTTTCTATAGGTTCAAGCCTCATTCGTCCAGGTGCACAAGGAGGTTACATACACGTAAATTGAGTACCAGTATGCCACAGTAGATTCCACTGGGTGGGTGCCAAATCCTCTCACATGGTGAGGGGCATCATTGTGCAGCATCACCACAAGCAGCCGGCTGCTGCTTATGAGGAGGAGGTGTGGAGCACAGCTCCTCCTGGGGCATATTTATGAGTGGTCAGACCATAGCCAAGTACTGAAGAGGGGTTGTGCCAGGCTCTGAGGGGTGACACCGCATGCAAAAATTAGAGAGGGTGATGAATAGGGGTCAAATGAGCAGCTAAACTGCTACTTGTGAGAAATTTCACCATATAGAGAACCGGAATTGATTTCCTGACCCCAATGCGATTTCTCAATTCTCACAATACCGTCCTGATTTACCAGCTGTTTACCACGTACAGCTCATACACCGCTCACCAGATTACTGAGGATACTGTTCTACTTCCAGGTTTGTTGTTTTTGCATTTCTGAGTCCGCCACTGTGTGAATGACCCACTCCTTAGCCTCCCCACAGTGCCCCTTAACCGCCACTCTAGTGCCTCCAATCAGAATTGCTGTTCTGTGTTGTTCTCTTTGATTTGACCAATCTTCAACTGGATTACAAGATTAGTAAAAGAGTCTGCATTACAGTGAATGAATGATAAGGAAGCAGAAGGTAAAATGGAGTGCCAGAGATGCAGTATTTTGTTGGTATTGCCTCTCAGGATTTGGAAATGAATGGCAAAGTGGTAAACAGCAAAACAGTAAATGGGATCCCAGTAAGTGGAAAATCTGTAAGTCGAAACAAAATTTTAGTTACGACATTACCGAGAGTTTCTAGATTCAACCGAGATGGTATTGGGAACTGGGATTTCAATGAGATTTCCCATTCTGGCAAAACCTCATTTCAGCCCTAGTTATGAACAGTGATAACTCTCACTGTGGAAGAGACTTTAGCACCCACTTCAGTATAGTGCTGCATTTTGACAAGCAACTCTCGTATGTGTAACCCACTCACAGGGTATTTTCAGATGTTACGAGATCATGCTCAACCACAAACAATGCCCTGTGGTGGGGAATGGTCCCATAACGTCTATTTTGATCCCTGCCAGATGTTCACCACAGTGAACCACCGGCGGGGATCAAAATAACCACGCTTTTGAGGATGGTCCAGGGACCATCTCCAAAAGCGTGGTCAAAGTGATTCCCGCCGGGGGTGAACATCCAGCGGGAATCATTTTTTGCCCCCAACATATGTGACATTACCACGCTCAACCACGGTGAGATTCACCGTGGTTGCACATGGTAAAACCCATCTGGCCCCTGACCATGGCCCAGAATCAGAGGCCATGCTCGCCACCGATTCCGGACTGTGGTCAATACCCCGGGGGGTGGACAGGCACTGCAGCCGCATTGGCCGCTGCGCCCGCCCATCTCCCAGAGGGCGGGCGGCCTCGGAAGCATGGGGGGGTGGGGCTGTGTGGCCACATGTTGCACCACGCAGCCCTGCCGCCTCCCCAATTCCCTGGCGGAATCTGCTGGCTCGTCTGTTGACGGGCTGGTCTGATTCCGCCGGGGAATCATTTGGGTGATTCCGTGACGGGGCCAATAGGGCCACCGTCACGTCTGAAATCACCCACACACTTGATGACTGAGAATTGTGCCCCATGTTTTGTTTTGGACATTTTGTTGTGATTTTCACAATATCCAGGTTTAAAGTACATCATATACTATCCTTTCAGACTCAAAATTTACTATGAGTAATTTCAGATGAAACAATACCACGGTCAACCACAGTGAATCCCCTGTGGTGGCTGTTGGTCCCATTACGTCTGTTTGATTACTGCCAGATGTTCACCCCAGTGAATCACGTCTCCCGGAGGGCGGGCAGCCAGGGGACCGTGAGGGGTGGGGCCATGTGGCTTCATGTCACGCCGCACAGCCCTGCCCCCTCCCCAATCCCTGCGAGAATCAGGCCGGCACGTCTAAAGGACAGCCGGCCTGATTCCTGACCGGGATCCAAAACAGAACAGATCCCGGTGCGTGATTCAGCGTGGCGGGCCTCTGGGCCCGGCACGTCTGAAATTACCCTATGTCTTCACCGTTGTTCTGAATAGCCAAATAATTTAAGATATATTTCTGAAGGTGTGCATAAACTAACTCAATAAATAACTCTCTTCAAAAGAGTTTTGCTGAAATAAAGACCAAACCCAATGAGATCCTAATAGCATAGTATGTCAGAAGCTACATGTTGAGCAAAGCACTCGTAGACATTGTCAAAAATGCTCCTGGGAGGGCATGTTAAAAATAAATAAATTAAAGAGTAAAAATTCAGGTTTAGGACCGCAGCTCACTGCATTATGTTCTGAACTAGACCCTAACTACATAATTGTTCTGTACAATTTCTATGATGAGGGGAGAATGAAATAACCCTAGATTAATAGAGCTTTGTTAGAGCTTGAATAATGTTAATACTTGAAAAATCAGCTAATACATTATCACAGAAATTAATTTCTAGAGAAAATAACTTGAAATTCTCCCTCATATATTGAAAACACTGTTGAGTATATGCTGTAGTTGTAGAGGGCAAGATGCAATATTTAAGTAATCTCTCTCTGTTGCGCCCAAGGAGATACAATTATCATCTCTTCCTAAAATTAAAGTTTATAACACGCATACCTCCTTCCTTCACAGCTCTGCTGGCTGGCACATGCTAACGTTTATCTGGTATTAGAATTAGCGGGAGAGGAGAAAGTATCAGACAGGTAAAAGCTTCCATGCCTATACCCCTACCCAGTGTCTGAGAAACCAACCCCTAACAGAGGTGGCCAGGAGGAATGCAGTTTTCATCTCACAACACTAGCTGACTAGGAGGTAGGGCTGGTTCAAAATAGCCATTCTGATATTGTGGAAAAGCTGATTTCAGAATGACTGCGTAATTTTACAACTGAAATTCCAGTCAAATGATCTGTGCATGTGGAGAACAGCTACAGTCATTTTGCATACACACACACAATATATATTTTTTTAAAATCAAGCTGTCCAATTGGAATCCCTCTCTTCTGGGAGGTCAGAATCAATCTGGTCCTGGTTGTTTATGCAAGGTTTGTCTTTTTTTTGCAGGTTAAAAATCTAAATTTGCTTTAGCCAAACGTTATTTACAGTCACTCCTCTTTCGTCTCAAAATGTTCCCAGTGTTATTCTATCTCAGTGTCTCACAGCTTCTTCTTGAAACTCCTTATATTAGGCACATTGCAAACACTAGTGACTGCTACAGCAGGTTTTCCTCCAAAGCAAAGTCCTGAGTATTTGATAACAAGACTGAGCTCTTTTTCTAGCCAGTTCTGGCTCTCTTCCCCTTAAGGGGGTTAACATCTCAAATATACTTAAAGTAAACCAAAGCACTTTTTGAAAGGTCAGTAAGAATCTGAACAGTTTGTTACATCTTCCTGGCTTTGCAGAATTGGAAACATAACCTTATTCTATCTTCCCAGAAGGAGATTAGGACAAGCTGAAGGTCAGTGGGTGGACTTTGAAATTCTTACTGGTGGGAAACTTTAAAATACAGAGGGTTCGGAAAGCAAAAGAATTGAAAGGATTGCTATGAATGCTGCAGGCAAAAAGGTGCAAGCTGGGCTTCAGAACTTAACTAGAAAATAGTTGAAACTTGACAGGATTTTCAGAGGAATGAATATGAAACTTGGACCAGTCAAAGAGAGAGATAACATATTAAGTCAGCGCCTAGAATGGATAGTTCATTGCTGTGTGCAAATATGAAGCTTTAAAATATTTCAAATAGAGATTTCTGCTATCGGAAAAAGTATGGATGCATGTTAGATATGAACCCCTTTTCATTTCTCTAACATTCCCACCTTTATGCCCTCCGGATGCCTTGCTGAGATGAAAATGTATGGAACAATCCATGAGCACTCATAGGCACAATAGGCACAAAAGCTGTAGGAGGGAAATTAATTTCCAGGAGTAATCACAGTTAACAGAATATTGGTGGAAGAGGAAATCCACTCCAGGTCAGGGAAACCTTCAGTGTCATTCTCTGCAAGGCATGTGTAGGGCATAAAGGTGATAATTTTATAGGAATGATCAAGGGATTCACATCTAACATTCACCGATTTGGCCAAATACAAAGCTAGGTGGCTAACAGTTGTGTCTACCTTATATTCTTCTGTGTTTACCATACTCAGAAGCTGTGCATGTGACCTGGACTTTGCTCCCACACTGAAGGGGAGGAACCTGTTCTCCAGATGTTCTAGATTCATATGAGCAAAGCCCCTTTTCACCAGATTTTCCTTGCAGTGGGAAAGATTGCACTTCTTGTAAATAAAAATAAGAAACAGGTGTAATGTAGGTATTTAGTGTACAGAATAAAGAAATACAAAATCTGAACATACTTCTTTTTGACTGGTGCATAGAGGTGTGCAGCATGGACCCATGTTGCTTTTCATTTTTGTTATTTAAATTTTTCATTTTCATTTTCATAAATAACAAAATTTTGTTTTCATATTTGCTTTTGTTCTCAATTTCCATTGGTTTCAATGGAAAACACATTTTTGGCTGTAACATTTTTTTTTTCATTATATTTGGATGAAACTTGGAAGGATTGTACCTCCAGTGGAAGACATTAAGTGTACCAAATTCCAGAAAGGTTGGATGAAGGATTCCGATTTTATAAGCAGTTGAATTGTGTTATTTTGCAAAAATCTGCGTACACATTCATGGCTATAACTTCTTTGTCTCCCATCTAATGTGCATGAAACATGGCAAGATTACACCACTCTCCATATTTGCTATCTATTCCAACTTTCAGAAGGATTGGATAAACAGTCCTGTTGGTATAAGCAATTAACTTATAAATGTATGTTTGACTGCCAGTGAAGATTCTCTTATGTCCTCTGTCACAGTGCTGCAGAATGTGATGGTGATGATAATTGGTCAGCCTGGATGTGTAAACCATGGGTATTTTCAGACGTTAGGGTACCACACTCAACCACAGTGAATCCCCTGTGGTGGTGGGTGGTCCAGTAACGTGTTTGCGCACTGCCAGATGTTCACCACGGTGAACCACTGGCGGTGAGCAAAATAACCATGCTTTCTAGGATGGTCTGGGCACCATCTTCAAAAGCATGGTCAAAGTGATTTCCACCGAGGGTGAACTCCCGGTGGGAATCACTTCTTGCTGCAACAGACATGACGTTACCACGCACAACCACGACGGGATTCACCGTGGTTGAGCATGGTAACATCTCGTCTGGCCCCTGACCACAGTCCAGAATCGGCGGTCATGCTCGCCACCAATTCCGGGCCGTGGTCAATACCCCAAGGGGCGGGCGGGCACCATGGCCGCATTGGTCGCTGCGCCTGCCCATCTCCCAGAGGGTGGGCGGCCTCAGGAGTGTGGGGAGGCAGGGCTGTGTGGCTGCACATTGCACCATGCAGTCCCGCCCCCTCCCTGATTCCCCGGCGGAATCTGCCAGCTTGTCTGTTGATGGGCCGTTCAGATTCCGCCAGGGAATCAATAGGGTGATTCCGTGATGGGGCCAATAGGGCCCCCGTCACGTCTGAAATCACCCCATGTCTCCTGATTTCTGGGATTCTATCCTCAAAGTGCCAGTTATGTCCCTTCTATGCCCACCTCAGGGCCACCCCCTATGCCCACCTTGAAGCCACCGCCAGTTGGTCCTGTAAAGATGGACGCATGCAGTAATTGCCCAGTGAACGTGTCTGTCAGTCTGTTGGGTTGCTCCCCATCCTCCCTCCCCCTGCCATGCCATGTGCCTGCCTCTGACTGGCACTGCATGTGTTGCTATTTCTTTGACTAATGGTCTTCTAAGGGGACAACTTCAGTTGCTTATAAAGTTGGGGCCCTTTATTAAATTGTCATGTAGTTTGGCAGAGATGACAGGGAAGGTGTGGGATACATTCCTGCCACATATCTTGTAAACAGGATGGAATATAAAAATGTTACAACCAGACATGCATTTTTAAGTTAATGGCTTATAACATCAGGACCCTTTATCTAATTTTTCTGAAATTTTTCAGGATTGGAAATCTTGTGGCGGGACATAATATTCCCAGATTGTATCTAGGAATGGAGCTTTTCTTAAAATCACAACATTCAATTGCTTATAAATTTGGTTTCCTTTATCCTATGTTTATGATACTTGGTACACTTAGTGCCTTCTGTTGGAGGTACAACCTCCCCAAGTTTAATCATAATTGAATAAGAAACAAAAAGGTTATAGCCATAAATATGTTTTTCAGTGTTTTCCCATTATTTCAAAAACAATGTTTTTGTTTTCATCGTTATTGTTATTATTATTATTCTTCATTATTACAATAACAAAAAAGAAAGTTAAAAAATGGTTTGTTATCATAATAACAAAAATGAATTGCACACCCCTATGGTCCAATGCATCCTCCCCAAATGGAATCGGCAAGCAAGATTGGTATACTTCAGAGAATCATTTTCTCAAATGTTTTGGACAACTAAGGGTGTTCTGGAGGACCAGAGAAAAGCCAAGACAGCATTTATTTTTTGTAAAAGGAAAAAGGAATGACTTGGCAATTATCTATTTGTAATTCTAATTTCTAACAACAATAAAATAGTACATGCACTGAAACGGAGAAAAAAATCACTAACCAGGAGAGAAGATAATGGAAAGAAAGACACTAAACTTTCTGTTTTTAAAAAGAATATATCTTGTCAAATAATTTAGATTGTTTTTTTGACAGAACTGCTCAATTAATACATGAAGGGAAGTATATCAGGTGTTATCAAATTAGATTTTAGGTAAGCTACGAACTCATTAAATCATACTTGAAATCTGGACTCATATTGCTGGGAATGGGAAAGTAGTCATGTGGGCTGCCCAAAAATCAAAAAAAGAACAATACCACTATGGGAGAATATGCTTTCTTTCATATCTTAGATCAAGATCTTGCTATTGAACATCTTTACCAACAGTGCGGAAAAAACAACATATTAATGGAATTTGCAAACTGTTAAAAACTCTAAATATAACTCAAGACAGAGTAAAGAAATAGGACTTGGGAAAAGATTAGTATCCTAGATGGGAAGCAACAAAATGGATTTCGGTGTATAATGATACAGCTTATTGCATATATGGCAGTGGCAGTCACTTGGAAATTGCAACGGACCAGTTCAGATGTAGGAATTGTTTAATAAGGCCCAAGTGACTGGGAATGAATAGCACAGACAGGAAGAAAGTGTATGACTATTGGTAGTTGCTATCCTGCCTTCGTCCGCCTTGCCCCCACCCACCACGTCCTCAAGTCCCTCCTCAAAACCCACCTCTTCCGCACCGCCCTTATGAACTCTTGCTAAGCACCTGTTATCTGCAAACTCCCAATTTACTGTAACCAAGCCAAGAACGTGTACCTGAGCTCTCGCATCCTCATGAATGTCGCATCCTTTGTCTCTCCCTCTGTTTTCCCCTTCCCTGTCTCCCCTCCCCCTGTCTTTAGATTGTAAGCTCTCGAGCAGGGACCATGTCTATCTTATTCTTTGTAAGAGCCAGGTATATTGCTGGCGCTATATAAATGCTAATAAAATAAGTAATAATAATAATAATAATAATAATAATAGGGCAAATATCAATACAAATATTTTGTATTGCTTAGATAGTACACACATGGCTAGCTGGCTGACCCCCTTTATCTCATAAGAATGTAAGTAGTGCCATACTGGGTCAGACCAATGCTCCATCATGTCCAGCACCCGTCTCCAACAGTGGCCAATCTCAATCGCTTGGAAGACGAACCCAGAAGGTCACAATGGGGCGATCCATCCCGATTGTCCCAGCTCCTGACAGTAAGAGGTTACGTTCTAGAAAACCTACCCAGCTAACAGCTGATAATGGACCTATCCTCGAGAAATTTGTCAAATCCTTTTAAAAACCCAGCTATACTACTAGCCTTGACAACATCTTCTGTGAACAAATTCTACAATTTAATTGTGCAATGAGTGAAAAAATACTCGATTTTATTTGTTTTAAATATGCTGCTTGTTCGTTTCATGGGGTGTTCCCTAGTTCTAGTATAACAGGAGAGGGTACCATTCCATATTTACTCATTCCACACCAATCATGATTTTATAAACTTCTATCATATCCTCACTCAGTCGTCTCTTCACCAAGTTGAAAAGTCCTAACCTATCTAGCCTCTCTTCATAAGGGAGCTGTTCCATACCCTTTATCATCTTTGTTGCCTTTCTCTGTACCTTTTCTATTTCTACTTTATCATTTTTGAGATGAGGTGACCAGAACTGCACACAATACTCAAGGTACAGTTGCACCATAAATTTATATAGCGGCATTATGATATTTTCAGTCCACTCGTTTTTAACTACCTTGAATAACTACCTTGAATAACTGTTTCATCTGCAAATTTGATCACCTCACTCTTTGCTCCCTTTTACAGCTCATTAATGATTACATTAAACAACACTGGTCCCAGTACAGATCCCTGAGGCACTCTGCTATTTACTTCTCTCTATTGTGAAAACTAGCATTTAGGCCTACTCTTTGTTTCCTACCCTTTAACCAATTATCAGTTCACAATAGGGCACTGCCTGTTATCTCATGGCTTTTTAATTTCCTCAAGAGTCTCTCATGAGGGACCTTATCAAATACTATCTCACCCTCACTCACACACATTCTCTAGCCTGCCTGCCTGCATTTCGGTTCTACTACTCTTCCCTTCTGCACCACTTCTCTCTCCTCAGCCCTCCTAATTCACCCTGCACTTTTCCACAGCAGCTGCTTTTCTCCCCAAAGCTCCACAACCCTTCCTTACCTTGCTCCCCTGGGCTCCACTCTCCTCTCAACAGCTCCTAACTCATGCTACGCCATGTTCCAATTTCTTTCCATAGTCCCACATCCCCCTGTGTCTCTAGTTTCTGCTTCCTACAGCACTGCTCCCCTTCACCCTATACCACCTAGATCTAATCCCACCTACCTACCTCCCCCCTCTCACAGCCCTCTTCACCCTCTTGTCTCCATGGCTCCACTCTGTTCCTCAAAGTCCTTCCTTAACGTGTAGCTCCCCCAGTTCCACTCTGCTGTTTGCAGCCCCTCCTCACCCTGACGTTCCTCCTCACCCTGATGCTCCTCCTTCTGCCCCATCTCCTCTAGCTCATCTCTACTCCCCCAGCACCTCTACACCCTGCAGCCACTTGGCTCTGCTCTCCGCCCAGCCCCTCCTCATACTCCCATCTCGCCTCCGCAACCAGCAATACTGGTGACTGCCTAGCTCTGCAAAAGATCAAACTTTAAAAGGTCACATTTTATCCCTATATATGTACACAACTCCCAATAGGATCCACATGTGCAACATAACAGAGCCTGATCCAAAATTTCAGCGATCCTATGGCTTGTTGGGACATTTTTTGGAGAGCTTAAGTTGCAGTTGAATAGGCTGTATTTTGATGCTTTGACTTATTGTTTGATAATTTAGTGATAATATTTCCAAATGATACTTGTATGTTAATACAGAGTTTGTGATTATCAGAATTTGTGTGTAGCTGTCTTTTTTTAAATTACACTTTAGTAGCAAAGCTGAACAAGAAAGAATATTCCTTTTTAAAAGAATGTCTGTGTCTTTTTAATACCACGAGAATTTCTAAGAAGCATCCTATCTATTCCCGCCTGAAAACATTGTTTTCTTTATAAACAGAATGTTTTATGTTTGTTGCCTAACTCTGCCCTTGGCTAACACCTATGAAAACTCCAGCAACATCAATGAAAGTGCATAAGTCAATTATATTATTACATCTATATGTTATCGTAATACATACTAATATACTGCTCATGTTAGATTTATTAAACCAGTCAGCTGAAGAAACTTCCTGGACACATTGTTCTGATTTGCTCCTGGAACTAACTGCAAAGAAATAAACCTACCTTGCATGTTCTAAATGACAAAATATTGCCTGGAGCAAAGTTGTTTCTATTACTTAAGTCACAAAGAAACAAAAATTAATCTTTCTAAAGTGGAAAATGGTGCTTACTGAAATTAGGTTGAGTCCATGGTGAGCAAAAAAAACTTGTCATGAAAAGCTGGCAGAATTAGCAAATATCTAAAGAGAATTTAGGAACCATCTTGAAAAAAATAGTGTGTCTAGAGACATAAGAATAGCCATACTGGGTCAGACCAATGGTCCATCAAGCCCAGCACCTATCTCCGACAGTGGCCAATCTCGGTTGCTTGGAGAAAGTACCAAAAAGGTCACAATGGGGTGATCCATTCCCTGTTGTTCACTCCCAGCTCCCGAAAGTAAGAGGTTAGATTCCCCAAACCTACCTGACTAATAGCTGCTGATGAACCTATTCTCCAGAAACATATCAAACCCTTTCTTAAATCCAGCGATAGTACTGGCCTTGACCACATCTACTGGCAAGAAATTCCACAATTTAATTGTGCGTTGAATGAAAAAATGCTCTTTTATTTGTTTTAAATATGCTTCCCGTTAGTTTCATGGAGTGTCCCCTAGTTCTAGTACTTTTTGAGAGGGTAAATAACCATTCCCTATTAACGTGTTCCACACCACTCATGATTTTATAAACATCTGTAATATCCCCTCAGTCATCTCTTTTTCAAGATGAAGATCCTCAAACTATCCAGCCTCTCTTCATAGGGGAGCCATTCCATACCCCTTATCATTTTGTTGTCCTTTTCTTTACCTTTTCTATTTCTACTATATCTATTTTGAGTTGAGGTGACCAGAACTGCATGCAATATTCAAGATGCAGTTGCACCAATGATTTAAATAGTAGTATTATGATATTATAGAGTGGCATAATCCACTCTATAGTTAAGGTGTCTTGCATGCTCCATTATAAAGCCCAAACATTCTATTCATTATAAAATTGGCATAATTAAAGTGGGTGGCGATTGTGAAATTTGTGGTGAAGGATCACTGGAGTCAGCTGTTTATTCTGTCCAAATATCAGCTGAATCGGTTGGGTAACAACTGAGATATTGCAGTTTGTAAACAATTTGAAGCGTGTTTTTTCAAAAGTTAGACTATGGGTGATTTCAGACGTTATGATATCACAGTGAACCACGCTCAATTCCGCGTGGTGGCTGTGATCGCGTAACGTCTGTTGGGGGAAACGGATGTTTCCCCCAGATGTTACCACGGCATGGGATTGCATTCAACACATGAGCGGCCGAAGCGGCGGGACCGGAGGCTGCCGCATGTTGAATGCAATCCCATGCTGGAGTGAACCCCGGCGTCTCGTCTGGTCGGGCGCCACGGCCCGGGATCACCAGCGGGACCCCGGCCTGTGGCGAATCCAGCCCGACTCGGCGGCCGCATTGGCCCTGCTGCCCGCCCGTCTCCCCAGAGGGCGGGCAGCGGGGAGCGTGGAGGGGGTGGGGCCGTGCGGCCGCACGTTGCGCCACGCGGCCCCACCCCCTCCCCAATTCCCCACCGTCATCCCCCCGGCACGTCTGTTGCAGCGTTATGGGGTGATCCCGGCGGGGAAGGAATTCGGTGATTTCGGTACAGGGCCAACGGGCCCCGTAACATCTGAAATCACCCCATATTGATCTTGGCAGGGTAAAGATGTTTTGTGTTGGTTGGGAGGAGGTTTAAGCCTTTTAGAAAATTCAAGGAGGCTGCCAGAGGGTGTCTTCTGGTTTACTTTTTACAAATCCGGTTAGTAGTTTTTAAGTTATGACATTTTGAAAATTCAGTGTTAGCCTTTGGAGACCATCCTGAGTGTGGAGTGTTTGCAAACATTCTATGTGTAATGCAGAGACTGTTTAAAAGCAAACAGTCATGAATACTGGGGACTACAACTCCCAGAAGGCACTTCTTGCTAGAGTCTATCAGTGCTGGGGAAAGAGAGGGAACTTCACCTCCCAGGGGGCAGTGTGAGTGACTGGTCAGCCATGTTTAGAGATGATCTGGTAGGTAGAGGAGGAGAACAAGGCCAGTGGAAGGAAGAAAGCTGAAGGTCATTCTGATCTGATCCTTCACAGCAAGCGCCTCAGCTTGGGGGCCAGGAATGCTGAGATGGCTAAACAACAGAGCTAGCTAATCCCACAGAAACGTTTGTGGTAGCTGATCTTGCCCCTTAAACCCACCCAGAACCACAGCACGCATGAATTTCAGTGACAGTCCTTCTGCCTCTAAAAACGTGGGGTGTCTGGGCTGTGGCTCCAATGGGGCACCCCATTGGAGAAGCATGGCTGAGACCTGAGTGCTGGAGTTTGCCTGGGAAGGTCCCAGGTGCAGGAAGAAGGTAGAGGTTTATCGCAGAAACAGGAGGCTACAGGCGGGATGGAATCGATCATCTTTCAGTGCTTCTCCCTCCGACTTTCCTAACCCCACTAAGGAATGAGGGGTAAGTGGGTGCTCTGGGCTGATATAGTGGGTGTTCTGCAATAGAGGGGCAGGGAGATGGTGAGGTCCTGTGGGGCAGAGTGGCAAGTGTAGTCCTCTTGGGAGGACTCTTAAGAGTGAGCCTCAGCCCAGGGAGGGAAATCCTATGAGGGAGCAGGGAGGGAGGAAGTATACATGAAGGGGGGAGGGGTACATTAAGGGGAGAGCGTAGGGGCAGAAACTTTGTAAATAGCTTCCACAGTGGAAGCCATGCACAAGGGGAACACTCTACAGAGAGCAGCTTTATCAGGGGATACAGATTATGGAACCCAGTAAAGGGGGAGGTCTGCAGAGTGAGCAGCATTCTGCAAGAAAGGAAGCCCTGTCCAAGGGGGAGTAAAGTGTGGGGAGTCTTGTAGAGACAGAGAGTTGCAGAATAATGGCCATTATTGTGCCGAGAGAGTGAGCCCTGGACAGAGAAGAACTGAGTGAAGGAGCTTTGAACAGGGGGAGAGCTGCAGGATGGGCAGCATTATGCAAGGTGGCGAGTCCTGTACATGGGCACAGCAGTCAGGGAGCCCTGTACAAGGAGTGAACTAGGAGTAGAGTTCACTCTACTCTACAAGGGAGTAGAGTAGAAGACTCCTGTAAAAGTCATGAGCTAGAAAGATCAAAGGTATCAGTTTTTGGAAGTTTGCAATGCTTAAACCGAACCAAAGTTGTTGTATTCTTAGTAAAGCTGGGAGCTACCAATAAAAATCCAGCTTCATCTTACTTGCTATTTGAAGGAAGTAACAACCTTCTAAACCGAAGGGAGCAGCTCTTCCACCTTGGCCTCCCCTAAGCTCTACTCCCATAGTTGTTCTGCTGCTTAGCATTCTACTGAGCGAGCAGGAAAAAATGTCACCATTGTACTTAACAAAAACTTGGGATATTCCATAATCAAAAACCCTCCAGTTTGCAAGAAGAATTAAGGCTCTTGCTAATTCAATCATGCACTAAAAAGAATGGAAATTGCAAGTTAAGGCTCCCGCCTTAACTTCCGTGCCATGTTAGCAGTAAAGATGCTAACATATTGTGCTCACTTACAACTTAGGCTCCATGTGCCCACGCTTTGCCTTCACCTTTCAGCCCCAATCCTCTTCCTCTTTGCAGGTTGGGGGAAACACTGAAGGTGGGGACTAGAGGTGTGCACCAGGAACCCATGTCATTTTTCGTTTTCGTTATTTAAATCTTTGGTCTTTGTTTTTATAAATATCAAAAGTTTGTTTTTGTTTTTGCTTTTGTTTTAGTTTACCATTGGTTTCAATGATTTTTCATTATATTTGGATGAAACTAGGGGGATTGTACCTCCAATGGAAGGCATTAAGTGTACTAAATTCCAGAAAGATTGGATAAAGGAATCCAATTTTATAAGCAGTTGAATTATGCTATTTTGCAAAAATCTGTATATACAATCTTGACTGTAACTTCTTTGACTCCCATCTGACTTGGAAAGTTTATACCCCTTCCCATGTTTACTATCTATGCCAACTTTAAGAAGGGTTGGTTAAAGGGGCCTGCTGGTATAAGCAATTAACTTATAAATGTTTTTCTGACTGTAACACCTTTGTAGTCCAATCAGTATACATAGAATTTGGTAGGGCTGTATCTCACACTCTCAGGATAATCTCTGCCAAATATCAGAAAGATGTGATCAAGGGGTCCAATTTTATATGCCTGCACAGCATGTGTAGATAATGAACCTATGGGATAAGATCTGGTTGTGATGCCAATTAGCCAGCAGAAATGTCAACCAAATGTCCTCATTCTGTGCTGTGACCGTCCCAACTTTTCTTCCCCACTTGTTACTGGGAAATCAGAAGCATCTGTTTAGGAAAGAGCCAATAGAGATTCTCTTATGTCCTCTGTCAAAGTGCTGCAGGATGCGATAGTGATGATAACTCACCAGTCTGGATGTGTAAACTATGTCTCCTAATTGCTGGGATGCTACCCCCAAAGTTCCAGTTATGTCCCTTCTATGCCTGCCTCAGGGCCACCCCCTATGCCCGCCTCGAAACCACCACCGATTGGTCCTGTAAAGCTGGAAGCATTTCCGAGTATAATGTTTGTGATTCTAGTTCTAGGGGTTAAGTGTTGCCTTCTCAAGCCCCAAGCAGGGCTGTGTATCTATTTTCTTTATTCTGTGTACTGCAGGGGTCAAATGTTGCCAGCATAAGCCCCGAGAAGGCATTCTAATTTTAATTTCAATTTAATTGGCCCCTGAGTTTTGTGTTTTGTGATTTGGGATTTAGGGGTCAAGTGCTGTCCGCTGAAACCCTTTATGGGCTGGGCACTCATATATTTTGCTCTGAGTGCTGCAGGGTCAAGTGTTGCCAGCACAAGCCCCAAGAAGGGTGAGGCATCTTATGATTTATGATTTTCCAACATTGTGATTGCAATACTGGTCCCAGTGGTCAGGTCTTGCCAGTGAAATCCCCTAGAAGGCACGGTATATTACGCTACTATGAATCTTGATTTCTCAAGAACTTAGTGCAAGATGTAGTCCAGGGGCCAAGTGTGCCAGCTCAAGCTGCGTGAAGGGCAAGGCCTTTTTTTTCTTCTGAACTATGTGTTCTTATGATTGTGACTTAGGTCCTAGGGGTTAGGTGCCATCAGTGATAGCCCTGAGGGTTGGATTGCTGAGGGAATGGGGGATTGCTGAGGGAATGTCTGTATCCACATCAACCCATGCTGGCTTCACAGTGGGGACAGGCATGGAAGAATCTCTACCAGTGGTTGCAGGTTCCGTGATGGTTGTGGTTGCAGTAGGAGAGCCATATCCACCCACTCCTGGCCACTAGCAAAGGCGCAGCCATACAGATGGGTTGCATGATGGCTCCATCCACACACAGGAAACAGTCCAGGAGCTCATAGTATGGAACTATTTGCCTCCTGCAGCAGGAAGTGAAGCGGTTGTCCTAGAACTCGTACTCACACCTCGAGTCCTTGACTTGTTGCCAGCACTGGTTCATGTGCCATGTGTAGTCCTGATATGCCATTTGGACCAAGATTTCCTGACACTCTGCCTTATTCCTACAGCACTTCACCAGTGCATATTGGATCTTCTGCTTACCCCATAGATCAATGAAGACCTTGGTCTCTTCTTTAGTCCAGGGAATGCAGCATTGACAGGTGACTCTAGTCTGTAAGCAGTGAGTGGCTGCAACTGAATGGTGGAGGTAGCAGTGCTGGCTGTTGGCTTGAGCCATGGCCCTGGCGATGGTAATCCTTTGCAAGTCATTCATGAGAATGCAACAGCTTGGAAATGCAAGCATTGGGCATGTGCTTCAAACCAGGATGAGCTAGGAGAACACATGTTTGAAAATGGTGCGGTGGGTTTTAAAAAGGGCTACCGCCTTCAGTCATTTTTTTACCTGACACTTTCATTTTGGCCTATGGGAGTGTCAGGTAAAAAAACCCACTACAAGTGGCAACACTAGTTTTAAGGCAGATGTTACGTGCACACCAGTGAGAGCGAGAGCAGAGAGAAGAGTTGGAAGTAGTCACTCCTCAGAATGTTCTAGGGTCTTCACCTGCGACTCTATGCTGCTGGTGGACCTGTACACATGGCGACTGCACACAATCTAATTGATAGGACACAGTAACACAGGCACACATTAGCCTGCATTTGCCCACATGGAGGGCTCCACATGCTCTGGAGTGGGGACTGAGTGTGGGCTGCATATCCACTGAGTAGTGGCCACGTGGTTGGCTGGAGTGAACATCTAGTAAATAACACCTGGTGTGGACTAACATCTTGTTTGTTAATACCCATAATAAGGGAGTGATCCTCGTATTTTATAAGATTTAATTTAACCCCATGCAAAGGGGCAGTATAAGACTTGTCAGTAACCAGGTCTTGAACCATCAACCCTGGGGTTCTTGGGGCAGTACAAATGGGCGAAAGCTGTTTGGAAGTTCAGAGTTCGGCCCGAACTCGGCCTGTTCGGACAACAGAACCGAACGCTCGAACTTCCGAACAGTTCAGAAAAGTTTGGATGAGTTCGGGGGTGGGAAAAATGTGACTGGAAGGGGGAGGAAGCTGAGGAGCAGACTTCCTGGCACCAGGGGTGGACACCAGGGGTGGTTTCAGGGCTAAAAATACTGATACCGAAAAAAAAATTGGTTTTGGTTTTGGTACCGATAGCACTTTTTTTGAATGTTCAGCCAAGTTTGGACAAACTGAACTCCACCGAACTGAACAGCCGAATCCAAATTCAGGTTTTGAACTGAACGACCAAACGTCAGAACATCCGAACGGCGTTCTGTTCGCAACAGGTGGGAATATCAGTTCTCCCGAGATCCGATATTGCTGGTATTTGGGTGTATCGGCTTAATCCGATAAATCTGATATTTACCTGTACTGGCATACCGGATTTTTAACATTGGCCGTGGTACCGGGTTTTTTACATTACGGCCATTGAAGTCAATAGCCGCAATGTAAAAAATCCGATACCGCGGTCAATGTTAAAAATCCGGTATGCCGATACTGGTATATCCAGTAGCTGGGAGATCTGATACCGGTACACCCGGGACCCGGTATTCTCCCCGGTGTCCCACCCCTACTGTTCGCCCATCCCTATGGGGCAGTGGCTGCTTCTACAGTGCTGTTGCTTTACCTTGTCTCAAGCCCAGTCACACACACACACCTCCAAAGAGGCCTCCCTACCTTGCTCTTGCCACACCCCCTCCTGGAAGTCTCCTGCCCTATCATACCTCCCAGCTTCTTGGTTGGATGCCAGCCAGCATATAAGGCTGTCTGGTAGCACCACGAAGCTGGTTGGAGCAGCTCTCTCTCACTCTTCTTCCTGTTTCCAGCTCTGCCTTTCAACTTTTGCTCTGTGTCTTGTTCTTAGTTCCAAGTGCTTGCTCTTGTTCCTAGTCCTACCTCTCCTCTAGTCCTTGTCTTTAGTCTTGTCTCCTGTTCCCCTTCCTCTCTTGCCCTCCAGCCTTGATCCTGACCCTTTTCACCCCAAGCCCCACATCCACCGACATTCTAGATGCCCCTCACCCCATGACCCTTACACTTGGATTTTACTTGAACCCCATCTGGGGGCTTGTGACTTAAGACACAGATCAATCTTGTGCAGGTCCTCTGCACAATAGCACATCTGACTTTAAATGAGCGTTATATGCAGTGATAGTCACATGATTAAATACACTGGTACTGTTAATTTGCGAAAATGTCAGGACTGAGAGTCAGAATTTATGGAGTATGCTAAACATGCACAGAAGTCCTGTCCATAGCTTAAATTATTCTTGAGATACAAATATCACATTCACCACAATTACTGCCATTAAGGTGAAGCCTAGTATATAAAGGCAAATCTGTTATTTTAAGACTAAAACTTGCAATCTTTATTCACTCAAAATGTCATTCCTTTAAAGTCAGTTTTGCCTTAGTGAGGGCCTCCTAGAAAAAGTACAGTACCACATTTTTCTTTCCAAACATATCAATTCACAATCAAATATAACTATCCTGCACCCACAGCACATGAGCTCTAAATTAGCGAGCCAAACAAATATCTTCCTCTGCACCGTGGGAATAATGGCACATATTTAGAGTAAAGGTTGCATGGTATGGGGGTAAAATCTAAATAAACTGTCTTCTTCCCAGATTTTTAGTCTCTGGCAAACTCAGAGGGCAACTCAAGGTCATTTGCAGGAAGCAGTTTTATGGCTCTCTTTATCTGACTAAGAACTATCTTCACCTTTTCCCACCTTGAAAAATCCACTTGATACCATTGAGGGTCGGATTTCTGTTAATGACATACCCTCCAACGCTTGACAGAGAAAAACAGACACACTTAATGCCAACCCTAATTTGGGGCTGAGCTGGAAAAAAAGGATGTCTGTGTCAGGGGCTCCATGCAGTGGCAGAGCAAGGCTGTGTTGGGCCAGGGATCATGTCAGCAGCAGCCTGCCCTACTCTCTGAAGCAGTAGGTATCCCACCAGGATGGAAATTTTAAGAGTGAGTGGAGGTGGGGCCAGCTCTCCACCCTCTCCCACTCTGAAAACATCCTTCTTACAGTGTTATTATTATTATTATTATTATTAAACATTTATAAAGCGCCAGTAACAACCTGGCGCTGTACAGAACATATAATCAGCTGCGGTCCCTACCTGTGGCTTACAATCTAAAAGACAAGGAGGGGGAGACAAGGAGAGGGGACAGCGGGAGAGACATGGGAGAAGACAAACAAACATTCAGGCGGATGCGAAGTCTCAGGTGCGTGTACTTGGCTTGGTTACAAGGTGGTCGGTAGCAGCGGTCAGCAGGGGAGGGCCGACAGTAAGAGCAAGGGGAAAGACTAGAGGGCATTGGGAAAGGCAGCATGGAAAAGGTGGGTCTTGAGGAGGGATTTGAAGGAGCGGAGGGAGGAGGCGAGGCGGACGTCGGCAGGGAGGGAGTTCCAGGCATGCGGGGCAGCGAGGGAGAAGGGACGAAGGCGGCTGGGCGAGCAGGAGAAGCGAGGGAGAGCGAGGGAGGGGACAGCGGAAGAGCGGAGGGCGCGCGCAGGAGCGCGTAGGGCGATTAGGTCCGAGAGGTAAGGGGGAGCTTGGTCATGGAGCGATTTGAACGTGAAAACCAGGAGTTTGAACAGGATACGTTCAGGAAGGGGGAGCCAGTGAAGGGAGAGGAGGAGAGGCGTCACATGGTCGAAGCGACGGGCAGAGTGAATGACCTTGGCGGCAGAGTTTTGGATCGCCACAAGGGGGGACAGGTGGGAGCGAGGGAGGCCAGCAAGGAGGAGGTTGCAGTAGTCGAGGCGAGAGATAACCATGGCATGAACGAGGATTTTGGCCGAGGAGACAGATAGAAAGGGGCGAATGCGGGCAATGTTGAGGAGAGCGAATCGGCAGGATTTGGCCACAGAGTCAATGTAAGGTTTAAAGGAGAGGTGCGTGTCAAAAATGAAGCCCAAGCTGCGGGCACGGAGAACAGGACGGATGGTGACCCCATCAATGCAGACGGTCAGGTCAGAGGGAGAGGAGGGGGACGGAGGAAAAACGAGGAGTTCAGTCTTGGCCATGTTCAGTTTGAGTTGGCGTCGGGACATCCAGGCGGAGATATCAGAGATATTAGTGTTGTTAATGCTCGCAAATTTATCATGACAGATGTGATTTCCAAACTTCACTCCTAATCTCACAATCAGTCTCACTAATCTTGTGAAACCAGGAGTAGGGTTGATTGCTGCAGGACTGCTGACCAGTGGCTGCTCGCTGTTCCGTGTCTCCCGTTGAGAGCTGAGCTTGCTCTCTGCCTCCCCTGCCACTCTGCAGAGCTTTAGGGACGGGTGAACGTGGTTTGAAAGTTCAGAGTTTGGACCGAACTCGACCAGTTCGGTCGACTGAACCGAACTTCCGAACCGAATTCGATTTTTGAACCAAACTGAATTTCCGAACTTGGTTCTGTTCGCCCATCCCTATAAGATAATATTCCATTTAGTTCAATGGGGTTTGTATTTCCAAACTCTGTTCGGAAGTTTGGAGTTCGGACCGAACTTGAATAGTTCGGTCGACCGAACCGAACTTCTGAACCAAACTCGATTTTCGAACCAAACCAAACCAAACTGAATTTCCGAACTTGGTTCTGTTCGCCCATTCCTACAGAGCTTAGTTGGGACCCAATAATAAATTATGCGAGTGGGAGGGGAGCAGGGAAGTCTCTTCCCAGTTGTGTGCAACATTCTAAATCAGTACCCATTTCCACGGGGACTGATATCAGGCAGCACAAAGTGTATCCCTGATTGGTCCCCCGGAAACAGGAACGGATTAGAGTGTTGCACACAACTGGGAAGTGGCTTCTCTGCTCCCCTCCTCACTCAGATAATTTATGATCAGGTCGCTACTAAGCTCTTCAGCATGGCAGGAGAGGCAGAGAGCAAGCTCAGTTCTCCACAGAATGCAGAGGGAGGCAGAAAGCAGCGAACGGCCACCAGACCGGCCAGCAGCCTGGGGTTAAGGTAAGTCACCGGATGTCCTGGCCCATCCTGGGATGCCTTAATATGTAGGGATCTGCGAACACGGTTCAGAAGTTCGGAGTTCAGACCGAACTTGACTAGTTCGGTCGACCGAACTGAACTTCCAAACCAAACTCGAATTCGAACCAGTTTGGAAGGCCAAAAACAGCTTAAAACACCGGTTTTGAATGTACGAACTTGGTTCGGAAGTTTGGAATTTGACCGAACTTGACTAGTTCGGTCGACCGAACCGAACTTCCGAACTGAACTCGATTTTTGAACCGAACTGAATTTCCGAACTCAGTTCTGTTCACATATCCCTATGAATACGTTTTTTAAAATGTTATTTTGCAAAAACTCTCACAAAATCTTGCACTGGGACTGAGATTTTGGTGAGATCTCAGTCCCGGTGTTCAGTCTCACAAGAATTTTTCTCAATAATGTTTTTAATTCTTGTTTCAGCCATAGCAGTGAGAGACTCTTCCCCTGGAGTTCAGTGGTGCCAACTCTCACAAATTTATTGCAAGAGTCATGATTTCTAAGTCTCCCTCGCAATTTCACAATTAGTGTCACTAATCTTGCAAGACTGGGGGGCTTGTCAGAAAGCAAGCATCAGGGAGTGCGGTGTAGAAGAAAGCCCAGAAACCGTTCCCACCCACCCTCGAGGACTCAGCAGTCATTTATGTTTTATGTTTTATTTTTATTGTTTTATTTATTTATTTTGTTTTTGTTTTAGTTTATGGTTTATGTTTGAAAAAATAGCAACTCATGATTTGTATACCAAATGTCTTGATTTTTAAGAGTTTGTCTCTTGAATTATGAGACGGTGGGGTTGGTAACATTGTTCTTGGTAGGGCCCTTTGCAAGGTAGCAGCCTGAGTATCACTATGAAAT
This sequence comes from Sphenodon punctatus, assembly GCA_003113815.1. NCBI lineage: Eukaryota > Metazoa > Chordata > Lepidosauria > Sphenodontia > Sphenodontidae > Sphenodon > Sphenodon punctatus. The sequence continues at coordinate 1,425,698 of QEPC01005396.1, read as the reverse complement.
TTTCAGAGTGGTAAGGGGCAGAGTTCTGGCCCCTCTCCCTTCCCCTCTGAAAATTTTCTAGTGGTACGCAGGTCACTTGAAAAGGGTCCCTTCAGAGTCTGTAGCCTGGACTCAACTGAGCCCCCTCACTGGGTAGCTATTTACCTTTCTTTGATAGCAGTTCTTATCCCAATGTTGTTAAAGTGAGAAAAAGGGCCCCTCCCCTGGCTCCCAGCTATGAATAAAAAATAGCAGCCAGGGCTCTTAATCTAGGCAAGCAAGTCACATCTCTTTCTCCTGCTGAATTAATGAGGTGTTAATGATTTCCTTCTTCTATTGAACCCGGAACAAACCTTACACTGCAGGGAGCCTGGTAGAAGGTAACAAAAGTAATTGATGTGCCTGCCAAAAAGATATCGTTGCAGTGTATGTAACCCTGGCACTATTTCAGTCCTCTTAAGGCACCCACAGTTCTTCTGTCACCATGCAAAAGCTTGAAGATAAAAAGCTGACAAGTTTAGGATCACTGAAATCCTGAAAAGGTACAAAGGCAAATACTTGGTGTTTATTAGACTGAGGGTGTTTTCAGATACGATAGCCCGCATTTCTATGCTTTGACCCACATGGAAATGTGTGCTACCGTCACATCAGAAAGTGCTTCCAGATGTTAGCCTGGGCCATTCCCGAGATGATGTTGGCGCTTAACTCAGGCTGTGACTCAGGAATATCCTCAGGTCACAGCCCACCCTAAGTGTCAACATTGCCCAGGAAATGGCTGCCTGACCGGGTACAAATCCTGCCATTATGGATGAATGGTCGCTTTACTCAACCCAGTCGGGGTTCCCCTCCTAGTGCTGGGTGCCATTGCGGGCACCACTGGCCACCATGGATGCCTTTCAGCCAGGGTGGGCCGCTGAGCATAGCAATGCATCTCCCCACACCTGTCCCACCCCAGCCACCATAACATTTGTTTGGTGACCGGGCCAAATCCCAGCCAGTGTAATGGCTCTCACTACCACCTGGAGAAGGTTGTGACGGTGGTGGGAGCCATCACATCTGAAAACACCGTAAGTCACTCTTAAAATCAACAAGTGAAAATAGTTCTCTCACTTAGTACAGTAATCCACGTGAAGTAGCATATATTAAAGAGGGAAAGAACTTGATTTGGAATGGCTTCTATGTTAATTTTTCCCTATGTATACAAGTTTGAGGGTGGATAATTTAATTATGAGAGAAAATGAATGATAATCAGATAAAATCCTATGATCTGCTTTTCTCCAGCTACTAATCCATTTCTGAATGAAAAAAGACAACCAATTTAAAATTATGGAAAGGATTTGCTGGGGGTTTTTAAATGTAAAAATGATAGAACAAACATGAGAAAAATATCATGTAAAATAGTTACTGTAACAAGATATTAAAGATAGGAGTGGATGAAAGAAGAAACAGAAAAATGATTATCTTTAGTGGGATCAAAAGGTAAATGTCAAAGAATTGTCTCCGCCCCCTCCCCCAAAAGGTGGGGGGTGGCAGACTCTTTGCCACGCCCACCTGGATTGGAGATGGGACACGGCAGGAATGCTTGCTGCACAAAGGGGCTGCAAACCCCGAAGCGAGAAGGTGGCTGCACTGGAACACAGGGGAAAGTGAGAACCCCACCGGGGTTCCTGGGCAACCCTGGTGATGGTGATTGGCCAAAAGGGGCCCATGTGGGGCCGTGAAGATAGGGTGAAGCTCAATTCCACTGAGAGCATGGCTCCAGTCTCAGTTGCAGGCTGGAGCGGAACAGGAGAGCAGTGCCCACAGCACAGGAGTTTTGTGCTGGGCCTCCGGTGGCAGCATGCTGTGAGTGCCCCTCCTCCCCCCCAACCCCTCCCTCGAGTGAACACGAGCCCAGCAATGGGCAAAGCCAAAAAGAGAACCCCTGCTGCCGGCAAGAAGCGGCAGCCTGTGGCCAAGAAAGGGAGCTAGGCGATGGCGACGGAGCCGGGGAACACCCCGGGAGCGCCAAGACCAGAGGCACCCCCCCACACCAGAAGCAGGTGCTGACAGGCCTGGAGCCCCCATGTGCATAGGTTGGTGGGGCAGGGGGAGGGACAAATGCCCCCTGGCATGATAGAGTGGCGGGCTGTGAGGCCCTGCTCTGCACTCTCTCAGCTGGCGGGCCTGGCAAGTTGGGGGATTGGGCTTTGGCTCGGTCCACTCCCTCACTGGTTCCTCCACCCGGGGGCTGGCTTGAGGGGGTGGGGGAAGAGTCATGACACAGACCGGCCTGAGGTGGGGGGCACGATTTTCACACACCCCACCCGATACCTTGATGACCTGGGCCTGTCCTGGAGGGTGCCTGTGAGGGGACCCCGCAGGCAGCATAACAACCCTCATGCAGTGGGACTGTCTGGAGTTATGTCTCCCCCCCCACACATGGGCCCCTGGGCCTGGGGGCCCCTGGGGTCAAGGGAATGGAGGGGGGAAAGTCACACAGGGGACAGGATGGCAGGTTACCATGGGGTCCAAGGTTGGGAACATCCAGCAAGCCCCGCTCGGTGAGGGACAGCAAGGGGCGACAGCAGCCCAGGGTGTGCCCCCCTCCTGGGGTGGGTCAGAGGAGCCCCATTTCTTTTCCAGCAGGGAAGTGCATATGCAAGCGGTGGAAGGGGATGGTCACCTGAAGCTGCAGGGAGGGGAATGAGATGATCTTCACCAGAGGGTCGAGGCAATGGAGCGGGCCATTCAATTGATGGTTCATCTGCGCACCCAACAACCACCAGCCTAGCAGGTGCCCCCCCCCATGCGAGTGGGCAACTTAACCCAGGTGAGGTGGTGAACATCCCACATGGGGTGGGTGGGGTAGCTGCGGAGCTATTGCCATGGTGGAGGCAGCAGGGATGGTGCCGGCGGAGGGTCCCAGCAGGGCTCCTTCTGCCCAGGGCAAGGCGGGGCGAACTCAGTTACTGTGGTGGAATGTGGCATGGGTGCTGGTCATTTTACCGCTCCCCCCCACAAGTGGGGAGCGTAGGCTACCCACAGCAACCAACTCCCCCTGGAGAGCAGTGGGTTGGGCCCGCTATACTGGGTGGGTAGGCCCTCCAAGTCTGGGCCAACAACTGTGGCCTTGCCAGGGCAAGCGTGCTCACTCCCGGGCATGGCCCCGCATGTGGAGGATCTGGCCAGGCAGCACCCTCCCGCAGGGGGGTACGCTGATGTCTCTGCCCCAATATGTGACCACCTCCTACCAGCCACAAGGGAGCAGATATGGAGAGAGGAGTACATTGACATTTTCACCCTACTATTTAGTGATCCAACAGTGGATCCTGCTGAGCAGGAGGACAAAAAAGAAAAGGAGCGGTTTAAGTGCCCCAAGGCAGAGAGGAACTGGTCCAGTTGGACTGCGGCCTTTCCCATTTAACATGGGGTAATGATTCAGGCATTTCCTGGATGCACAGCTGAACTGCTCAAATATGCCGACATAGTTCGGCAGGCGTACGAGTCAGGTATTTCCGGGGCATGGCTCAGGTATGATGAGGCGTTCAGGCACCGCGCTGTGTACACCCCCAGGCTTCGATGGAACTTGGCATGCAAATGACCTGTGGCTTAATTTATTCATTAATTAATTCATTCATTTATTTAGCATGACCTTGGTTACTGCTTGGCTAAGAAGCCATGCAGTAAATGAATACAAACTAATACAAAGAACATATAAAAGGGAAACCTCAGTAAGCAAGTTCATGACAAACAATGACCATATCCATTAATATTACAAAATTACAATAACTAAGAGACCCAATGCATCCAGTAGATCCAAATGATAAATGCTACAAAAATTAGACACCGTTTAAAAGAAATGAGTAACTAAATTGCAATGCAATTAAATACATAACTCAATTACACACTGCCAGAAGTAAATTGATAATTAAGGAACCCATGCCGCAAGTTCATGGCTTGAGTAAGGAAGTTCATAATATTAAAAGTACCCGCTTCAGCATAGTCAGACAAAGCCATTTGGAGAAGAAAGAGATCAGAACAACCAGAATACTTTGCAAGAAAGGAATATAAAAGTTTTGGTCTTAAACTGTCATAAAGATGGCATCTTAACAGTATATGATCAGAAGTCTCAACTTCTAAGTTATCATAAAGGCATAACTGATGCTGAAATGAAATCCCACTGTAACGACCTTGCAGAAGTTGAGTAGGGACTGGGAGGGCATTACACCTGGTCGCCAAAAATAAACTCTTCCCCCTAGGGGCACCAGAATTAGAGAAATATTTGGCCATGGAAAAGAGTCTCCTGGGTAACAATAAGAACATGCCTAAGTGTGGGGAGGCTCTAATACTCGCTACCTCCTCCTGATAAGAAATATCTGTTCACTTTTGGTGTAACTCTAGCTCTGCAGTTGAGCGCCCCTCTCAAACAAATAATCTTTAGGAAGGCCCAGTTTAAGCAAATGGACTTCTGTTTCCTGTCCCCACTGACTGCTGAACGAGTCTGCTTTCAACAGAACCAATAGGCCCCTTCCAGAAAATCTGGCCACTTTATTCCAAAATGAAAGTACACGAGCCCAGGCCACGGAATTCCAACTCCTTTCCCCCAGTTCTAGCCATACAGCCACCAATGGTGTACCCTTAGGAACATGGGCCAATGCACACAGGAACCTGGATTGGATGATATCCAGGTTTTCCAGCACCAAAGGGGTCCAGCTCAGCACCAAATAAAAATTGGGACTGCATCTTAGAACTGAAAACATCCAGCGCAAGTTTAATTTCAAATCTCCCAGATCTAACAAAAAATCTACAAATGGCAGTAGCACTGCCTCTCCCAGCTTCAATGGCTCTTTTATAATGTTCTTTCCACAAGCCATTGTAAGTACGCAAGTAAGTAAGTCATTTATTGTTTGACCATAGGTCGTAACAAATAATAAATACACAAATAAGTAAAAAAAAATATTTTTAAATACATTATAAAATACAATGTAATAATTTTGAGAAAAGAAAACATATCAACATGGACTGCAAGTGTAAACTGTCACCTACTACATAATAATTGAAAGACAAATTATTTAATTAAGATAAAAAAATTAATCTCCTTGGATAAGTAACCCAACACTAAATCGAATCAACTGAGGATTAAGTTCACATTTCAGGGAGGGCTGTGTCCTTCCCGGGGCTTGCGTTAACAACACTTAATCACTGGGAGGGATCAATTTTAAATAAAGACCTGCCTTACTCTTCCCGGGGCTGATGTTGGCAGCACTTGACCCCTGTGGATAAGCAAAAAATGAATAACAACTTGCCTTGCCCTTCTCAGGGCTTGTGTCGGCAATACTTGACCCCTGAGGGTAGATGAATATTAATATTAAGGCAGATGTAAGCAAAAAGACATCTCCAACGGGAAAGAAAAAAGCTCCTACATTGGCCAAGGCATCAAAGGCAAGTGTAAAACAATGAATAAATAATCGGGTTATTCACAACATTGCCACTGTAATGTTATTATTATTATTATTATTAAACATTTATAAAGCGCCAGTAACAACCTGGCGCTGTACAGAACATATAATCAGCTGCAGTCCCTACCTGTGGCTTACAATCTAAAAGACAAGGAGGGGGAGACAAGGAGAGGGGACAGCGGGAGAGACATGGGAGAAGACAAACAAACATTCAGGCGGATGCGAAGTCTCAGGTGCGTGTACTTGGCTTGGTTACAAGGTGGTCGGTAGCAGCAGTCAGCAGAGGAGGGCTGACAGTAAGAGCAAGGGGAAAGACTAGAGGGCATTGGGAAAGGCAGCATGGAAAAGGTGGGTCTTGAGGAGGGATTTGAAGGAGCGGAGGGAGGAGGCGAGGCGGATGTCGGCAGGGAGGGAGTTCCAGGCATGCGGGGCAGCGAGGGAGAAGGGACGAAGGCGGTTGGGCGAGCAGGAGAAGCGAGGGAGAGCGAGGGAGGGGACAGCGGAAGAGCGGAGAGCGCGCGCAGGAGCGCGTAGGGCGATTAGGTCCGAGAGGTAAGGGGGAGCTTGGTCATGGAGCGATTTGAACGTGAAAACCAGGAGTTTGAACAGGATACGTTCCGGAAGGGGGAGCCAGTGAAGGGAGAGGAGGAGAGGCGTCACATGGTCGAAGCGACGGGCAGAGTGAATGACCTTGGCGGCAGAGTTTTGGATCGCCACAAGGGGGGACAGGTGGGAGCGAGGGAGGCCAGCAAGGAGGAGGTTGCAGTAGTCGAGGCGAGAGATAACCATGGCATGAACAAGGATTTTGGCCGAGGAGACAGATAGAAAGGGGCGAATGCGGGCAATGTTGAGGAGAGCGAATCGGCAGGATTTGGCCACAGAGTCAATGTAAGGTTTAAAGGAGAGGTGCGTGTCAAAAATGAAGCCCAAGCTGCGGGCACGGAGAACAGGACGGATGGTGACCCCATCAATGCAGACGGTCAGGTCAGAGGGAGAGGAGGGGGATGGAGGAAAAATGAGGAGTTCAGTCTTGGCCATGTTCAGTTTGAGTTGGCGTCGGGACATCCAGGCGGAGATATCAGAGAGGCAGTCGACGAGGCGTGAGCGGACAGAGGAGGAGAGAGAGGGGGTAGAGAGATAGAGTTGGGTGTCATCAGCATAGAGATGGTATTGGAACCCGTGGGAGGCAATAATTTCACCAAGGGACCGGGTGTAGATAGAGAAGAGGAGAGGGCCAAGGACAGAACCTTGGGGAACCCCAACCGAGAGGGGAAGGGAGGGGGAGGTCGACTCGGGGAGGGAGACATTAAAGGAGCGGTCAGAGAGGTAGGAGGAGAACCAGTCAAAGACAGAGCCACGGAAGCCCAAAGAGTAAAGCGAGTCCAAGAGGAGCGAGTGGTCGACAGTGTCAAAGGCAGCAGAGAGGTCAAGGAGGACAAGAACGGAGTAGTGGCGCTTCGATTTAGCGACAAGTAGATCATTGGTGATCTTGGCCAGGGCAGTTTCAGTAGAGTGGAGGGGGCGGAAGCCGGACTGGAGAGGGTCCAGGGAGGAGTTGGCAGAGAGGAGGTTCAGGCAGCGGGAGTAGACGACACGTTCCAGGAGCTTCGAAGCAAAGGGAAGGAGGGAGACCGGCCGGTAACTAGAGGGATCGGAAGGGTCCAGGGTAGGCTTTTTGAGGATGGGGGAGACAGTGGCATGTTTGAAGGCAGAGGGGAAGGAGCCTGTGGAAAGGGAGAGATGTATGCGGTATATACAATAAATGCAGTTCTATAATACAGTACAGTAATATACAATAAATAAAAAGTATCTACAAATAAAGAATATGAAATATAAAATTAAGAAAATGGAACTGCATAGTAGAAGCTAATCAGCCCCCTGTCGGTTAATTATACAATAGATTAAACATCCCAATCCAGATAAAGCTAAAAATAAGAAATAAGGTTCAGGGCAATAAACAAGAACTGACAGCAGTGCCCTTGAAGTCCAAGAAATTTTGTCTACAACGAACAGCTTGTGTAATATAAGATGCAGTATCTTTTATAACCTGAGGTGAGGTGTTGATTAACAGCAAAGATAGCAAGATCTCTGTCCAGGCATCCGGAAACCTTTGAATAAACGGCAACAAGTATTTCACCCTCAAGGAATCATAAAGATGGCACAAAAAATATATATGAGTAACTGTCTCAATCGCAGAATGGTCGAATGGGCAAACCCTATCCAAAAAGGGAATTCCTTGGATACGCCCTTCAAGGACCCGAGAAGGGAGAGGGTTAACATGGGCCCTAAAAATAAGCCGCTTGGCTCTAATAGTGATAGGGGCACCCAAGTAGGCAGGGATCTGTCCCTGAGCAGGCATCCATGTCAAGTAAGAACATACATGAGGAGATGTATTAATAGTGGCTATTTCTGTCTGCCGATTGATATCACTTACTTTTATCTGGATTTCTTTCCAAACCACCCCTGTTGTTTTATGGCCCAGGTATTCAACTGAAAGTTCTATGGAGCATAAATAAGAATGGATTCTCTGTTGCCAAGGATTAACCCATGAGTCCTTCAGCATCTCTTTAAGTAGCTCGGAGGTACAAATATAATGAATTTTCCACCAGAATTTTAAGGCAGCTTCAACAGCCAATTGCGCCCAACCTTTCTGTCCTAGTTCCAGCCGAAGCATGGCTTGGGGAATGCCAATTGGATTTCCAAGCAAGGCAGAAAGAAATTTAGCCTGAACTGCATTTAATCGGTGGGCATAGAATACAGCCCACAATTCAGCTCCATATAATAGTTGTCCTCCGATTTTAGCGTTAAATGCCTGTAGGGCAGAGGAGATGGAGTCTCTGCCCTGTCTGGTGAAGAAACTAAGTAGGGCATATAAGGATCCCTTAACTGTCGGGATTGCCTCCAAAACATGTTCCTTCCAGCTACCAGATTTATGGAAGAGCAGTCCCAAGTACCGGAAGGAGGTTACCTGTTGGATTGGGTGGCCCCCTATCTCCCAGCTATAGATCTTCCTTCTATTAGTGAATACCAGGACTGTGGATTTCGAGTAATTTATTGTTAGTTTGTTGGACAAGCCATTGTAATAAAAATGAATCCCCAAGTATCTGAAAAGCTTGACCTGTTCAAGGGAGCAGTCGTCAATAGCCCAATTATACTGCTTAATAGACCATGACTTGGAAAAAACCAAGACTTTAGACTTAGAATAATTAATCTTGAGGCAGTTGGCAGAACAATAAGATGAAAAGGCTGCCAGCTGCCTCTCCAGGCCTAGGAGTTTGTGATAGCAGGACAAGATCGTCCGCGTACAAGAGGACACCTAAAAAATGTGAGGCAAGCTTGGGAGGAAAAAAGCAAGGCTGGGCCAAAACTGGTATGATATCATTAACAAACAGATTGAATAGGACTGGGGCAAGGACACAGCCTTGCCTTACCCCAGAGCTGACATCGACCTCCTCGGAAACCACACCCCTTAGATTTAATTTAACTACCAGGTTTGAATCAGCGTGGAGGTTGTATATCAAGGCCAAAAGTCTCCTATCAATAGAATACGATTCTAATTTGGCCCAGGGTAAATTCCTATTCATGGTATCAAATGCAGCTTTCAAATCCAAAAATGCAGCGTAAAAGTGCCCATTAGCGGCCAAATATTTGCTGATTAAATGGGACACAACTAAACAATGATTGATTACTGACCTGCCCCTTTGGAACCCTGCCTGCTCCGGGTGAATGATGTTATATTCCTCTGTCCAGGCCACCAGCTTCCCCAGCAAAAACTTGTCATAAACCTTGCCAATACAGCTGGGCAAGCTGATGGGCCGGAAGTTGGCAGGGTCCAGACGGGAACCTTTTTTTATAAATAGGGATGACAACAGCATGTCTCCAGATGACAGGAATATGACCAGAGTCGTTAATGGCAGTAAAAAGGGCCACAAGGATTGGGGCCCACCATATAATGTAAACTTTCAAAAAATCTATGGAGATTAAATCCCAACCCGGGGCCTTCCCATTCTTAAAGGTGCTCACTAAGGAAACTATTCTGAAGGCACAACCGGAGACCAGGAAGGGAGATTGTCCCAGGAGGGAAGAAAGCCATTCTGACTAATACCAAGCCTTAAATCAGCATAAAGCCTCCTGAAGTGATTTTTCCACACCGGGGAGGTTATAACGGGGGGGGGGGGGACTCTAGCTCAATGACTCCCAATTCCCATATGAACATGATTCCAAAAGTGCCTAGTATCATGACTCCTGGCTGCCTCCAACAACAAGTTCCACTGGCTCTTAATGTACCTAGTCTTCTTGTCCTTAATAAGGTCCTTGTAGGCCTTCTTTGCTCGAAAAAACGCTTCAGGAAGTACCTGGCACCTATTTTGATGGTAAGATCTGTAAATTGCTCTGACCTCCCCCCTTGCCCTCCTACACTCATGGTCATACCACGTCTGAATGAGTGGTCTATCAGGGCAAGGGTGTTTTGGTGGGGGGAGCCAGGTCTAGAAAAAACTGGCGAAGCAACAAACTAATTTGCTCAAAAGCCCCAACCTTATCCCTATCCGAGGCCAATCCTGTAATCTCCAAATATAAGAGAGTCAGATCTTCCATTCCAAGTCTGTGTGTAAGGGATGAAACAGGGATCTCAGACCAAGGGACTGAGATACGTCTGCTTGAGCCGGAACCGGCTGGAACGCCCACTAGTTGGCGGGACGGGGACACTGAAAACAAATCAAGGGTCAAAGGGAGGGGCAGGTGGTCACTATGTAGGTACTGACCTATACAAAAATCACCCACAAAATCCAGGGCATTAGGTGAGACTAGACAAAAGTCCACCACACTGGCTCCATTATGGCCCAAGTACATAAATTCTCCCAACAAATCCCTACAGCAAGCCCCATTAAGAATAAGTAAATTACACTGAAGGGCCAGGGTTGTGAGCTCAATGCCTGAAGAGTTTACAATATCATCCCTGGAATGCCTTGAGTTTAAAGGGAAAGGTAAGGGGTGTTCAAGAAGTTCATAGTGGGAGGACAAAGCCTCATCATCCCTACCTAATCTGGCATTAAAATTGCCTGCAACAATCAACAGACATCCAGGGAACTTATCCCGTGGCTTAATTGTATGAGTGGTACGGGCAAGGTCCCTCGTTTAGATAGTGGGCATTTGTTAGCCAAAGGTGGTGCTGCCTCCGCGACTGAGTCCTTTTGTGAGGAGGGGAAGAAAGCGCCGACCAACACTGCCGGCCAGTGCTGGAAGTATGGTTGGTCAGGCAGGTGTTCTCGGACTGTATGCAGATTTCGCACCTCCTGCATGAATTGCATGTCGTCCAAGATTTTAAGAAGGGTTTTAGAATTCCTGACAAAAACGTTCAGCAGCACTGGGTTGCCCAGAACTTGAAATGAAAATTGATAAGGAGCGAGCAGAAGGCAGGTTGGCTGATCCTTTCCCTCCCCACCCCCGTTCCCCAACATGGTCATCTCACAACTGGGGGTGGTCCCAAAAAAGGCCCCAGGAGAGTACCGCCTGATTCACCATCTGTCCCATCCATGGGGTGGCTTGGTGAACGATGCCATTCCAAGGTAGCTTGTCACAGTCCAATACACTTCATTCGACTCCGCACTTGCATTGGTCCGGCAAGGTGGAGAAGGTGCCATTTTGGCAAAATGTGACATCAAGTCAACTTTCCACCTGCTTCCAGTGCACCTGGACAGTTTCCCTCTGCTGGGCTTCCATTTTAACGGGTGGTATTACTATGATAAGGCCCTGCCAATGGGGTGCTCCATCTCCTCAGCGTTCGAGAGGTTCAGAACCCTCATTGAGTGGCTTGTGCAGCAGCGGACCAATGCGAGGGGAGTCACAAAATATCTGGATGACTTCCTCTTCATCAGACGGGCCGGAATGACCAAGTGTCTGGAACTGATGAGAACCTTCCAAAGGATGGCGGATGAGCTGGGAATCCCCTTGGCCCTGGAGAAGACAGAGGGGCCAGCCACAAGGCTTACTTACCTGGGGATAGAGCTTGACATGGTAGCATCCGTGTCTCGCCTACCCCAGGGCAAACTGAGATCCCTTCCAGACAAGGTGGAGGACTGTCTGTGAGCAACCAAGGTGATGGCCTGTACCTTTCAATCATTGCTTGGGAGCCTTAATTTCGCCTGTAGGGTGGTGGCACTGGGATGGGCCTTTTTGTTCCATCTCTATGCCAGGTTGGGGGGTAATCCCCCCCCCATACTACCCCATTAGGCTCACTAAAGAAATGAAGGAGGATTTGAGGATATGGGCATCATTCTTGACAAATTTCAATGGCATCAGCTTCTGGCAGGAACAGCTGTTGCTAGAGGCAGAGCTCCAGATGCATTCCGACGTGGCGGGCGTTTTCGGTTTTGGGGTGTTCTTCAGGAACAGGTGGGCGGTGGGCCCCTGGCTGACCGAATGGAGCAAGACGGGGGTCACCAAAGACCTCACATTCCTTGAACTTTTCCCCATAGTAGTTGCAGTACACCTATGGCCGCACGAATTAGCAAACCACACGGTGCTTTTTTGGTGCAACAACCTGGCCATTGTGCACATCCTAAACACCTTGTCCTCCCACTCCCCGCAAGTCATGAAGCTAGTGAGGGCATTTGTGCTCACCTGTCTAAACTTTAACATACTTTTCCGGGCCAAGCATGTGCACGGTATTGACAATGGTGTTGCTGACGCCCTCTCTCGCATCCAGATGGAGCACTTCCATCAACTGGTCCCCTGATCCAGGGCAAAGCCAGAACCGCTGCCGCCCTCGGTGTGGAGCCTTGGGCCCTAGAACTCTACTCCATCATGCAGGGATCACGGGCCCCGTGAACAAGGCTGGCTTACGACCGGGCGTTCCGTCAATTTCAAGAATTTCGGCAGGAACAAGCGTGGGAACTAGGTTTTCTGATCCCCGAGCCACAAATGCTTCAGTTCGCCCTCCAGCTGAAGCGGAATGGGGCAGCACATGGCACTATAGCCAGGAAATTAACCGTGTTGGATTTTATGAGTAACCTAGCTGGGCACCCACCCCCCAACAGGGGTTTCTTCGCCAGGCGCCTCTTAGAGAGCTGGGACAGGGAGTGGTGTCATACTCCTGATCAAAGCGCACCCATCACCCCTGCTGTGCTGTTGGATCTTTACGGGGCCTCTCTGATGTTTGTTTCGACAATTATGAGGTCTCTTTGTTCAGTACAGTGTTTAAGTTAGCATTCTTCAGGGCCTTCCGTGTGAGTGAACTCATGTCCAAGTCAGCCAGGGACAATGCAGGTAGGGCGCTCAACATCAATGATGTGCACATCGGGCCAGTGCAGATGTCTTTACTGATCCGCTGCTCAAAGACGGACCAGAAAGGGAGAGGGCAAGTGGTTAGGCTTACCCAGTCTGGCGGACCGGCTCGCTGCCCAGTAGTTGCAGTCGAGGCATACCTTGCCAAATGCCCTTGGGTCCCTGGCCCCTTTTTTAGGCATGCGGGGGGGGGGGCAGCTGCTGACCAGGTACCAGTTTGCATCTGTGTTGCGGTCTGTCATGGTGCGATTGGGCCTGCCAGCAACTGAGTATAGAAGCCATTCCTTCCAGATCAGGGCAGCCAGTTTTGTGGCAGCAACTGGGTTGCCAGACCACAAGATACAAGTAGTAGGCCAATGGAGGTCGGGGGCTTTCCGGACTTACATCCGCCTGCCCCCGCACCACAGCCAGACCTGAATTTTCTTCTTGTTTTCAGGTGAACCCCGCCCCGGCACTGGAAACAAATCTGGATTGTGGGCCACTGCCTGGTGCGCAAGGAGGCCAGTGTGACCAGATGGGGAACACAGCTGGGCCTGTAGTGGCGTGCAGAGATATGCTGGATGGGAAGGGGAGGCATGAGATGGAACCACCTCTTGCCAACACTTAATAGGACTTACAGGAGGCAACCTCCCAACATTATTATCCTGAATTTGGGCGAGAACGACCTACCACAAGTTAAAGGGGTACACCTGATTGGGAACATTAAAAGGGACGTATGGGAAATAAAATGGCTTTCCCCATCTGCTCTCATTATTTGGACAGATCTGGTAGAGCGGATCTCATAGGGAAAAGGGGTTCACCCCAGGAAGGTAGATAGGGCACAGAAGAACATCAACAAGGCCGTGGGGCGGTGAATAGTAAATTTGGGTGGAGAGCGGATTTTTAGCTACGCCCTGTCCCATAAACAGCCAGAACTTTTCTGGCAAGATGGAGTACATTTGTCAGCTGAGGGGAACGAGCACTACCTGAAGGCCCTGAAAGAAAAGTTGGCCTGGGTTTTTGCGAGTTTTGGGGTTAGGTTTAGGGAGTTATTAGGACGGTGGGGGTCGGGCTCGTCCGGTTAGACCTGGTGATCCCTTGGTGTCAGGGGTCCAGTACTGAGGGTTAACATGTAGACTAGAAGTTGATAAAGCACAAGTCATCTCCTTAAGAGATGGGGAGGCCACACCCACCGGAAAAGCAGGAGTACGGCAACTGATGGGGTGGAATCCCTGGAAGGAGGGTCAGCGAGGGCGGTAGGGACGGGTATGGTCCACCACCTGCAGGCCCACTCCTCCTTACTCAACTCCAGAAGGAGTTAGGTCCCCCTCACGCACAGCAAGTGCTACAGCGAGGGGGAGACATTGTTTGGTTAAGAGGGGTAGTAATCGATGGTACATTGAAACCACCCCTGAGATGTTTGTGTTAGGATAAGCTCAAGTACTGGACCCATATCGCTGTAGGCAATTTCCCCCACCTAATCACAATTAGTACAATCTGGTTTAATAAAGAGTACGGCCGTTTAAACCCAACACTTGGTGTCCTGTCTCTTTTGGTGCGTTGGCAATTTGCTATTGCTTTGGAAAAGGATAACAAAAAAGCAGTGTGTAGCAGTTTACATTTTATCTTAACTTCCTTACTTTTTAATTTCTCCCCATAAGCACTGTGTTATTGAATTTGGTGCTGAGTGGCTAAAATGCAATCATCTTCATCTAAGTTGTCTGGAGTGGAGGTGAACCCATGTGTTTTCTCTGGTTGTTTTTATCTGCTCTAAAGAAGTCTCAGAATTGCTGATAGGCCTTACCAGGGAAAATCATTCTTCGTATAACATCCCATCTGAGACCTGATTTTTTCATCTGTGCATGCACAAATGATCACACAGAGAGCTATTGCCTCCAGTTTCTTTAAAGAGGAATACAATTTACACACCACTACAAGCAGCTTGATAATGTTATTTAAACTGCAGTGTGACTACTTCTCAATTAAATATCATGTTACAAATAGCAGTTAAAAGTTAAGTGTGTGGAGAAGGGGGTGAAAAGATGGCACTAAGAAAGCACTGCATACAGTTTAAACAATTTAAACTGATTTTAAGTCACACCATTTATGACAATTAAATATTATAATCTGTATTGCAAAGCATTGCAAACATTCTTTTTTTTTCCTAAAGCAAGCATAGTTACTTTGCAATACATTCAACTTACAGAATGAGATGAACCATTTGATCCTTAGCCTGCCCCCTTAACATCACTGGCAGCAGAGTAGGAACCTTTACTACACAATAATGCAGCACAGGCATCAATGCTGCAAATGCAAACTAATGCACAATCACCCTGCCCTTTGGCTGAGAGAGAGACTGCATTTAGAGATCAGTGAGTAGCTCACTCTTTATGGGCTTGTTCATATGGGGTGATTTCAGACGTTACACGGTCCCAATGCACCACAGTGGATTCCCGGCGGGGGTGAACCGAACAACCACCCCCCGTGGTCAAGAAAGCCCCAAACAGACATGATGGGACCGGGACCACGACAGGGAATCGGGCCGCCAGATCACGGCCCGGGGCAACGCAACAAACGTTACGCTGATCCCGGACCGGGCCATGGTCAAAGCACCCGGAAGGTGCCGGGCCGTCTCGTCCCGGCTGCTGCCGTGTGCCCTTTAAATCTCCCTCCCCGGCCTGTGTTGTTGCTCGTTGCTTGGCAGAGACGCTGCGTGTTTTGTCCCCAGCTGGGAATCATTTTCTTTGATTCCGGCTGGTGGTCGCCATCCAGACATTACTTTTTGTTGGTTCCCATCGGGAATCTCTTTGACCATGCTTTCGGAGATGGTCCAGGGGGGAGCTCCAGAAGTGTGGTTGATTTTGACCCCATGTGAGTATTGACTGTGGTGAACATCTGGAGGCCGCCGAACAGACGTTCAGGGCACTTTGGCCCTGCCACGGGATTGACCGTGGTTCACTGTGGTTGAGCGTGATCTCGTAACAACTGAAAATACCCATGATCATTTGTTTAGAGGTAATTACCTTCTAACTCACTTTCACCACTTCTGTGCTCATATAAATACAAGGACTAACGTAAAGATTAAAGTGGATGAAGTACTTACCTCTTCAAGCAAGTGGGGTTAAGGCTGGAAGGGAGGATCCTATTCTAGGTATCATGCTCATGTGTATCTTCTAGGGAAATTTCCCTTGTTTATGTATTCCTCTGCTGTTCCAGAAAACTGCAGTACCTTCTTCGATCTCTTACACAGTATCTCTGCCTCACTGATTACTTGTTATTCCAACTCTTTCTGATGGAAGTTCCTTTCAAGTTCCAAAGGAGGTACATTAGGGAAGGGGAAGAGCTATTTAACCCCTGCTTCCACCCGCTTATGAGAACAGAGGCAGAAGGAACAACTTTAAAGTAACTAACTATGCTGTTTCAGTTGTGCTCATGAGAGCAAGTAGCTGCAATCCTCAGACTACTTAAGCCAGTTTAGTCCCATTAAAGTCAATGGGTCTACTCTGAAGTAAATTATTGGAGAACTGTGGCCTATATCGGTTCAGCTTTTGGCCCTTTGGTTGAATGTTTCAACCAGGACACCCAGACAATTAGCACAGACTGTACTAAATTAAATGAAAGTGTTTGATACGTTGTGTTGCATATGAGTTAGAAAATAATCATAATAATGCTTTCCCTAAATAACCATAAGGCTTTTGAACTATTCTTGACATAATCAGACTTGGAAACTAAAAATGATAAACAAGGACCATGCATGGTAAACTACAATCCACTTTTTAAAAGGTCTGCAATTATTTCTATATAACCTAGGTTCAAGTTACCCTAGAAACCAGTTTATCACAATCTTTTAAGAAACAGCCTAACCTGTGACTTGTGATTACAGAGGAAAACACTTTAAGGGGGTTAACAGAAATGAGATTTAAGTATACTGTAAGCTGATCATCAGTACTTTTATGTAAACTACTATATGTCAAACTGGAATGAGTTCCCCGAGTCTAGAGCTCAAATGCCTAAGTTCATATCCTTTTTCTATTATTAGGATGTTTACTTTAAAGTCTTTTTTGATTTTTTTATTAGAAACCTTGCTGATGTCATTCTGCGAAGCAATTTTTTGTTGTACTTACATGTCAAGATAGTAACTGAGTAATTAATAATAATATACTATGGCAGACACATTTTACGCAGTTGAGAATAAAGATCCAAGCAGTCAAGAAAAGTAAGAGGGAAAAGGTTACCAAAGGCATTTTCCCATGAGCTTCTTGTTCCCTGCATTCTATAAACCTTCTCATCTGAGAAAACTCAGATGGTCACATCATACCAAACATTACCCAATGAAGTGGGAGGAGGGCAGCATGCAGCTATGCCAAGCAATGACACTGTTTATACAAGTCTATTCTCCTGATGTTGGTACTGCACTCTTACCCTGATACAGTTAAGCAGCTCTTTATAATGTTGCTGAGGCTGGGGGGAAAGGGAGTTTTTAAAGACAGACTAACCGGGTGTGGATAAAAAGTACCACAGGAAAAAAACCTACTCCAGTCTTTCTGTCTCAAACATTTCTACTGTAGCCTACCACAATTTAGGAGTGGTAAATTCAAGATGCATTTTCCTGCTCCCCTTTCCTTTCCTTGACAGCAAACTTTACAATACATTTTTGGGGTGATCCTGTCAGATGACAGACATAGGATTTGTGCTGTATTTAACTACTGGATGATTAAAGTTGTGCAAGCCAGTACTTCATTCAAAAGTATCAAAGAAAATAATTTGGCCGAAGGTCCCAGTATTATCCCTTTTGGGCTGTTACCCAATTAGAGCATACTGTATTTGCCGGCGCATCCCCCCAATGAGACACAGACACAGTATTGGATCTTAAACTGGCCGCACTCTTTAATTCAATCAAATCCAAGGCCGGTGGGTATTGCACAAGCAATCTGGGTCCAGTATGCTAGCTCCTTAACTTATTAACAACAGCACTGACAGGGATGTGCCCTCCCTTGTCAGTACTCAACAACATAAAGTAACGCCCCCCTTCAACAGCACCCTGGCTCTGGCCGAAAGGGGGGACCATCCCCAACTGTGGGGTTGAGTAAGGAGGTAAGTACCCGCAAAGCCAGCAGACCGTGCGTGTACTTGCTGACCCGTCTGGGTACCCCTCCCAGGGTGGTAAACCCCAGTGCTTGCTGCGCCAAGCATTGCCGTGGGTGTTCTCTCCCCATCTCTTAAGGAGATGACTCATTCTAACCTACACTTACCTATTTATCCTACTGTAGCATACTGGACCCCCGCTGAGTGCGACAATTATTACCCTCAAATTCCTTCTTCTTAATCATTCAGTTTTCTTCATTCTTGTCTGCTATTATTATCAGTCTTCCAATCTTTGTACACATAGTTGATTATGATTATAATTCACTCTGCCAATTCTTTAAATGCCAATTAACCTATTAAAACTATCCTGCACTGTTGAAGGGGCAAAACACACGACCCTCAATTGGGCTAGTCGTCAAAATTCCCCTTCAGGCCCCATAATGGCAACCGGTAAATACCACAGTGCTAGGGGTGAGGTGGGTGGGCTGCTTCTTCCAGGGTCCCGAGGCGAATGCCGCTTCCACGCAGCCAAACGCGGCTCCGCCCTCCCAGACAGGGGCGTGCCTTCCTGCCTTTCGGGCGCGGTGCTGTCTGCACACGCGCGCCCTCTCCGTTGCCGCGGCAACCCGGCCCCTTCGGGCGCCAATTTCTCCGCGGCTACGTGACGCCGCCCCTTCCTGTTCTGAATCCCCTGATGGGGAGCGTGGCAATTTCCCCATCGCCACCATTATGGCGGCGAAGGGGGCGTGTCAAAGGAAAGAAGGGGGTGTGGAACTAACTGGAGACTTGCAGTTCTTAAGAGAAGAGATATTGGGTATTTTCAGACATAACTGCACATTGTGCTGTCATGCTTGATCCTGCCTGGGGTGAGGGCTCTCAACCAGGGCAGGATTTGGCCTGGCCTCTGAACAGATGTCTCAGTGACCTGGGCCAGGGAGCGGGTGGTACGATATGAGGACATGGGTCCGCACGGCCCTCACACTGCTGAGTGCAGCCTGCCCTCCTTCCTGATGGGCGGTCACGGCAGCCTATGAGGCTGCCGCACCTGCCCTGAACAGACCTGCACTGGGGTCAGATGGAGTGAGCCATCAAACGTGATGGCCCACTCTACCCTGGTTCAGAGTTGCACTGCACGGGCTGTGGCAATGCTTAGCCAGGGCTGTGCCTCAGTGATAGACCCGAGTTACAGTCTGGGCTAAAAACCACTATGGTCTGTGCAAACCCCAGGTCTGGCCCGGGAAAACATCTGGTGGGCCTTTTCAAACATGACAGGACCACAGGTGGCCACGCAGGTCAATGCATGGCCGCCTATGGTACCGTCATGTCTGAAAATACCCATAAACAGAGACCTAGATTGCTGTGTTTTCCCCAGTAGTGGCAACAGGGAAAACGCAATGAACGCATGTCCCTAAATATAAATATTTGTTTTCCTATAATTTTTTTTACTTGTTTGTATGTATATTCATTTGTGTGCATAAATAAATCCCAGAATATACACATCTTTCAGACCTGAAATGAAATTAATAATGAGCAAATGAAGGCAAGACATTCTAATTAGTAGCGGCGGGACCCCGGGGCAATTACCGGATACCGGATTTACCGGTTTCCGGTTCCCCAAAAACCAGATTCCCGGATTAAATCCGGTATACCGGTACTGGATTTATTCCATTGATTTCAATGGGGCACTGTGTCCCCATTGAAATCAATGGAATAAAATTCCTCCCCCCCCCTCCCATGCTGTGCGGGTGGAAGGGGGGACACCCCCCACCCACACTGCCCAGCCTGGATTTTAAAAAAAAAGTTCCCCTCCTGAGGGCAAGTTCAAGAGCACCAGCCAGCACCAGCGGCCGTGGCATCCCAGCAGCAGCCGGTAAGTATAGACCTGATCCCTGGGGGGGGGTTTAACACTCCCCCCTCTGGATAGAGGTTTCTATGCAAAAAGAATGATAGAAAGCTGGGACAGGGAGAGAGCCCAGCAGGATGATACAAGGGCCCCCATTTCCATTCCCGTTCTTAGGTCCCTCTGCAAGGCCTTAGCAGGCTTTTGTTTTAATCATTATGAAGAGTTACTTTTTTCAACAGTTTTTAAAGTTTCGTTTTTTGGAGCATTTAGGGTGAGTGTGGTTGCTGCTGAGAGCAAAAGTGACCGCTCAGGGAGGGCATTGGCCTCCGGGGATATTTGGTCCTTCTCCGATTCAATTAAGATAGTGATAAGATGTTCCAAAACAGACTAGAAAGGGAAAGGACAAGTGGTTAGATTGAGGCAGAACAGGGATTGAGAAATTTGCCCGGTGCAGGCCATCAATAATTATTTGGCCTCACGCCCTATTAGCACGGGTAATTTGTTCATCCGTAGGGATGGAACCCCTCTCACACGGCACCAATTTATCATGGTACTTAAGGCGGCTGTTAGGGCAGTTGGTCTGCCACCTGAACTATATGGATCCCATTCATTTAGAATAGGAGCTGCAACTACAGCAGCAGCAGAAGGCCTATCCAAATGGGACATACGTGCCATAGGGAGATGGCGATCTCGTGCTTTCCAGGGGTACATAAGGCCCCAAAACACGTACAAATCTGTCAATTTTGCATTTCTCTAGGTGCCATTCAACATCAGGGAAGCAAGTCTGTGGTTTGGATTGTGGGCCACAGTCTAGTTCGGCGTGCTGGAGATACAGCGAAATACAACCCAGGGGGAATGCAGCTGGGCCTTTCGCACATCGCATACATAGTATGAATGGGACACAGGGGTATGAAGTGGGACCAAGTGGTGCCCACTTTAAACAGGGCTCAACACCAGTCTTCCCCCAGTGTGATAATTTTACACGCAGGGGAAAATGACTTAGGAGTAGCCACTAGTGTAAATTTGGCAATAAAAATAAAGACCCAGCTGCTGCTGATAAAAAGTTATTCCCGGGAGCCAAAATAGTTTGGACGCGCCTAGTACCACGTAAAAGATGGGGGGTAACTGACCATCCCCCCCAAAATCGATAAACCCGTAGGAATGTGAATAGGGAAATTACGAAATGGTGGGGCGGTTTGGGTGGCCTGTGCATAAGGCATGATTACTTGACCCATAGGAGAACTGAATTATTTTTAAGGGACGGGGTCCATTTATCCTGAGAAGGCAATTCACTGTATTTGGCTAAACTGAGGGAGGAATTGAGAAACCTAGTTTGAGCAGCAGTTGGTGGGGGAACGGGACGAGCTGATGCAGCGCCCCATTCAGGTGGCGGGGGTCCAGTATGGTTAATAGGTTTGAGGATAGGTTGTTTAGGATAGACAAATGAGTCATCTCCCTAAGAGATGGGGTGGCGATACCTGGCGATAAGCAGGGTACGTCTAACAACGGGATCATCATCCTGGGAGGGGTCTGTCGCGGGGGGGAAAGGGCAAGCACAGCCCTCAGACCTCAAGACACCTTCCTCCTTACTCATGCCTGTCAAGGCATTTTTCCCTTCGGCCTTGGCCAGGACGCTGTTCGAAGGGAAATGGTTAGATAAGGTTGGATTCTGTGCTGGCACTGGAGGGCACATCCAAGCCAGACACCTGTTATGGTTTAAATAGGTTTCATAATATAAAATACTGGACCCGTGATTGCTTAGCAGCAATCCCCACCAACTTCACTGATTCTGTTTGATTAAAGAGTGCAGCCAGTTCAATCCATTTACTGTCTCCATGTCTCATTTCCTGGGGGTGCGCCGGCAAGGGCCCTCCGCTTCCCAAAATGGCGGTGGGGGGGGGATTTCCGTGCCCCGACATCTCAGGAAGGAGCACGGAGCAGCATGAGGCAGGCAAAAGCCTGTATGTGCTGCCCGGGGACCTGATTGGTCGCCCAGGCAGCACATGACATTAAATGAGGCCATGGATTGGCTGGTGCAGGAGGGGGCAACCCCTCCCGTTTGGCTAGGGGGTGGAGACGCCATTTACAATGTTGCAGACTGGGTCAGAGAGCCTCAGTTGCAGCGAAGACACAGCACAGCAAGCAGTCACTCACCCACCCATTCCCCCTGACACTGTGGATAAAAAAATGGTTGCCATTAGGGGGCCAAGAAGGAATTTTGGAAGGCACCTCAACTATTTGTGAGAGCTTTCGGGTTTCGCCTTCTTCACAGTGCAAGAGGAAAAAGTTCAACTAAGTGAATGTTTGAGATTTCAATTCAATTTGACAATTTGATTTGGTCATTTGATTTGAGTTTTAAGACCATAATGACAATTTGATTGGAAAGGAGGTAATTGCAATGAACAAAATTCGGATGCTAGTGATAATGTGGCTATTTATTGTTTTGAATTATCAATTACAATTTAAATGTCGCACTCTTGCGGGGGTCCAGTATGGTTAATAGGTTTGAGGATAGGTAGTTTAGGATAGACAAATGAGTCATCTCCCTAAGAGATGGGGTGGCTATACCTGGCGATAAGCAGGGTACGGCTAACAACAGGATCGTCACCCTGGGAGGGCTCTGTTGCTGGGGAGGGGGAAAGGGCAAACACGGCCCTCAGACCTCAAGACACCTTCCTCCATACTCATGCCCATCAGGGCATTTTTCCCTTCGGCCTTGGCCAGGACGCTGTTCGAAGGGAAATGTTTAGATAAGGTTGGATTCTGTGCTGGCATTGGAGGGCACATCCAAGCCAGACACCTGTTACGGTTTAAATAGGTTTCATAACATAAAATACTGGACCCGTGATTGCTTAGGAGCAATCCCCACCAACTTCACTGATTCTGTTTGATTAAAGAGTACGGCCAGTTCAATCCATTTACTGTCTCCGTGTCTTATTTCCTGGGTGGTGCGCCGGCAAATAGCATCCACAGCAACTTATCTTAAATGTCTCACAAAATATTCTTTCTTTCCTTTTTCCAACATAATTTCCTCATAAACTCTTCTTATGTTATTCCAGCCCATATTCACACTAACAGTTTGCTGCTGGAAATGCTTTCCCGTCAGTGACATTTCTGTTGTGAAATGTTCTGACAGAAAGACAGAGCAGTAATCACTAGCACAGAATGGAGCAAGGAATTGAAACAGCCCTAACCACAGGATTCCATTTATGATTTAGGTTTGTGCGCCCACTGGATCCTTTGAAAACCTTGATGTTACCGTGTTCTCTGATTTTGTATTTAATTATTTGTTCTTTAGTAACACCATGAAGATAAGTTTTAAATTGTGAAGAGAATCCATTCCAGACCAATGCAATGATGCCCATGCCTGCTGTAATTAATCATCAGGCAGCTTAGCAGCACACAGAGATAAGAGCTGCCCCGTTCAATCAAGCCCTAGTAGGCTTTGATTCTGTGGCCATAGAATCTGGCATTTTTCCGTCTATGACCAAAAAGATTTTTAGTCTGTGAACCATGCCTCTCCAAAAACTCAAGCTATTGAGTCTGACATGGAGTCACAACTACCTATCACTAAATGGGATGGGAATGAGTATGGCCTTGGGGTGAGGAAGGATGATCCTGGTAAGGAAAAAGCAGATTTAGTGTTCAAAAAGGGATTGTGGCGGCACACCTTGGTATAGAAAAATAATTTGTTTAAAATCTGCTGTGGTTGATATGTCCCATCAAGATTTTGCCTGCAACCCAGAGGTGGCTTGTATTAATCCTGAAACCTGATGACCATTTAAACTATTTTACAGATAGCCATTTAACAAAAACATGCAGTGGGTTTGGATAGTGGAAATTAGAAATGAAGAATGTGGATTCATCTATAGTTTTACCATTTGTGGCTTTCGAGCATTAATAAATCACCACAGCAGAGCTGAAGGGTTCTATCCAGCCTGCAGATTTAAAATGTGATTTGATTTAATATCAGTATTTTCTAAATAAAATATAAATTTCCAGAATGACATCATAAGAACATAAGAAGTGCCATACTGGGTCAGACCAATGGTCCATCGAGCCCAGCATCCTGCCTCCGACAGTGGCTAGTCACAGGGGCCTGGGAGAAGCACCCAACAGGTCACCATGCTATCCATTCCCTGTGGGTCATCCCCAGGCTCCCGACAGTAAAGGGTTTTGTTCCCCAATCCTATCTGGCTAATAGCTGCTAATGGAACTATCTTCCAGAAACTTGTCCAAACCTCTTTTAAACTCAGCTATACTGCTGGCCTTGACCACC
>QEPC01005396.1:1373591-1395629 GCA_003113815.1 Sphenodon punctatus | reverse complement strand
TGGTGCTTTTCAACAGCCTCCATGCCTCTTGCAAACATGTAGTCCTTTCAACTGTGCCTTTTAGTTTCTTTCTAACTAGCTTCCTCATTTTGGCATAGTCTCCCTTTTTAAAGTTAAAAGCCAGTGCTGTACTTTTAATTAACTTTCTCCCTCCAGCAACTATGGGTATTTTCAGATGTGACAGGGCGCCATTCGCCCCATCATGGAATCACCCTATTGATTCCCCACTGGGATCAATACCGGCACGTCAACAGATGTGTCGGCTGATCCCGGTGGGGAATCTGGGGAGGGGGAAGGCCTGCGCAGTGCTACGTGCGGCTGCACAGCCCCATTCCCCCATGCTCCCCCAGAAGCCCCCCCTCCCGGAGACGGGAGGGTGCAGCAGCCAATGCGGCCACAGCGCCTGCCCGCTCCCCAGGAGACTGACCACGGCCCGGAATCAGCGGCGAGCACGGACGCCAATTCCGGGTCATGGTCAGGGAACAGACATGACGTTGGCACGCTCAACCACGATGAATTCCACCATGGTTGAGCATGTTAACGTCACGTCTGTTGGGGGGGGAGTGATTCCCGCCGGGTGTTCACCCCCGGTGGGAATCACTTTGGCCACGCTTTTGGAGATGGTCCCCGGACCATCCTCAAAAGTGTGGTTATTTTGATTCCTGCTAGTGGTTCACTGTGGTGAACATCTGGCGGGATTCAAACAGACATTACAGGACCATTCACCCCCACTGCCGATTGACTGTGGTTGAGCATGGTTTCATAACATCTGAAAATACCCCATGCCAAATTTGATTATATTATGATCACTATTGCCTAGTGGCTTGGCCAAAGTTACTCCTTGCACTAATTCCTGTGTGTCACTTAGGACTAGATCTAAAATAGCTCCTCCCCTCGTTGGTTCCGGAACCAATTGCTCTAAAAAGCAGTCATTTATGGCATCCACATCCCGCCTCGAGGAGGCATTCACCCAGTCAATATTGGGGTAGTTGAAGTCACCCACTATTATGTTCCCAGTTTTAGTAGCCTGTTTAATCTCTGTTAGCATTACATAATCAGTCTCTCTATTCTGGTATGGGGGGTAATAGTAGAGCCCCACTGCTATACTTTTCTGCTTGATACCTGGAATTTCAATCCATAGGGATTTGAGGGAACAGTTTGCATCCTGTAAAATTTTTATTCTACTTGCCTCAAAGCTGTCCTTAATATACAGAGCCACCCCACCACCAACACGATCTCCTCTGTCCTTTCGATATATCCTGTACCCTGGTACTACAGTGTCCCATTGGTTATCCTCATCCCACCAGGTCTCTGTGATGCCTATAATGTCTAGATCTTCATTTAGCGCTATAAATTCTAATTCTCCCATCTTACTTTTTAGATTTCTAGCATTAGCATATAGACACTTAAAAGTATTCTTTTTATTCCTCTGCTTAATGGGCACATTATAGGTAACTGAAACAGGCACTCTGGAATCATCTGTCTGTTCTCCCCTGCATTCCACCTGAAATCCCTTGCCATTTATCTTATCCTTAGTCTTAAGATACTCTACTTCCTCTAAAGTAACATACTTTGGAGATGCCACAGCCCGAACCGTGCACTCCACAGTGCCTGTCGGCTTTCCCTCAGGTTCTAGTTTAAAGACTGCTCTATTAAATTTTTAATTTTTAGCACCAGCAGCCGGGTTCCATTCTGGTTAAGGTGGAGCCCATTCCGTTTGTATAGGCTCTCCTTTCCACAGAAGGTTCCCCAGTTCCTAATAAATCTAAAGTCTTCCTCCTTGTACCAATGTCTCATCCACGCATTGAGTATCTGGAACTCAGCCTGCCTCTGGGGTCCTGCGTGTGGAACGGGGAGTACTTCCGAGAATGCTACCCTGGAGGTTCTGGACTTCAGTCTACTACCTAGAAGCCTAAATTTGGCCTCCAGAACCTCCCTCTTACATCTACCTATGTCATTGGTGCCCACATGGACCACCACAACAGGATCCTCCTCAGGATCATGTCACAATAGCTCCAAACTCTTCACATTGAACTTTCACAGTGCATGCTGAAAAGTTTAAACTGGGTTTGACTACCCCTGCACTATAAAAAATATATATACATTGGCTTCACAAGGAGAGATTTTTGTGCAATCTGCCCTCTAGTAAGTTGCTGTGAGGCAATCCGACCCACGAAGTTGGGACAGCTCTGCACTAGAGAATGTCTTGTCATCATGTGATGATGTCTCACATGAAGACAAGAGACATTTTGGGGGTGAAGTGGGAAGGAGAGAGAAGAGAATTTCTGTATGCGATAGATAAGTTTAAGAGATCCAGAAATGTATGGAAGGCTATCCTGTGATTAGCTTTTTAAAGTTTGCCTCTCTCTGCACTGCTAAGCAATGATACCATCGCTAAGTCTAATGCCATTTCTTAACTCCCAACCAATGAGGAAATATTTTCAGGTACTTAAGATTATTCCACTTCAGAAGGACTGGGGATCTATGCCTGTAACTGATGTGAGTAGAGGCCTTTCTTTAAGCTGCAAGTTTTTTGTTGACCTTTTCTGTTTATCACATTGCCAAGAAATGATGAAGAAATCAAGATGTGAATCTGTATACCCAGCAGAGCAAGAAGCTCAAGATTCATCATATACTTTCAAGGGGACAAAAAGCATTTAGGTCATTTACAGAAACAATTTCAGTTGAGCCCAAAGATGGTAAGACCAAAGTTCAGAAACCACAGAACTGACTGACTTAATGTACAAGTCTCCAGCTCAGACTGCATGAAGGAAATGGATTGTATTTCTATAAATGCTTACCAAGTGAGAGAGATTCAGAATTTGGAAAGAGAAAAACATTTTATGCAAGCTTCCCATTTTCACTTAGTATCTGTGGCAAGATCTTTGCTGTTATAAATATGAACAAATCAAGAGAGAGAATTTTCCTAACAGATTCAAAGCTGCATTTCATAACATGGGCGGATAATCCTGCATTTGTAAAGAGATTATCAAGGACTGTCTCTCAAATTCTGACTTCTACGATGCTGTACGTGTATGTGGTCAGTCATGCAATGTGCATGGCCTCGCCACCTCAAGAAAGGGATGGTCCAAGAGAAACTGTACTAGACTTCATTTCTAAGGGCTTGTACTCCACTTCACTCATGAACTCTGTGCGTGGGCCTTAGCTTTAGTCATAAGTTTCAAACATGTGTAAGTGCTTTAGTGGATTCATTCCTATGGAGTTCCATCCCCAAAGAATCTTCCTCTGTACTTGTCCTACAGTCCTTAAATCATGCATTAGAACAGGGGTGGCCAAGAGAAACATCATGAGCCACTTGTGTATCATGAGTTAGGCTGTTTTTGGATGATCATACTAAAACGTTCTTAACAGACAGAATGGTATGACTCATCGTCATAACAAAAATGTTTCATTCCCAGTTCTCACAAAATTCTTGCTAGAATCAAGAAACATTACCGAGATCTTGTCGACATCTCGGTAATGTTCCAAAATCTTGCAAGAATCTCAAAAAATTCAAAAACCATGCTGTGTGTGTGCAAAATGACCACCACGGCCATTCTGCACATGTGCCACCCTTTTCCAAAATGGCACTGGCAGTGTTTGCACCATTTTGGAAAAGGGCAGATGTTCTGAGCATACATGGTGCCAGTCATGCATGCACAGACCAACGGCCCTTTTTCAAAATGGCACCAATGCTGCCAGCACTATTTTGGAAAAGGGCTGAGCACATGCAGAGTGGCCCTGGTGGCCATTCACACATATGCAGTGGTTTTTTGATTATTATTTTTCTTTTTTTGGTCACTGTGAGGCGGCTGCCTCCTCATTGAACGCACTTCCTCAACTGCCCCTGCAGAGAAGCAGAGAGGGCAACTAGGAGTCCCAGCACAGTCCTGGAATCAGAGTGAGGCAGTCAGGTGAGTATAAGATTGTTTTTGTTTTTTTAACACATGCAGGGGGAGGGTGAAATTGTCACTTTTCTCGTTGAGAGACAGGGTAATTCTCGGCTCATTCTCATTTGCAAGAACAAGCCAAGAACCCTGATTCAAGACTTAAGAACCTTCCCTTCAGAATGGGGCCAGCTTCTGAAGGTGGAAGCTTTTGTTGGAGGCTCAGCTCCAAGTACAGTCCAACGCCGTAGGCAGGTTTGGTTTCAGAGTTTATTTTAGGGGTAGATGGTGCACAGCCCACTGGCCAGCAGCATGGGTAGATCAGGGGTTAACCAAGGACCTCATGTTCCTGGAAATGTTCCCCATTGTCATGGAGGTTCATCTATGAGCCAAGGCTTTCACCCCAAAAACTTTCTGCTTCCGGTGCAATAACCTGGCAGTTATGAACTCTTTGTCATCTGAATCCCTGAGGGTGATGAAGCTGGTGAGGATGTTTGTATTAAAATGTCTGTCTAGTAATATTCTTTTTATAGCTAAGCACATGTTTGGTGTAGACAATGGCATAGCCAACACCCTCTCTCACTTCCAGATGGACCATTTCCATCTTTTGGCACCAGGAGCAAGTGAAGCTGGAGATCATGAATCCAGACTTGTGGAGCCTTGGCTCATTGAATTGTTCCACATAATTCAGGGCTTCCTAGCACACAAGACCAGAGTGGCTTATGAGCATGCCATCCCAGAGTTTCAGGGCTTTAGGGCTGTCAAGGGCTGGTAATTGGGTTTCCCCATACCTGAATCCCAGTTAATAAAGTTCAATTTAGTACTCCATCAGTGAGGACTCACCCAGAGGACAATAGCCAGTAAATTTTCGGCTTGCACATATGTGAGCAAGCTAACAGGCTAACCTATCCCTGTCCACAACTTCTTCATCAAAAGAATGTTGGAGAGTTGGGTGAGGGAACAAGGTGGGAGGGTAGATAGCAGGGAACCTATTACTAGGGTTAAGATTTAGTCACGGTAATGACGGGAGTCATGTTTTTAGTTAATTCTCCCCCTCTCCATGACTTTTACAGCTTTTCCGTGACTTCCATGACTTTTGCCTAAAAACACCAGAGGCGCCACCTCCGACACACCCCAGAGAAAAGAAGTGCACTGAGAAGAGTGGCGTTGAGACCACAAGTCAGCACCAGCTGCCACACTTACATCTTCAGGGTTCTCCAAACCCCTCCTTCAGAGCATGGATTGGTTAGAGGCGGAGGGTGAAGCTTGAGAAGATGCGCCCAGAAAAGCAGCATCGATACTGCACTCAGTGCCAGCTGCTGCACTCACATATTGCTCCAAACCTCTCCTTTTCTGAGCACGGTGTGGCTAGAGGCAGAGGGCAGGATCAGAGCTAGAAAAGGCATCCTGGAGGAGATGGCAGCATTTCCTCTGCCTTTCCTCGTGCCTGGCTCTACTTTCCCTCCCTCCTAGGGGTTTCATTCTAGGAGAGATAAGGGAGAGAGCCAGTTCCCTTTCCCCCTGTCTGGTGCTTTCATTCTCAGAGAGATATGGGAAAGGGGTGGGGGTTCCCTTTCCTCCTTCCTGGGGCTTTCATTCTAAGTGAGATACGGGAATGGATGGGAGGGTGTCACAGGGTATGGAGGAAAAAGGGAGGAAGAGGGGATGCAGACAGGGGTTGGGGAAGGACAGAGCGGGTCCCGCTCTGTTCAAGGCCTCTCTCCTTGGAATAAGTTCCTTCAAGGTCGTGTTTGGGTTTTCCCTCCAATCTGGAGCAACCCAACTCATCACCAGGATGGAGAGGGAACCAATAGCCCTGGGAAGGGCAACAAGACAACAAATACTCACTTTTACACTTAGGGGTGCCATCGGGCCCAGGGAACCGTGTTTGGGGAAGTGGAGGGGGGAAAGGTGGGGCCAGGAGTGGGGGGAAATGGAGGGGGGAGGGGGCGACTGGAAAGAGTGGGGACAGGTCGTACACTCAGGGGTTGTGGGCTACAGGAAGGAGAGGGGGGAACGGGGCAAGGTCAGAGGCGGGGTGCAGGATTCCACAGACGATCACTTCTCCTTTCAGTCACTAGGTAAAAAGGGGGGGAGGGGGAAAGAGACCAAGGACTTACACACTCAACACGCACTCATGCCAA
This sequence comes from Sphenodon punctatus, assembly GCA_003113815.1. Classification (NCBI taxonomy): domain Eukaryota; kingdom Metazoa; phylum Chordata; class Lepidosauria; order Sphenodontia; family Sphenodontidae; genus Sphenodon; species Sphenodon punctatus. The sequence goes on along the minus strand of QEPC01005396.1, from coordinate 1,389,598 downwards.
GGGAAGAGGTCATGGATCAATCACTCCAGACTATCGATATAACCACAAGAAAGGATCAAGGTATCAAGAAACACAGCCTCTCACAAGTGATTACCAGCGGCGGCTCCTTGCCCTGCCGGTACTCTTTATAGCCCCTTAGTTTGCCGCAGCTGAGTGCCTAGGGTGAGGCCCAGCCTGTCATGGAGCCTGACATCCCGCCAGGTGTGCATTGCACCTGGGCAGGTCATTGCATGCGGAATGCGTTCGCGGTAGCCCTGCCACCCCGTTGCAGCCGCGATGTACTCCCAGACCTCCGCGAATGCCGGTAGGTTGCCTGACAACATGGGACATGCCACTCTGCCGGCCCTGCCCAGTGCGCAGCGTGACAGGGGGAGGCTCCCTTTCCTCATGCCCTGGGCTTACAATCTAATAATATTTATGTATTTTTATTTTTCAATTGTATATCCTGCCCCTCCTGCCAATAATATGTTATGTTAAGAAACACTGAATAAAAATAAAATGGAACTTTTTTTTACCCATAACATTTCCGTGACTTTTTAATCTTTTCTACCATGACATAGTCATGACTTTTTAGAAAACCATGACAGAATCTTAGCCCTACCTAATGCTGTACCCTTGCAGATGAGGAGAGATTGGCCACCATCTTTCTCTGGGAGCATGCTGGGAAATCTAGTCCAGCATGCTCCCAGAGAGGATTAAAATAGTGGGCGATGCTGGCTCTCTGGGAGCATGCTGGATTACATTTCCCAGCATGCACCCAGAGAAAAGATGATGACTGATCTCCCAGTCTGCAGATGGGAGAGTTGCAGCACGGGGGGGGGGGCGGGGGGCTACTGGCAGCAGATGACATGCTGACTCCTCTTCAATTCCACGGACTGTGTCCAGTTCAAGTTCAGTGAGTTTTCTAACCCCCTTCCTGTCTGCCCCCCTAGAAATTTCCCTGCTGCTCCCATTCCTGCCCGCCATGCCACGTTACTTAGTCAAGGGGTTAATATCATGTTTATTACTCAGTTTCTCGATAATCAGTAAAACCAAGTTGAGTACCACAGTCCTGAGCAAATACTGAGTAAAACCATGGAATGAGTTTCACCCCTAATCTATGCTAAATTTTCCAAATTTGTTAATTTATTCTATTTTGTAATGAAAATGCTGTTTGCTACAATGAAAACCAAGGCTTTAAGCAAATGGGGTGTGTTGCGGCGTGGCGTGTATGATAGAACTTGTTAGTGGAGAAAAATGAGAGCCACAAGCTGGAATTGACTGATCTGTCAACAGGAAAGTGCTTTTGAAACCTGTGTGGAAACGAATACAACTGTGTGCTTGTGGGCGGAGAAAAGGGGGAACAAGTATTTCCTTTCTTGCTTTGTTTAAAATATTTATAGCATCGATTTGGGATGCATCCAAAACAAAGCTGACCACCAGAAAAGCTGGTTCCAAGAGACAAATACGGAAGTTTCAGTAACTGAAGTTGCATTCTTACGTTTTTCCATCACTGCTGAATGTGGAATATGTGGCAAAGAGACAGAATCCTTACTATCAAAGGGCAGTAGTATAAGAAAATCTAGCATACTGTAGGAGATTCTAAGAACATAAGAAGTGCCATACTGGGTCAGACTAATGGTCCATCAAGCCCAGCATCCTATTCTCTGACTTAGACCAATCTCAATCACATGGGAGAAGAACCAATAGTCACAATGGGCAATCCATTCCCTGTTGTTCACTCCCAGCTCCCGACAGTAAGAAGTTCATTGCATAAGCTACTCTCCAAGAACTTATCCAGGCCTTTTTTAAACCCAGCTATACTACTCACCTTGACAATGTCCTCTGGCAACAAATTCCATAAGTTAATTATGCGTTGAGTGAAAAAGAACTTCCTTTTATTTATTTTAAATCTGCCAGCAGCTAGTTTCATGGAGTGTCCCCTAGTTCTAGTACTATTTGAGAGGATAAATAACCATTCCCTATCTACTCGTTCCACATCACTCAAAATTTTATAAACCTCTATCATATCCCCACTCACTCAGTCTTCTCTTCTCTAAGCTGAAGAGACTCAGCTTGTCAAATCTCTCTTTGCATGGAAGCCGTTCCATACCCTTTATCATTATTGCTGCCCTTCTCTGTACCTTTTCTAGTTCAACTATGTCTTTTTTGAGATGGGGTGACCAGAACTGCACACAATATTCCAGGTGCGGTCGCACCATGGTTTTGTATAGAGGCATTGTGATATCCTCAGTTTTATTCTCTATCCCTTTGCAAATAACGTCTAACATTATGTTTGCTTTTTTGACTGCTGCTGCACACTGGGCTGAGGATTTCAGTGTATTGTCCACAATCACTTCCAGATCCTTTTCCTGAGTGGTAACACCTAGCTCAGTACCCAGCATTGTGTACTCATAGTTTGGGTTATTTTCCCCTACGTGCATCACTTTGCACTTGTCTACATTAAATCGCCTCTTCTATTAGATGCCCAGGCATTCAGTCTTGTAAGATCCTGTTACAGTTCTTCACAATCTGCTCGTGTTTTAACTATATTGAATAACTTGGTGTCATCTGCAAATTTGATCACCTCACTCTAAACGCCCTTTTCCAGACCATTAATGAATACATTAAATAGCACCCCGTTTGTGTCTAGTGACATAAATACCCCACGCCAATGGAGTAAACTTGACAGTATTTTTGTATTTTTAAGAATACTAAGTTACAATATTCTTATTTGTACTGACTGCTCACTTATGGGGAAAAGAAATCTCTTTTGGACACATTGAAAGGGTCAGATCCTAACCCAAGAGAGGAAGAAAGGGCTTTATTTAACTATGAGTAAGGTGTAAGCTATAGAAATGTAATTACTGGATCCAATTCTGTGTTGCAGATCATGGTAGACACAGTACTGAGTGGTAGGGGACCAAAGGAGGCTTTAATCCCACTTTACAAATTCTGGGCTGCTTGGGGGCTAATGAGGTCCTGAAACAAGCTAGAATGGTCCAGCGGATACTCAAACTAGGTGCAACATCACCAAGTTCCCCATTGACTGTGCAGAGCACAGGATCTTTGTTCATAGCACTATGAGCTACAAAGATGCCACTCTCACTTCCCATCTCCATGAGCATGTGAAAGGGCCGACTGCAAAAGCCTATGCTGATCCTACTTCAGAGGAATTCTTCCCCAGCCAATTCCAGAAATTCTACACCTTTACTCTGATTTAATAAGAGCACATGCACGCCACACACCATATGCAGGGGAAGGATTACAGAACTTAGTCTATGCTCTTCCTCCTGTGTTGTCAGTGTTGTGCAAAGGGCACTCATGGTAACAGCAAACGTTTTACATGTGTTTTCTGGCACTGCAAATCAACAACAACAGCAACACAGAGGAAGCCAGTACAACACAGAGGAGGCCATCGATCGTTTGGCTCTTAGGCGTCCGCTCCCAGCATTTCGTCACAGTTGGTTTATGGAGGGCCTGGGGTGACTGAAGTGCAAAGGGAGGCAGTTGGTAGGGATGTGCGAATGCGGTTCGGAAGATCGGGTTTTGGCCCGATCTGGGGGTGTTCGGACCATTCACAAACACCCCTAATCCAAACCGCCCCCTGCCTGAACCGGCCGAACAAAGTTCGGGTTCCAAACCAGTTCAGGCGGGGTGCAAGGGGCAGGGAGGAACCTGGTTTTCCCTCCCCCCTCCAGGCTATGTGGATGGAAGGGACACCGGGGACCACCTCCCTCCCCACCCTGCCCAACCTTGTAATTTTTTCTTAACCCCACCCCAGGGATTGCCCTACCTAGTGGTGCCGGGGCTCTGACCCTGGGTCTGGTGGAGGGGGGAGGGAAAACCGCCCCCCCCACCCAAATGGGTTCAGCCCCCCTGAACCCATTCAGGCTGAACAGGCCAAACCGAACAGTTTCAGATTCAGCCAACCCCCGAACGGGCCAAATACAACACCCCCCCCCCCCCCGGTGTTCACACAGCCCTAGCTGTTGGAGTGACAGTGGCACCATGCCCGCACCCAAGATGATTGATTGCAGCATAGAGCATTTATGAAGGTCTATGCCATGACTGTACTGGCAGCAAACAAATGGTTCTGCTTTGGAGCATCCGCTCAGTCTCGTCCAGTGCAGCTGTTCTGAGTAGTGAGAGGATTGATCAGTCCACCCTGTCTCTGCCTGGAACCAGAGTCATCTAAGGCCTGCTGTGACATGTTTTTAGTATACTTAGCATTGAGCACGACTTCAACTCCGCCATTTCAGAGGCAGTGGCAGAGTCAGAGGTTAGGAATGCTTTGCCTGGTCAGGTTTTATGGGATGAGTTTCAATCAGTGATACTTGCCGAGGCAGCAGATGTCCAGGGTCTTTTCAGGCCACTGCTTGCGAGTTAGATCCATGTCCGTACTGGTTGGTTAAGGCCTCCAGGGAGACATTGGGACCGGTGCTCATGGGGGTAGTTAACGCCTCCCTTTGGGAGGGGAGGGTGGCAGTTTGTCTCAAGGAGGCTGTGGTCAGGCCCCTGCTCAAGAAACCTTTTTAGGGAAGGTTATTGAATGGGTTGTGGCCTGTCAGCTGCAGGCACATCTGGATGACATCGGTTTTCTTGATCCCACACAGTCGGGCTTTCGTCCAAGTTATGGTTCGGAGACAGTGTTGGTGGCCTTGGTTCAATAACCTCCTGGTAGAGCTAGATAGGGGTCATATGATCCTACTGGTTCTACTAGATCTATCAGTGGCTTTTGATACCATGAACTACAAGATGTTAGTGACTCACCTGCGGGACCTGGCCAGGATGGATGGGACCGTTTTGCAATGCTTCTCTTCCTATCTTGTGGATAGATCACAGCGAGTGGTACTAGGGGACTATACATTATCATCTGGGAACCTCTCGTGGGGTTCTGCAGGGTTCCATTCTGTCCCCTCTTCTGCTCAATGTGTATATGTAGCCACTTGGGAAGGTCGTCTGCAGCTGGGGCATTCGTTATCACCAATGTGATGACAACACCCAACCGTATCTATCCTTTTCATCCGATCCAGGCTCTGTTGTCTCCTTGCTGTCCTGGTAATTTGGCTTCTGTGAGGAATTGGATGAGGTTGAGTCAACTGAAGTTAAATCCCAACAAGACAACAAGACAAAAGTGATGCTGGTAGGGGGAGGGATCAGTGATCTGGGAGAGGGGAACACTCTTGTTATTTGGTTCCATCTGTGCGAAGCCGGGGGTGCTCCTGGATTCACACCTGCGCATGGATTCCCAGGTGCCAGCTGTGGCCAGGGACACTTTTTGCTAATTACATCTGGTGAAGAGGCTCCGCCCATATGTCTTGGACATTGACCTTGTTACAGTTACCCATGCATTTGTCACCTTGAGACTGGACTATTGCAATGAGCTCTGCATGGGGCTGCCCATAGTGATGGTTCAGAAGCTGCAGCTGGTTCAAAATGCAGCAGCCCATCTGCTTACTGGGACGGGTTGCACAGAGCACATACAACTAGTGCTCCGAGCATTGCACTGGCTACCTATTGTCTTCCAGGTCTGATTCAAGGTGCTGGTCTTAACCTTTAAAGCCCTTCATGGCCTGGGCCCTGCTTACCTGAAATATCACCTCACTCCCTGGGATCCAGGGTGGCCTCTGCAGTCCTCTGGGAGTACCCTCCTGGAGGTCCTGCATTGTTGGTGGGTTTGGACTGACAGGCGGGCATTTTTGGCAGCTGCACGGTTGCTGTGGAATGCCCTTCTGGTGGAGATTCACCTCGGCCCAGATCTCCTGGCTTTTTGATGAAGTTATAAAACCTGGCTCTTCCATCAGGCATTTAATGGTGGGGGGTCGGGGAGATAGGTTTGTGGGGTGTGGCTGGGTAGGTTAGTCTTTTATCACAGATTGGGATTAGTTTTTTTCACTGTTATGAGTTTTTAATATATTTTTATTCTTATTTATTTTTATTTTTATATTATTGTTTATATTTTATATTTTAGTAATGTATTGTTCTAATGCTTTTATGCTCACCGTCCTGAGTCACCTGCGTGTGAGAGGGGCAGGGTATAAATTGAATGAATGAATGAATGAATGAATGAATGAATGAATGAATGAATGTTCCATTGCTCTATAGGGGCACTTTGTGTGAATGCATCCCAACACTTTAGTGGACTACTGGAAAATGATGGAAAAATCAAGAGGGAATATGTAAGAAGAGTGTAGAAAAGAAACTACATCTGCAAATAAGTAAAGAATAGAATCCTAACAGTCTCTAATCTGTAAGTTTCACTTTTGTCATTACAAAATCAGAAAGGGACAAACACCATAAATACAGAGAAAGGATAAATAGCATAGTAGTAAGTTGGGAGAAATGTCATGACTGGTATTTTGTGCTCACTAAATGAGGGAAAGTACCAAACGACACTAAATTGTGAGAAGTTATGTGCACCATTTAGGACAAAGAAATAGAAACATAATTAAAAGATACCAAGAAAAATTAGAAATATAAAAAGAGGGCTAGTCATAGCACTGGACTGAAAGTCAGACAAAATTGCACTATCCAGTGTGTAGTGTTAGGATATCATGCTACAGAAAAAAGAAGTAACTTCTTATTCATATCTGTAATGCTGCAGTCATTTTGAGCACCCAATTAAAATTAGGAGTTTAGAGAAGAGTGTCAAAGAGGAGAATGTGGTATAGCTTATATTAAGAACATAAGAAATGCCATACTGGGTCACACTAATTGTCTGTCAAGCCCAGCATCCTGTCTCTGAAAGTGGTCATTCTTGGTTGCTTCGGAGAAGTACCCAACATGGGTACAAAATGGAATGATCAATTCCTTGCTCTTCACTCCCAGCAGCTTCTGATAGTCAGAGGTTTAGTCCCCCAACCTATTTGGCTAACACCAATTAATGGATTTATCCTCCAAGAACTTATCCAATCCTTTCTTAAACACAGCTATGCTGTACTGGACTTGACCACCTCCTCTGACAACAAATTGCACAAGTTAATTGTGCGCTGAATTTAAAAATTTGTTTTAAATCTGCTGCCAGTTAATTTCATGGTGTGTCTGCTAGTTCTAGTACTATTTGAGAAGGTAAACAAATCCTTACTTTCTCATTCAATGCTACTCATGCTTTTATACATTTCTTTCATATCCCCTTTTAGTCATCTCTTCTGACATCAAGAGATAAATATAAATATTATATAGCCACAATTTCCTGGAGGATCTAGCCATCACTGAAGAAGGGGACCTATTGAAAAAAACTGAAGCAAATACAACCAGGTGTATTATAATGAAAGTGAAAAACTGAAAATGTTGGCAGCATATCAGGAGACACTCTAGATTAAGCTGTGTAATAGCTTCCCAAAGGCATTGAGGCATAATTATTCTTTCAGCCATTTAAAAATAAGGTAGTACCAGTTACCAGAAAATATATCCTAACACTTCCTCACTGCTACCATTAATGTGTCTCTCTCTACACAGGTACTAGTGTGACAGACTATGAAGAAAGGGGGAAAAAACGGTCAGAAAAAAATGCAAACGTTAGCCAAGAAATCAGTGGTACAATCCTTACGCAACTCTTAACTACTCACGACATGGCTCATTTATTTTATTGCAATTGGGAATAGAGTGCATGAAATAAAAATTGCCTGTTGTACTTAATGTATCTAACAAATTCCAAATCCTTTTCCATTTTAAAGTATTCCAGTATGCCATGTCATTTTATACGTAGTTTGTATCTTCAATGCATTGTCTGGTAGATTAAAATGTTGTCATAAGAAAATACATTCAGTCCACATGTATGTAATGTACACATTTTATTCTTCAATCTCTTTAGAGAATAGTAATAATGAGAAATGCCTGCTAATCTGCTCTTGCATCATCCAGAGGAAAGAGTTTAGTGTAGTTAGGCAATAGAGCTAACAAATCAAGTAATATAAATAGAATGTCAAACCTGACAAACAAACACAGCCTCAAATCTGCAGATGACATTTGTCTGAACTTTCAGACATTACTCATTAAAGGATAAGGTTCTGAATCTTGGTTATTGACTTGTGTGAAAATGCTCTCTGTGTAATGCCACAGCAGAAATACGATCTTTTACTGTAGAAAAAACTGGGGGTTAAAGACAGATTAAATTTAACCAGAACTATTAAAATGTATTAGTGTGAGCACTTCAACTTCATTTTAATTGGCTCAGAAACGGAGTTAAAGGAAACTAAATTTTTCATGCTCATCAAACATTGGCCCTTTTCAAATGGGCCACGGTGTGTGGCAGGGATGGGTGGACGTCGTGGGGGGCGGGAGGGGCAGCCATTACACGGGCACACACCCATCTCCACACATGGAGCAACCGCCATTGTCGCCAGTTGCTCCGTGCATGGGTGATGAGTGGAGATGGGTGGAGCGTGGGAGCGCGCACAGACACCAGCCGCGGCAGTCACATGCCCCACCCCATGCCCACGCAGCAGATATGCATGGACATGAGGGGGGGGGTATCTCATGTGAAAAGGGTAATTAAATAGAGGCCCTTTTCACATAGGTCGCGAGGAGGGGGTTGGCGGTGCTGTGTGTATGGTGGGTGGGTGGAGGGTGTAGACGGGCACACATCCATCTCCCCCCACGTCCCCACCTGCGCCTGCCACAGCATATATACGAGAGTCACCCACGCATGAACACCCAGATTTCTTGGTGTTCATGTATTTTTATTTTATTTATTTATTTTATGGATTTCTATCCCGCCCCATCCTGCCACGCAGCTCGGGGCGGCTAACAACAATAAAAACAGTTAAAACAATTAAAATACAAATATAAAATATACCAATAAAACAGGGCAGAGTCCAATAATAAATAAATACATCGGTGGGGGATTAAAAATCACCCCCCCCACCTCCCTCCCAAAGGCCTGGGCAAACAGCCAGGTCTTACAGTTCCGCCGAAATGTCAAAAGGCTTGGGGCCAGGCGAGCTTCCTCCGGAAGGGAGTTCCACAGCCGCGGCCCTACCACCGAGAATGCTCGCTCCATCGTGGCCCCCCGCTTAACACGGGGGACCTCCAGGAGGGCACCCCCGGCAGACCGCAGGAGCCGTTCCGGGGCGCGAAGGGCGAGGCGGTCCCTAAGGTAAGAGGGGCCAAGGCCGTATAGGGCTTTATAGATCATCACTAGGACCTTGAACTTGGCCCGGCACACTATCGGCAGCCAGTGCAGCGCTCGGAGCACCGGTGTAATGTGCTCCCGGCGACCCGTCCCCGTAAGAAGACGAGCCGCCGCATTCTGCACCAGCTGCAGCCTCCGGGCCAAGAACAAGGGAAGCCCCACGTAGAGCGCGTTGCAGTAGTCGAGCCGCGAGGTGACGAAGGCATGGATGAGGGAGGCCAGGTCCGGGCCAGAGACATACGGACGCAGCCTACGTACCAGATAAAGCTGGCGGAAGGCAGCCTTAGCGACTGCCTCCACCTGCCGCTCCAGCCGCAGGTCTGCGTCCAATATGACCCCCAGACTCCGGACCTGCTGAGCTACAGGGGGGCAAACCCCCCCAATCAGGGGGGCCACCACCCCCTTCGCCCTCCCCACCACCATCACCTCCGTCTTATCTGGGTTGAGCTTCAGTCTGCTCCGCCGCATCCAATCCGCCACGGCCTCCAAACATTGGGATAGCACCGAGACAGCAGGGTCTGGGTCAGTAGAAAACGAGAGGTACAGCTGAGTATCATCAGCATACTGGTGACATCGCACCCCGAACCCTCTCACGACCTCCCCCAAGGGCTGCATATAGATGTTAAATAATAATGGAGACAAGATCGATCCCTGCGGAACGCCACACGGTAAGGCGCGGGGGCTCGATGTTTCCTCCCCCAACACCACCCGCTGGCTCCTCCCCGAGAGGAATGAACGGAACCATTCAAGAACAGTCCCGTCCAGACCCCCCCGGTCACGCAGTCGTCTCAATAGCAGCCCATGGTCCACGGTGTCAAAAGCGGCCGAGAGATCGAGCAGGATGAGTATGGGTGCAGCCTGTGTAAAAAGTGCCAAAGACAGGTCCCCTCCCCAGTGGGGTTTATAATCTAGGCTGGACAAGTGAGTGGGGAAAAGGGAGGTGGAAATTCAGGGGGAAATAGAGATACATTACATCCAAGAAGTTGAGAAGATGCAGGTGCGCTTGCTTAGCTAAATCTGTTCAGACATTGGGGGAGGGGGGGAACATTGCCACACATTAAACCTAAGACAAAACTATGATGCTGCTGATGGGGTCCACAGGTTGCAGTCATGATGTCTGAACACAGCCTAAAATCCATGGGTGGGATCAAGGGGATGAGGCATTCCTCCTGCTTGATTAGCTACTACTGAAATTGCTTTACATCCACATGCTTCTTTCTGTCTGAATTTTGTGATTTAATTTTGTTTTTATTCAAAGTAGTGGGGAAATATTTCTTAATGACATGACGCTATGCAAGTTGTGATTTGTTTTTCCCCCTTTGAGGCATGCAGGGGTGGTGCAAGGATATTTGCCATGCTAGGCAGCCTGAGGCAGCTGCCCCCCTGGAACTTGCTGCTGTATGCGGCTCTGGCCCCAGTCCTGATCCAGCCACCACCAAACTCCATGGCTGGATCGGGAGTGGCCTGTGGGAGAAGCAGGGCTGCCCAGGGAAGCAAGTTCAAGGGAACAATTATTCAACCTGCCCAAATCCAGTTGCTGAGCTTGGCGGCAACTGAATGTGGGAGGGGGAGCCACCCCCTTCAACTTGCTGCCCTAGGCAGCCCCATCCCCCACACCCACCCTCTCCCATCCAGCCACTGGAGCTCTGCATCAGAGATGGGCAGGTGCAGAAGGGGGGAGATGCCTAGGGCAGCTTCAAGGGAGTGGCTCTCCCCCACTGCTGCCGCTGCCCATGGCTGAATTGAAGATGTGGGGCAGCAGGGCCACCTATGGTGGCAAGTTCAAAGAGTGGCTCGCCCCCTCCCCCCAATCCAGCTGCAGAACTTGGTGGCAGCTGGGTCAGGGGGCGGGAGTGCTGCCCCCCTGAAATTGCCACTGTAGGTGGCTGCCTGTGTTGCCTATATGGTACAGCTGCTGGCCATGGAGTCATGCCACCACAGCATAACAGTCTTTTCCTTTCCTGTAGTATTTCATATAGCCATTAGTTCTGGTGTATTTTACACAGAATGCTGCTGCAACAACTGAGTTTACATACATGAGTTGCAAAAACTGGCAAGTGATAATAAAAGGATACTAAACGAACATATTAGCAATCCTGTAATACGTTAGAAAAATGTAATTTGCAGTTTTGGATTGGAATGAGGACAGGCACAAAATCTCTGTTGATCAAGGGAACAGTTTGCTTTTATATAGTTTTGGAACTGGTGGAATGTAAAGCTGCTTCTTGATGTAGATTTCATGGAAGAAGAATTGTTATTTGGAGTGAAATAAGGAGTCAGAAGCTTTTGAAAATAACATACAGATGAATTACCAAGCCCATAAAGATCAGTGGGAAAGTGTCTAAGCAACTGAGCTAGTTTCAGTTTCAGCTAGTTTCAGCTAGTTTCAGTGTCCCTCTATTTGCTAGAAGGCTATATGTATATGTAAGATAAATGGATTCCTATAGTCACACAGTATGTTTCATTATGTTCAGTTTCAAAGAACTGTACCTACAGAAATATGAGGCAATTAACACATTCAGTCAGAAATAGACAGGCATGGTTTGAATATAATAGGGGCAAGGATTCTCATTGACACATTACTGCCCACTTGCTAATTAATTTCTTTGTCAGTTTACCCCTCACCTAGCTTTAATTTTTTTTCATGATCATCATAACTCTTCTCATCTTCATTTTCTCCTCTTCCCTTCACAACTTTCCTCATTAATAGTGTCATTTCCACCTCCCAATCCCTTCTCATCGCCTTCTTTTCAGCTGCTACCATTTCTGCCACCTCCTTATTCCCCCCTCTCTGTCACCACCAGAACCCCACAAGGCCCTTACTTTCAAATCTCACTTCCAAATCTTTTCTATCTTCTTCAGACAGTCAACTTCTCCCACAGCCCTGGGCCTCACTCAACCCCCAAGCTTTCTACCCATCCTTTAAGTTCCTTGCCATATCATTTCCTCCTTTACTACTTTACATGTCCCTCTTCCTTGGAACAGTAGGTCACCAGACTCTCTTCAATCATGTAGCCATCATCTCTTACCCTCCTGGCCTTTCCTCTCCAGTTCAGTTATGATACCTAATGTCTTGGTTTTTCGTAATCACTATCATTATCCTCATCAGCTTTGGATTACATCATGGTCTGGCTTTCTGCCTCTAACCTTGATATTTGACCTTAAATCCAGGATCAAATGTTCAGCTCTAAAGAATTACCACTCTCACAACTTTTGTCATTTGTAAACTCTACTTCCCATATCATCTTCCAAAAGCAGAGTTTCCTCTCAGTCTTACAACACCATGTGCCTGTCCTTTATGAATGCCCCCTCTGTGACCTCCATTCAGTTATTAAAGTCCATGATTAACTGGTTGTTTTCAGGTCTGATTTCCATTCTCTTTCTTCTCTATACTCATGGCTTGTTTGTGATACAGCATCTCATACTGTCTGAACACTCAAAGTGTATGGTAAGCTACCATGCACACTCTGGCAACAAACAAAGTTCTGCACACACAACACATGAGCAGACACCAGGCGCATGCAATGGATTCACGCTCAGCACATTCAATGCACACACAGTGTACATATATTGCATGTATGCAGTGCACACTGTTTGAGCAGCATGCATGGAATGCACTAACCTTGGATTGGGACCTCTGTTATTTTCTGCCTGCAGCATTGTTATCCCTGAGTGTTCACACAATACATTAGTTTACCCTCTGATTACTACTCACTACCTTTCAGGCCATTAAGTGGCAATTTCTACAAACTTTACCACTCACTACCATTCACAAAACGTCATTGCAATTTGCTACACAGATACCAGAGGGTTCCTTGTCCCACACCCCGAAAGGAAGACACAGACACCGATATATATGGGGTAAACTAGGCCGCACCAACTTTATTAAACCTAGTCGGGTGAGGAGGGGGTTCTGCCCCTCCGGGTCCTGCTAACCTTAACTACTAACTATCAAATAGAGTAAACTTGAGTGGTCTGATGTTCCTCAGTACCGCCAACTTGCTAACTATAGCTGCTGCAATGTCACGCCTTTCCGGCCGCCCCCAGCCGGATCAGGAGGCCCTTGCCTACTGTGACCTAAAGAAGGAAGCGAGGGCAGCTCGCCCGAGCCCTGGACCTCCCCTGTTCTAGGGCCCCCGAGCCTGCCCCCCGTCCTGGGTCCGGAGTGACGCCGGCCGTACAAGCACTAGCCTTCACTCGGACCCCACCTCTTAAGGAGATGACCTGGCAGCAGACTATCCCTAACTTCTAACCTAACTAACTCGCAGGACCCCTGTGGTGCGACAGAATTAACCTTACATTCTACCCTGCCCACCTGTGAGAATTCAATTCTTAACACTGTGAGGAAGGCGAAACACCAACCATGCCCAGTGCCAATCAGCATGGTGGCCAAATTCCTTCCCGGCCTTGGACCCAAATCCAACGACCAGCTCGAACCCACAGTGCATACAGGGAGGGTGGGAGGGTGCTTGCCTGATGCTACCCAGGCACAGAATGGCAGGATTCGCGCCTGGGTCAAGATGGCAGCCGTGAAGTCTCGTCTCTCGCGAGACTTCCCTTCGCGCCGCTTCCGACGCTGCCATGCGCCCCCACCTTGCTTGTCTTCCTTTCCTAATGGCAGGGGAGGGACAACAACCGCCGCTGGTGAGTCGCTCCCCATGCCGGGGAAGGCCGCGCGGTGATTATGTCTCCCACAAACAAAATATGTGAACAAGGATTCAGTCATTCATTCATGGTACTGTATTCTCTTCCCATCTCTGGTCACTTCTTTTCTTATCTCCCAGTGCCAATTCTATCTCATCAAGCTTGGTTTCCACCCTCATCCCATCACCCATTTCCTCTATTCCTAAATTGCCAAGGACAGTTGAAAAAAAATATTCCATGCCTTATCTTTGCCCACTACAAAAATGTTGTCTCCTCCTTCAGTTCATTCACCTTACTGGTAAAACAGCACTACTTATTCACCCCCAAATCCCACCTTCTCAAACATTCCCTCTGACCCCCTTCAGAAACTCTCCCCCATTGTCTTTTCCCTTTATAAACAGGTTATTTTCTAACTTTTGAAAAAATTGAGAGGTTCCAGCACAGTTGCCCTCTCTCCACAACACCCTTTTCCATTCCCACTCATCATGCTCTCTTGTTTTCCAGTTTCTTACACTGAGGTTTCTATCCAGACTATTCTACTAAAAAGTTCAAAATAGTAAGATGAAGTAATGGAAACTATTTCTATGGTCACACTTGCTTCTTGTTAAACTATATATCTTGTTAATTAAGTGCCTTGAATAGCTTTCCCCCCTTTCTTCCTGGCAATACTGAATTTCAGGTTCTTCATGGCTGAACAGTCAGATAGCCCTAACAGGACACTAAAACAAGTTTTGATATTTCAGTTGTATCTGGAGTACCTGCAAATGAAAAAGGCTCTATTCCTTTAATTCTGTTTTTGCCTGCTAGCAACATATCTTGGAAAAATACAAGCCTATGTTGATTTCCAATCACACACAAAAAAGAAAGGCACCTCTTTAATATGTATGCATCTGTTACAAAAAAGGTCATACAAGTAAGCTCAGGTACTAAATTTCAACCTTCACATAGGCAGTTGTCTATCATGAGCAAATTATTTAAATTCACAGCTTTCAGATGAATTCTAAATTATACACTTGAGCAATACTGTGTAAATATTTTTATATTGCTAAAATAATCACAAAGCTTTAAACATGCAGCTTCCTGGTCTTTTTGTTGACCACAAGGTTCTCTTAAAATCATAGAATCATAGAGTTGGAAGGGACCTCAGAGGCCATCTAGTCCAAACCCCTGCTCAATGCAGGAAATCCACAGCTACAGCATCCCCAACAGATGGCTATCTAGCATCTCTTTGAACACCTCCTGCAAAGTAGAGTCCACCACCTCCCTAGACAATTTGTTCCACTGTCAAACAGTTCTTATAGTTAGGAAGTTTTTCCTAAGGTTTAACCGAAATCTGTTTTCTTGTAATTTGAGCCCATTATTTCTAGTCTTGCCTTCAGAGGCAAAAGGGATTTGAAAGTTGGGAGGAAAGGAGTGGAGCAAATGTATCCAGGGAGGGAGTTCCAGGCATGAGGAGCAGCAAGGGAGAAGATGTTTAGAGGAACAAGGGAGCAAGGGAGAAGGGGAGAAGATGTTTAGAGGAACAATGGGGTCAGCAGCAGGTGAGGGTGGGGGCAGAGGAGGAGCGAAGCTCCAGGGCAGGAGTGTAGTGAGATACCAGAGCAGAGAGATATGGGGAAGCAAGGTCATGAAGAGCCCTGAAGGTGAAGACCAGGAGCTTGTGCTGAATGCGTTCCCGTAGAGGGAGCCAGTGCAGGGCAGAGAGGAGGAGCTGAACCACAGGGATGGGACCAGGGAGAATACCAGATACTGGATTTATCAGTATCGGATCTCCCTGATATGGGATTTACCAGTATTGGCATACCGGATTTTTAACATTGGCTGTTTACCGGGGTTTTTACACTGTGGCTATTCACTTCAATGGCTGTGATGTAAAAAAAACCGGTAAAGCAGCCAATGGTAAAAATCCGGTATGTCGATATCGGTGATTATCGGATTACTCCGATAAACCTGATTATCGGGTGTATCGGATTTATCCAATACCGATAGTCCCACCCCTACTGAACATGGTCAAAGCGACAGGCAAGGTGGATGATTTTGGCTACAGAGCATTGAATAGAGTTGAGTGGGCCCAGATCAGAGAAAGGGAGGACAGTAAGGAGGAAACTGAAGTAGTCAAGTCGAGAGATGAAATTGCAGGAAATAATACAACTTGGGCTGAGGTTGGGGGGGGCAGGGCAGGTCTAGAGGATGTTGCATGGGGGTGGGAGGCTTTGGCAGGGGCTGAGGGGTCAGGTTGGGGCAGGGG
>QEPC01005396.1:1332112-1373464 GCA_003113815.1 Sphenodon punctatus | reverse complement strand
GGGCAGGTCGGGTCAGGGGGATGTTGCACGAGGGGTGAGAGGCTTTGGCAGGGGTTGGGGGGTCAGGTTGGGGCAGGGGGATGTTGCGCAGGGGCTGGGAGGTTTGGGGAGTTGTGGGACTCTCCTGAGATCGGGCTCACGCCATGATGGGGGGGCTGCCACCGGCTGCAGGGAGGTCCATGTCCAGCCCCCCCCACTTACCCCCTGGCTGCCGTGGAAGGCAATCACGGGTCAGAGGGTCCTTGCAGAGGGACATTCTGCCCCAACCCCCGGTAGCGAGGCAGGACAGCAGCTGCTCTACTGAGCATGTGCGAGCCAGCAAGACCGTGCTGTGTTTTGCCGGTGAGCAGCTGCTCTACTGCGCATGTGCGAACCAGCTGAACTGATTTCTTGATCACTAATAACTCGGTTTTGGCTGCATCAATCAGTATCATATTTCAAAAGCACTTGTTATTGATCTCATTCTTGATGCCTGTGAAGTTTGTGGGCTCTACTCATCCATGGGGAGGCGATATTGATGATTCAAATACATGAGGATGGTGTGCATTTTGACCACAACTAATTAACATTTAAGCAGTTATAACATTTTATTTTCCTAATGGATCTTTTTCAAACTTTGTGGATATGATGGTCCTCACAACTTACAGCCATGGTTACATTTTCAGAAATGTAGGGCTAGCGGTTTCCTCAAAATCAGGGCTCCAGCAGTCCCCAGTTTATAATGAACAGTGGCTGTGCATTTAAGTTTCAGGCAACTACCGCTGCCCGAAAATATAATCTAAATAAATGGTAGGGAGGTAAATAACTAAATAAATGTGTTGGCTGGATGAGGAAAGCAAACTGATGGGAGAGGGAGCCTTCTGGAAATGCTGCTGAAAGGATCAGTGGCTGGCTCAGAAGGTGTTGGGAAGGGGGGAGGGCAATGAGTTTTGTTACTTTCTGTGCCCACCTCACCACAAGCCCCATTGGCTCCATGCAGCCTAGCCTGTGGCCAATTTCAGACTGCGAAGCCAGTGGTCTGAGGTGAAAAGGGATGGTGATTGGACAGGCTGGCTGCTACTCCAAGCCTCTCCAACCCTGGTGCCTGGAAGTCTGCTCCTCAGCTGACTCCCCCCTCCCTGTACCTGCCCTGGGTCTGGCAGGGGTCGTGTTTGCGTTTTTCCTGGCCAAACTCATCCGAACTCGATCCAAATCAACTGAACTGTTCAGTCATTTCAGAGTTCGGGTCATGTTTGGTTCAGTCAGTTCAGGTTCTGGTTCGGGTTCAGTCGTCCGAACGGACCGAGTTCGGGCCAAACTCTGAACTTCCGAACCGCGTTTGCACATCCCTAATGTTTAACATAGATAAAATTGCATCAGTAAACTTAATCTTGAATTTAGTTAAACAAAGAAATGACAAAATTAAATATTGCAGGTGAATTACATGAACATTTTTTAAATGTAATGCTCAATATGAATAATATTATCCCTGAAGTTATCTTTAAAGTTCCACTGGATACGTGTAAATTCCATCTAAAACTGATCAAATTTATTAGGAATTACAAGATATTTAGCTGCAATCGTGTTTAATAGTCTCTTTTTGAATGTCTACCATATGTCTGTAAGTCAGCCCACCTTGGGTAAAAACAAAACAAAAGCACTAATGGCCAAAATTATAAGACCTGAAAATATAAGTACAGTATTGATTTTCATATTACGTCACTTATATAATGAACCCCATAACATCAGAAAAATGAGCATCTCGCATGTAACATAACCGTTACTTTTTACTGAAACAAGCATATTATTAATGTGTTGCCTTTATTCACAGAGCACAGCATACAGAAATGTGATGTCATACTTTGAAAATCTATTTTAGACCCTATTCCATTTAAATTAATTTTACCTTTAAAAAGTTTGAAAATACACTTCAGTCACCTTAAAACAACATGATTAAGGGGTTGAATGCCAACATTTGGATAGCTGTTCAAATATTTCTGGGTAATTTTTAGATATCAAAGCAAATGTACAAAATCCCCTCCTTCTCCTTTATCTTTGACTCCTCTTGCCTCTGCCTCCTTTTCAATCTACTTTCACTAAAAGCATATTCTTAAATCCTTCTGTGCTGGAGTAGCTGTGCTGAGACTTTTTTTTTTACCACCTGCACCTGGGTGCCCGTCTCTGAGCTCCCATAAAGGGAGCCTCCTGCTCTGCAGACAGCTGCCAAAGACACCGGCCATTAGGTGGTTAGAGGGGCCTTACATTTGCCTGCAGCTCTTTGTATATTAGTAGTTTTTTATTTACCTCAGGAAGGTGGGATTTATTGTAAGTTGATGCATGGTGGTATTTTAAATGGGGGACTTGGGTAGGCTTATGAGGAGAGGGTTGGTGGATGGAATTTATGAAGGTGGGGTTTGGGTAAGGAGGAGTGTCACAGCCTCTTGGTGAGAGGGGGGAATACTGTCATGGGGAGGTTAGAGGGGGTGAATGAATTTTCCAGGATCCCTCATTGGGAGGGGGGATACTGGCATGAGGGTCGGGGGGTGCCTTTGCCAAGACCCATTGTTGAGAGGGAGGTATGGGCAAAAGGGGGTGGTGGCCCCTCCCATTTTCCAAGGCCCTGCCCACTTCCCTTTGACAATTAGAGAATTGTCATATAAGTTATTTTTAATTTGTCAGTACAATGTGCTCCAAAGAACATTCAAATCTGGTTTGGATGAAAGGAAGCACACGACACAGATTTGGTTAAAAGGCAAAGACTCTTATTTAAAACACATGAGGGCATGCACACAGGGGGTAATTTCAGACATTACGATACCACGGTCAACCACAGTGAACCTCCTGTGGTGGCCGCAGTACCGTAATGTCTGTAGTGTGTTCCGCCAGAGGTTCACCACAGTGAACACCCAGCAGGAAACACATTGACCACGGTTCTGGACCACCGGCCGCCCGGAGTTCCAGAACCGTGGTTAGCTGGACCACGGTCCAGAATTGGCAGAAAGTAACATCTGGGGTTCTGCTCATGAGATGGGCTTCTTGTGACTGAACCGGAGTGGGGGAAGGGTGGTGGTTGCTCCCTGCTTGCAGAACCCACGTGCGGATCTGTCCACAGGAGTGACAGCAGAGTGGCCTGCCCATGGATTCACCACACTTTCTGGCTTCCTCCCTATAATCATCAATAGTGTGCAACAACTGTAGAAGTACTTTTTTAAAAGACCCCAGAAGAGGGATGGGAAAGGGAGGTCAAGAATAGGCAGAGCTTGGAGTTTTAAGGAATATCCTTTCCATATTACAGTCAAGAATGTCTTGTGAGCATAGCAACTCCTTCTATGGCACTGTGGAAGACAAGCTATTACACAGACACATGCCAGACAGGGTTTCATGAAGATAACTCTATGGTCTGGGCTGCCCCAAGTCGGAAACTACCCTTTTAAGAGTTTTTTGAAGCTGCTCTGAGTGGTAGGGTGTTCAGCTGATTACATAATCACTCAGCAGGGTTCCCAGTTTTCTCTGCGATGGAAAACCAGAGAAAAACAGAGATTTTGCCCTTTCCCAGAAAATTTCTCAGAAAATGGCAAAAACTTACAGATTTGGGAGGAGGACACAACAAGTGCGGGACAATGAGGATGCGGAGTAGAGCTGAGGGAAAGCAGCCTGAAGGCATCTACTGTGGAGGGGCAGGGGCTCTGCATTTGGAAGGGTGCCACAGACCTCCTGTGGGGCAGGGAAGGGCAAGAAAACTATGAATTGGGGCAGTCAGGTCTTCTAGACCTTGGGAAGAGGGGACAGAAGGTGGGTCTAATTGGGCCCATAGCAGCTTCCCCAAGTGCTTAGTCCCCCTTTCTGGTTGGCAGAGCAGTCTGGGACCTGGTCGGGAGGAGGAGGCAGCGAGCACAAGGCAGTGGAGGGGAAGCAATGTAAAGGTATGTGATGTAGGGGTGGGGAATCTGTGTTTGGAGGGGAGCCACAGACCTCAAAGTTTTATTTTATTTATTTGGACTGTTGGTGGGACAGGCAGCTGCAAAATTGCATAAAAATGAAAATATTACAATAAAATGTGGTGTTCTAACTCATACCTATATATATTGTGGTCAACTAGTATTATTTAATCATAGAAAAACAGATTTTGAGGGTTTTAATCAGTGAATTTATGGCTGTTTTTTATCAGAGAATTTCCAATTTTTTGTCACAGAAAACTAGGAACCCAGTTAGTTTAATTAATTAATTAATTTCAAAACATTTGTGGCCCGCTTCCTCCTGCTTACAATAGCAGCTTGGGGTGGCTCACAACAAATTCAAACATAAAGCTATTCAATAAATTAAAATCTAATCCATAAAATTCATAAAATCATTTAAGTCACTTAAAAGAGCGGACCCCCCCCCCAAAAAAAACCCAGCCCTCCCACCCTACCTGTCTCTCTCCCCAAAGGCCTGGTGAAACAGCCAGGTCTTACACTGTCTTCGGAACAAGGAAAGGTCTGGGGCTAGGCGGGCCTCCATCGGGAGGGAATTCCACAGCCTAGGAGCAGCCACCGAGAATGCCCTCCCCATTGTCGACACCCAGGAAACCCAGGGGACTTCGGGTCGGGAGTCCCCAGCCGACTGCAGGGGCCGCACTGCGGCCTTTGACATGAGGCAATCCTGCAGGCAGGTGGGGCCCAGGCTGTGCAGTAAGACTGTGGTTTTGTCATGGTAATTTTGAGCAAATTTCACAGAACAGACATGGGCAGGGGGGACAAAAAGTCATAGAAAGGACACCAAATAATGTAGTTAATGTAATACACTGTTTTCCGTTTTTAAGCACGATGACCAATGCTAGCATATGTACAACTAAAGTCAATAAAGGAAAACTACTGTTTTTGACAACCAAGTTTAACTGTTACTTTAGGGTACAACATACATACAGTTACAGTTTTTCACAATTATAAAACAGTATAAGGATGTAATTCTTCATCCATAAGGATGTAATTCTTCATTCCATTTCTGTTGTCTCACAAGACATCTCTGTATAAAGAGAATGATTTCTTGCATTCTGCATTATTAACAGGCATCCAAAGACTTTTGAAAGCAATTACAGACATGTTTGTAATTCACAAATAGGCTGGATTTGTGTGATTTCATAAAATTCATGATTTCTACTACCTTTTTAACAACCTCTTTAACAAAACTGGAGCTCTAGTAATCAGGGTAATGAGTAATCACGCTGCCCTCCCCGCTGGCCCACCATGTGGCAGCAGTGGTGGCCCTCCCCATGGCAGCCAAGGGATCCAGCTTGCCCCTGTCTTGTTTGTGTTCCCCCACTGCCTATTCTTGAATCCAGTATCATAGACTGCCTCTTTGCTTCTAGGAGACGATAACTTAACAGTGGATGAAAACAAATGAGACAGTAGCCCACAGTTGCCTGCAAGTCATCTGCTCATCAGTTTGGTGGACAATAGATGTTCACCCACTTCCACCGTACTGATACTGGACGCATCGTCCAGAGAAGGTTGGCAATGCAGTGTGGGCTGAGGCTCACCCAGCCAGGCTAATTGGGGCTAATATGCATCCTCCCATCTGTTAGGCCCCACCCAGCCCTGCTGCAGCGCAAGGTCCAAGGATCGGGTCTGGAGAAGCGTGCTCACCCCGGCCACCAAACAACTGATTGGGGGGCCTGGAGGAGCACATTCACCTTGGCTAGCAAAATAGCTGATCGAGGTGGGGGGAACTGGGTGTGCTCTGCCCCCCCCATCAGCTGTTTGAAGGCCAAGATGGGCCCGTTCACTGGAGCCTCCTGATCAGGTGTTTGATGGTAGCTCCTCCTGGAGGTGGGCAATCCTGCTGCACAGCAGGGATCCATAAGTCTTGCCCTGTGTGGACAGCTCCTCAGGCCCCAGGGAGTGGGGGAGTTGCTCGTTTGAACTGCCCTCCCAGCTGGCACACAGTGTGGCACCTGCAGTGGCCCTCCTCGGGGCAGCCAAGGGATCTGGCTTGCCCCTGTCTTGTTTGTTTTCACCCACTGTCTGTTCTTAAATCCAGTATTATAAAATAGGAAAGAAGGAAACTATAAAAAAACAAATTACCAAGTAAGAAATAATTTCTTTTTTGGAATCTCAACTGCTGCATATGAATGGTCAGATTCAGTCCCATTTTACTGAATTGCGATGGTCTTGGTTTAAAAAGGTGTAGACTTCCTTTTTAGTTAGCCAATGGTATACTCAAAACCATTGGCTAACTAAAACACCTCAAAACACCTAATATTAGGGAACAAATAGATCTAGTTCACAAAAGCACTTATTTAGCACGTGCTTCATTGCTGTCCTGAACTGGAGTGATAGAGAATTAGAAAGGTTAACCCACAAACAGAACCATTTTAACAAATAAGACTGAACATTCCTCCTTTCTCATTTGGGCACTGTGTACTTATACATAGTAAAACTCTTAAATATATTTTGATCTTTAAGAGAGAGAATGCAAACCATGTAAGGTATTACATTTGTGCCCTTACTGCCCTAAAACAGATGGGATTTTTTTTAGTAGAAAATAAAATCTAGTAAATGGTGTGTTGCTGTTGTTGTTGTTTTAAAAAAGCTTTGCCAACAAATTCGTATTTTTTGAAAGTCACAAAACATACAGACTCTGTATTTGATCTGAATGCATTTAGCAAGTAAAACAAATATACATCTGTCTGGCCCAGGTTAGGTACAGTGACCCTGCCTAAATGCTAGAGGATAGACTAGATGACCCTCTGATCCCTGACAGACCTATCATTCTATGAATGGTTTTTGTTATGTATTGTCTTAGGAACAGAATAATGTACACATTTTAAAATATACTGTTAAAAAGTCTATTACAACTACCTCTATCCTGACATAACCACAACCAGCACAGAGCAGAAGATAAGCTCCAATTTTTGAAGCTAGGTTTTACTATCTATACCCCTTCAAATTTTACAAAATAAGGATCCTCATATGCTCACTGTACTCCTTTCCCTTTGGCAATAATTTTGGAGGCTTTGGAATGAGTGATTCTCTGAAGACAAGTTAGTTAAACACACTCCATTTTTAAATATTATATTATTAGAGTACAGGAGTGCTCTAATAGTTAAGGCATGTTGCATGCAACATAATAAAGCACCAATGTTCTATTTGCTTTAAAATTGAAATGATTAAAATTAGCATCATGACATTTGTAGTGGAGAATCACTGGGGTAGGCAGTTCATGCTGTCCAAATCTCAGCTGAATCGACTGGAGAACAGCTGAGATATCACAGTTTAAACCTTCACTTTGAAGCCTGATTTTTTCATTTAGTCCAACCGTCTCGATCTGGGCAGGATATCGGGGATTAGTGTTGTTTGGGAGGAGGTGAAGCCCTTTTAGAAAGTTAAAGGAGGCTGCCAGGGGCTGCCTTTGGGTTTTTTGTTTTTTTTTAAATCCGACAAGTAGTTTTAAAGTTATGGGGTTGTGAAAAACCCCATGTTGAGGGGCAGGGCTGCTTTGAAGAGGAGCTCTACTTGTTACCTCTTCCCCTGCCTTTTCCTACCCTGAGCGGGGCTCGGGGCAATTGTGCCTGGAGGTTTTGGGGTGTCGGGGAGGACAACCACCCCAGCGACCCTAGCCCTAGCCCCCTCCCCTTTGCCACCACTCAGTACCCCTACCTGGTTGCCCCCGCCCCTGTCAAGATCGCCACTGCTTTCCCACTCCTCCCACCCTCGTTACCAGTCCCCTCCACACCCAAGGCACCCCCTGCCCTTGTTCCCATGCTTCCCCGGAAACCCCCACATCATCTCACTCACTATAGAAGCCAGGAGGAGGAGCCGGAGCCACTGCCGCCACCAGAAGGTTGCTGCCTTGTAAACAAGGTTCATCAACATGGATCCTCTCATTCTCACAACTGGAGAAAAGTTGTGAGAATGTCAGGAGCCACTCGAAGAACTCCCCTGGTAAGGAGAAGTTTGTTTACAAGGCAGCAACTTTGCAGTGGC
Source organism: Sphenodon punctatus (assembly GCA_003113815.1). Lineage (NCBI taxonomy): Eukaryota > Metazoa > Chordata > Lepidosauria > Sphenodontia > Sphenodontidae > Sphenodon > Sphenodon punctatus. The sequence continues at coordinate 1,365,521 of QEPC01005396.1, read as the reverse complement.
AGCGGCAGCTCCAGCTCCTCATCCTAGCTTCTATGATGAGTGAGACAACATGGGGTGTGTGCTTTGGGTGAGAGGTGCTGGGGAAGCAAGGGAAGGAGGGCTGGGGGGGAGGGGGGAAACAAGGGCAGGGGGTGCCTTGGGGGTGAGGGGCAGGGAATGAGGGCGGGGGTGCCTCAGGGGTGGGGGGCATGGGAACTAGGGTGGAGGGTGCTTTAGGAGTGGGGGCAGGGGAGCAGGTGCTTTAGGGGTGGGGGGCAGAGTGTGTGCAGTGTGTATGTCTGTGTGTGAGTGCAAGACAAAATGAGAGCATGGGTGTGCGTGTGAGTATGTGAGAATGAAAGAGTGCACGCGTGTGTGTGTGAGAATGAAAGCAAGTGTGTGTGTCTGGCAGCAGCCAGTTTGGGGGTGGAGAGATACTACACACACACACCCCCAATGCTGCTGCTGCTCTTGCTCCCAACTGAAGCCGTCTGATGTGCAGTGTGTGTGGAGTACTGGAATGGGCAGTGTGTGAGAGAATGAGAGTGTGTGTATGTGTGTGTGTGAGCACGAGACAGAATGAGAGAGAATGTATGTGAGAAAAAGAGAGAATGAATGTGTATGTGTAGCCATGATAAGGAGATGACCCTTATCATAACTCTTCAGTGACTTAGAATTAATAAATATGGTTGATGAAGTGTCACTGTCTAAAGTAATATAAAACTGTATAATAATTTTGTATGTCAACCTAGTAGCTTATAAGATTATTATTTATTAATTATTAATTATTATTATTATTATTATTATCAGCAGCAGCAGCAGCAGCAGCAGCATTTATATAGCACCAGCAATGTACCTGGAGGTTTACAAAGAGTAAGATAGACTCGTCCCTGCCTGAGAGCTTACAATCTAAAGACAGGGAGAGGGGAGACAGGGAAGAGGGAACAGACGGAGAGACAAGGGATGCAACAGTCATGAGGATGCAAGAGCTCAGGTACATGTTCTTGGCTTGGTTACAGAGAATTGGGAGTTTGCAGATAACAGGTGGGGGATAATCCTGGGTGGGGATGATTAGCAGGAGTGGAAGAGGTGGGCTTTGAGGAGGGACTTGATGGTTTGGAGGGCGGGGGCCAGGCGGATGAGGGCATGGACAGTGTTCCAGACATGCGGGGCAGCGAGGGAGAAGGAACGAAGGTGGTTGGGAGAGCAGGGGAGGCGTGGGAGAGTGAGGGAGGGGATGGAAGAGGAGCGAAGGGCTCGAACAGGGGTTCAGAGGGAGATCAGGGCAGAGAGGTAGAGGGGAGAAAGGTTGTGAAGGGCTTCGTAGGTGAAGACAAGGCGCTTGTGCAGAATATGCTCAGGAAGAGGGAGCCAGTGGAGAGAGGAGAGGAGAGGCTGCATGTGGTCAAAGTGACGGGCTAGGTGGATGATCCTGGCAGCAGAGTTTTGAACAGAGATAAGGGAAGAAAGGTGGGAGCGGGCAAGGCCAGCGAGGAGGAGGTTACAATAGTCGAGGCGTGAGATGACTAGGGCGTGGATGAGAGTTTGGGCAGAGGAGACAGACAGAAAAGGGCAGATCTTGGCAATGTTGTGGAGGGAGAAGTGGCAGGATTTGGACACGGAGTCAATGTAGGGTTTGAAGATAAGGTGCGAGTCAAAGATGAAGACAAAGCTGTGGGCTTAGGAGACAGGGAGGATGGTGATCCCTTCAACGGTAATTGATAGGGAAGAGGGAGAGGAAGGGTTGGGAGGGAAGATAAGAGTTCAGTTACTTTTCGCCATGTTCAGTTTGAGTTGGCATTGAGAGACGTCCAGGTGGAGATATCGGAGAGACAATTGGTGAGATGAGCTTGAACAGTGGGGGAGAGGGAAGGAGTGGAGAGATAGAGTTGAGTGTCATCAGTGTACAGGTGGTATTGGAAACCGTAGGAGGCAATGAGTTTGCCTAGGGAATGGGTGTAGATAGAGAAAAGGAGAGGGCCAAGGACGGAGCCTTGGGGAACCCCAACCGAGAGGGGTAGGGAAGAGGAGGGAGAGGACTTAGGAAGAGATACACTGAAGGAGCGGTCAGAAAGGTAGGAGGAGAACCAGTCAAGGACAGTGCCCCAGAATCCAAGGGAGTGAAGCAATTGAAGCAGGAGCAAGTGGTCAACAGTGTCAAAGGCAGCAGAGAGATCAAGGAGGACAAGAATAGAGTAAAGGCGGTTGGATTTAGCCACAAGAAGATCGTTGGTGATCCTAGCCAAAGCGTTTTCAGTGGAGTGAAGGGGATGGAAGCTAGATTGGAGGGGATCAAGGGAGGAGTTGGCAGAGAGGAGGTCAAGGCAACGGGAGTAGACAACCCATTCAAGGAGCTTGGAAGCAAAAGGGAGGAGCGAAACAGGATGGTAATTAGAGGGTTCAGAGGGATCGAGAGTGGACTTTTTGAGGATGGGGGAGAGGGTAGCGTGTTTAAAAGCAGAGGGGAAGGAGCCGGTAGAGAGGGAGATGTTTATGATATGCAGGAGGGGAGGGCCAACGGTGGAGGCAATGGAGGTCAGGAGGCAAGAAGGAATGGGGTCCAGGGGGCAAGTGAAGGGGTTGGAGGAGGAGAGCAGGGAGGAGATTTCCTCAAGGGAGGCAGGAGGGAAGGAGGACACAAGAGAGATGGGGGGAGGAGGGAGAGAGGGAGTAGTAGGGGGAGAGGACTTGGAAGTGATATCCAGGTGGATCTTGTCAATCTTAGAGGTGAAGAAGAGAGCAAGATCCTGAGCAGAGAGAGAAGAGGGAGGAGGAGGATGGGGGTTTGAGAAGGAGTCAAAGGTGGAAGAGAGGCGGCGAGGGTTCCGGGAGCAAGACTCAATGTGGGAGACATAGTACTGCTGTCTAGCGAGGGAGATAGCAGAGCTGAGCGATGAGAGGCAGAATTTGAAGTAGAGGAAGTCAGCGTGGTAGTGGAATTTGCGCCAGAGGCATTCAGCAGCCCGAGTGCAGGAGCAGAGATGGTGAATGGTGGGGGTGAGCCAAGGTTGAGGGTTCCAAGAGTGAGCCGGGCAGGAGGAGAGGGAGGCAAGGGAGTCGAGGGTGGAGGTGAGAGCGGAGTTGAAGGCGGAGATGGAAGAATCAGGGGAGGAGGAGAGGACTGAGGGGAGAAGAGGAGAGAGGGAGGAGGCAAAGTCCTGGGGCACAATGGCCTGAAGGTCGCGGAAGGGATGGGTGTCATGGGGACATGGTGGCAACACACCCATTTGGGGGGGAAATTACACACATTTCGGGGATATGTGTAATGTAATATAAAGGGTTAACAGATTGTAAACTCAGGTGGAGAATATACTAAAACAAGTTGCCAGAGTGGGGGGAGAGATTTCCTTTGTTATAACAAGTGGGCAGTTTATTGCCAAGCAACGGCCAGGTCTGCCCTATCACCTTGTTACAATGACAATAGCAGCAGGACACAGGAAGTCACCGAAGCCCCTGTGAAGGGGCGAAAAACAGACAGGATCTCAAGAGACTTAAAGGACTCTTCCATCTTGGACTTGAAGGAGAGAACAGCTCAGCAGAAGAGCTGCTACAAACATGAACTAAGGACTCTCATATTCTCTCGAAAAGACTTGTACCCAGTTTGAACATCAAAGCCGCGAGATAAGCTGATGAATCCGGACTGGGCCTCAGGGTAAGGGACAATTAGGGAATATCAGTGTATCTTAGAATGTGTGTACTTTATGTTTGATTTATTGACTTGCACTATCTGATCAACAGCCTTGTACTTGTATGTACTTAATATATGTTTTATAACCAAGCCTAGCATGCTTGTGTGTTTATTCAGCCTTGGGGGGTTCATTTGAGGGGCATTCTATCTAGGTGAGAGCCTAGACGGACCTTTTTCATATAAGACAACCCCACTCCGAAGTCTTCCAAGCTACAGGTGGCCAGAGAACATTCTCTGAGTTACAGCTGGGCTGGGAGATCAAGAGGAGGCGTTTCTAGGGGGGCGCGGGCCTCTAAAAGCTCCCTGATTGCAGTGAAGGTTTTCTGATCACGTGGGAACCCACACGGCCACAGGCAACTGGGTTGTGGCTGGCCTGGTGGGTATACAGGGGACAGCCTCTAAAGGGAGTGAGGGCCCCAACCCATGACAACGGGAAGATGGGGAAGAGGAGGGGGAGCAATGGGAGAGGTTGAAGGAGGCAAGGAAATGGTCAGAGATGGGATGGGGTTCGAAGGAGAGATCAGAGACGGAACAGTTCCTAGAGAACATGAAATCAAAAGAGTGATCATCCAGTCCTCCTCCTATAGAAGGAGCACCATCTGAACACTTAGCAAGTACTGCTTTCACAGTATAAGAGGCCCAGAGTTCCTGTATTGTATGTAGGCCTGGCTTCAGAGATCCTGCAGGCTTTGCACTGTGGGCTTACCTGCAGCATCTATGTACTGGAGACCCGGTCTCTTAGCACCAGCATCCTTATCCCACGCTCTTTTAATTGGTTCCCAAAATCTCCTCTGCCCCCCAAAAGTAGTACTTGAATCTTCTTGGCTTTTCTTGACGTTTAACCTTGATTGACAGCAGAAATTAACTTGTGACCAGGCTCAGGAAAAATGGGGCTTGGGATGGGAAATTAGTCAGACCAACAACTAAATTCTAGATATTGTCTATGTTTCTCTTCGGCAACATGAAATCAACCACCTTAAAGGTGGATGTGCTGGAGGGAGACAAAAGGAGGACACTCCATTTCTCAAGTATAAAAAAAGTACTTCCCCCTTTCTAAAGCTTTGTGGTTTTCTCGTAACTTTTATAGAAAATTCAGCTTTTCCTGAAGTTGTTTGATTTGTACATTTCCTGAGGTGTAAAGCATTCTTCTCCTTACTTATGGGAAAGGTTTTCAAAAAGTAGTTGTGGCTTCACCAGCCACAATTCCAGCTTTTGTCTAATAAACAACACAAAGGGAGATTTCAATGCATTCTCAGCAAGTGCTGCTTTATTGCTTTTTAAAAAAAATGTATACAGGTGCAGAATTTCCAAGTTCATTTTTAAACAGTTCCTGTTTACAGTATAAAAAGAATAAAATCTTTTCATCAACCCCCAAATATCCATAGGTATAAAAGCAAGCTGCCTTTTGGAAAACTTCAGATATATACATGGAGAAAATCTTTAATATTACTATGTAAAACAAGCTGTGCAATGGAATATATGGTCTGTAGGGTTGCCTCTACATGCCTTCACTAACCTCTTCTGAACAACCTGTTGCGTACAGTATAAGGAATGGTATAAATTCACTTCAAGGCCTGCATTAGGTTCTGTGATTAGAGCTACTCAGGTCCTTTCTATCTTCAAAGTGCTGCACAGTCATTAACTAAATAACCTCCATGACAGTCAGTACCTAATCCCTGCTCCCATAGGGGCTATGCTGCTCAGCATTCTACTACACTAGCAGGAGAAATTTTCTCTGTTGCATTCTACTTAACAAAAAACGTGGATATTCCTTTATCAAAAAACCTCTGGCTTACAATAGTAGTTAAGACTCTTGCAAATTCAATCATGTGCTAAAAAGCATAGAAACTGCAAGTTAAGGCTCCTGCCTTAACTTGCGAGCCATGTTAGCAGGAAAGATATTGTACAGTTTCACATATTGTGCTTGTTTACAACTTAGGCTCTATGCACCCACACTTTGCCTTGGTCTTTAAGCCCCAATCCTCTTCCTCTGCAGGTTGGGTGCAACACTGAAGCTGGAGACAGGAGGGCGTAAGCTGGCTCCTCACCCGTTCCTTTCCCTCTATCATTTCATTTGGGTTGGGGAGATTGGGACAGCTAAGTAATGGCTCCCATAGGGATGTGCGAACACAGTTCAGAAGTTCGGGGTTTGGACCGAACTCGACTGATTCGGTCGACCGAACCGAACTTCTGAACCGAACTCAAATTCGACCGAACTGTTCAGTCGAATCCAAACCAATTAGGAAGGCCAAAAACAGCTTAAAACGCCTGTTTTGAATGTATGAACTCGGTTCGGAAGTTCGGAATTTGACCGAACTCTACTAGTTCAGTCAACCGAACTGAACTTCTGAACCGAACTCGATTTTTGAACCAAACTGAATTTCCAGACTCTGTTCTGGTCGCACATCCCTAGGCGTTGGGAAAGCGCTGGTGGCGCGAGCGCACGCCAGGAGGAGCAGGCAGCGCCAGCAAGGTGGGTGCACGGACAACCTGAGGCATGCGTGAGCCCAGTGCTCATCGCAGAGGCAGTCCACGCAGAGATGCATAATACTCCGTCTGCCTCATCCTGAATGTGTGTCTTGTCCCAGGAGCAACCATCGGATGGTACTGAGCTGGTGAGACATCCTTGGTTTAACTGTGCTGTGGATCCCCATGGATGCTGACTTTCCTGGCCTTGCCGTTTATGCGGGACAGCTGACCTGCAGCGGGGCTTGAGGCAGCAGCAGTGACATCAGAAGCAGCAGGGCCAGGCGAGTCCCAACAGGAACTGTGAGTGGCCAGTCCCCTCTTTCCATCTTCCCCTCCCCCTGTTGGAGGAGGGAGCGGGGCTGGTGCTTCAGAGGGCGGGGACTTCAAGCCCAGAGGGGCCAAAGGCAGCCGGAGGCCTTGCTGTGGGAGATATCCCTCCCCCCCCACCACCACCAACAAGCTGACTTGCAGCGGGGCTTGGATTGGCGGCAGCGGCAGCAGCAGAAGCAGCAGGGCCAGGCAGGCCCCAACAAGAACTGTGAGCAGTCAGTCCCCTCTTTCCATCTCCCCCTCCCCCTGTTGGAGGAGGGGGCGGGGCTGGAGCTTCAGAGGACGGGGACTTCAGGCCCAGAGGGACCAAAGACAGCCAGCAGCCTAGCAGCGTGCCTAAAGGGTCCTTGGGCGTGGCCCTTGGTGGAGTCAGGGTCAGGGGGTGGGTAATAGTGGGGGGGGGGTCTGGAAGGTATGGGGGATAATATTTTACCTAAAAGGTGGGGAGATATGGGCCTGGGAAGATAGGGGAAATATTGCAGTGGGTAGGGAAAGGGGGGGTTAGTGTTTGGGATGCCCCTCTGTGGCAGAGAGGGTTGGGGGTAGGGGGAGGTTGGTGGAGGAGGGAAGGGAGTGGGAGGGGTAGGGCTTTCTCCCTCAGTGAGAGGGGGGAAGAGAGGCCAAGGAGGGTGGGAGACCCTCCAGTAGTGGAGGAGGGTCAGGGGTTAGGGAGGTGGGGGGACTTCTTGTGGGGGTGGGCTATGCTTCCTGATGAGACGGGGAGGCATAGCCTGAATGGTTGGGAGGGGTTGTGGTATTATGGTCTCCCTGTGAGAGGGGGAGTCCCAGGGGATTGGGGGGGGAAGGGAGGGATATGTTGTGGGGGATGAGAGGAGGGAGGGTTCTCCCTCACACCCTGGGTGGGACAGCCAGGAAGTGGGGGCAGCCGGGGGTGGGGTGGGCGTGGCTATTGGGGTCCTGATGGGCTGGAGGAGGTATGGTCTCTGGGGGAGGGGAGGCAGAGTGGTGAGGATGGATAGATGCTTAGTGCACATCCCGCTTTCCTCTCCCCCAGCAGATAAGCAGGTGGAATTGGGTCAGGGGGCCCTCGGTCCGGTTTTGGTGCTGTTAAACGCGAGATCGGTGGCAAATAAGGCAACAACAGTCCAGGAGGTAATCCTGGACCGTGCCGCCGATCTCGCATGTATCATGGAGACCTGGCTGGATGATGAATCAGGGCCAATTCTGGCTGATCTTTTTCCAGTCGGGTATTCCGTGCAGTACCAGCCACGGACGGAGGGATGGGGTGTGTGTGTGTGTGTGTGATGTTGCTATGGTTTTTAAAGATGGGTGGTCTGTGAGGAGGTATCCAGTGCAATCCATGGTAGGTATTGAGGCTCTTCATTTTGTGTTTGATTTGGCAGGGGACAGTTTGGGTGTGCTACTGGTATACCGTGCACCTACCAGTCCAGTAGCCTCCCTACAGGCTCTGGCAGAGGCTGTGTCGGAGGTGGTGTTGCGGTCCCCAAGGACGATAGTTCTCAGGGACCTCAACATTCATGCTGACGTCGTCCTCGGGGGAGCCGAGCATGAGTTCATGGCCACCATAGGTCTGTCCCAGAGAGTCAACAGACCAACACATCTTGGAGGACATACCTTAGACCTCACGTTTTGCATTGGCCTTGAGGCGGGTGGTCCATTAATGGGGGAGATTACAGCTGTGCCCTTGTCATGGACGAACCATTACCTCCTACAGACCTCCCTTCTAGCATGTGTCTGCCCCTGGAAGGATGCAGAACCTATTAGGATGGTCTGCCCCCAGAGGCTGTTGGACCCAGTGCAGTTCCTAGGCACTCTGGGGATTACCCTCTGACCTAGATGACCGTCACATCAATGACCCTGTCAACCTGTGGAACATCTTGCTGATGGAGGCCATCGATCAAACAGCTCCCAGGCGTCTGTTGCCCAGGCGGAGGCTCCGTAGACCTCCTTGGTTCTCTGAGGAGCTGTGGATGCTAAAGCAGGTGGGGCGACGGTTGGAGCAATGGTGGTGTCGTTCTCGGGCTGAAGCTGACAGATTGCTGCATAGACCTAGTTTACAAGCCTATGCCGTGGCTATGCAGGCAGCAAAGAGGGAATTCTTTGGTACCCTCATAGCATCTGCAAAATCCCATCCGGTGGAGCTCTCCGGGTTGTGTGGGGGCTGGTCAGTCCAGCTTCCCTCAACCCTGAAGTTGAGTCATCATCTGCCTGCTGTGACCTTTTTGCTGATTATTTTGTGGAAGAAATCACTCGTATTCACCAAGACCTCGATGCCACACTTAATTCAGTAAAGGAGGCAGAGGTGGTAGAAGTCCCGACTTGTCTGATTTTGTGGGATCATTTTCAGTCGGTGACACCCGCTGATGTGGTGGAGGTACTGGAGGCTGTTCGAGCCACCTATTGTGAACTAGATCCATGCCCATCCTGGCTGATTAAGACCTGCTGGGAGACAATGGGGCTGTTGCTGGCTGGGGTGGTCAACACCTCCCTGTGGGAGGGCAGACTGCCGACCTGCCTCAAGGAGGCGGTGGTATGGCCTCTGCTCAAGAAGTCATCACTTGACGCTGAGTCCCCCGCCAGCTCTTGGCCTGTCTCTAACCTTTAGGGAAGGTTATTGAATGGGTAGTGGCTCAGCAGCTCCAAGGGCATCTCGACTGCACCAGTTATATGGATCCCTCACAGTCTGGCTTCTGTCTGGGGCATGGCACTGAGACAGCATTGGTGTCTTTGGTCGAAGAGCTGCACCATGAAAAGGATACGGGTCAGTTGACCCTTTTGGTCCTATTAGATCTGTCGGCTGCATTTGATACCGTTGACTTCAAGATGTTGGTGATGCACCTGCAGGACAGTGTGGGGGTGAGTGGGATTGGTCCCACTCATTCCTGACCGGGAGAACTCAGCGGGTGGTGCTCGGTGATCATTTTTTATCTCACCGAGACCTCACATGTGGGATCCCGCAGGGTTCTGTTTTGTCTCCTATCTTGTTCAACGTGTACATGCAGCCACTCAGCGAGGTGATCAGGGGGTACAGGGTGAGGTGTCATCAGTATGCAGATGACACCCAACTGTACCTCTCATTTTCAACCAACCCAGGCCCGGCTGTCTCGGTGCTTACTCAGTGTTTGGCAGCTGTGGGGGACTGGATGAGGGCTAATCAACTTCGACTAAAACCTGACAAGATGGAGGTGATGTTAGTGAGTAAGTCGATGGAGATGGCGACCCCCTCGGTTGAGGGCGTGTGCCCTCCACTGACTTCCCATGTCCGGAACCTGGAGGTGCTCCTCGATGCGTAGCTCTGCCTGGATCTCCAGGTGGAGCTTGTGGTGAGGAGTGCCTTCTGCCAGTTACATCTAGTGCGACGGCTTTGGCCGCTGGTTTCGGTTCCGGATCTGGCCACGATCATCTATGCTTTTATCACATCTCTGTTAGACTACTGTAATGCGCTCTATGTGGGACTACCTCTTGTGATGGCTCGAAATCTGCAACTGGTGCAGAATGTGGCAGTCCGGTGTCTGGTGGAGCTGGGTCGCCAAGAGCACATTACACCAGTGCTCCAATCTCTGCACTGGCTGCCAAGAGTCTTCCGGGCCCGATTTGAAGTGTCGGTTTTGACCTATAAAGCCTTACATGGTCTGGGCCCTACCTATTTGCAAGATCGCCTCACTCCCTGGGTTCTGGACCGGGGAAGTCATCTGGGGGCGCCCTGTTGGAGGTCCCCCGGGTTTCCCATGGGGCCACGCAGGACAGGGCAATCTCAGTGGCTGCACCGTGCCTTTGGAACTCCCTCCCGGTGGGGGCCCGTCTAGCCCCAGACCTCCCGAGTTTCCATAGGAATTATAAGACCTGGCTGTTCTGTCAGGCATTTGGTGAGGGAGAAGGGTGAGGGTGGGGTGGGGGGTGTTGTGGGTTTTGTTCTCCCCATTTTATTGTTATAAGTTATTTAATGCTTTTATATATTTTTTTCTATTTTTATTGATCTATTTTGTCAACCGCCCCAGGCTGCCTGGCAAGAGGGGCGGGGTATAATTTTTTTAAATAAATAAATAATAATAAAATAAAACATGGCTCGCAAGTTAAGGCGGGAACCTTAACTTACAATTTCCATGCTTTTTAGTGCATGATTGAATTTGCAAGAGCCTTAACTACTATTGTAAACCAGAGGTTTACACACACACACACACACACACACACACACACATCCAAATACATATAAAAGTATTCATAATTCCACTGATTATTTATTTATTTTCATTATTTATATACTGCCCCCTCCTGCCCAATGGCAATTCAGGGCAGTGCAAAGCATATACTAAAACACAGTACAAAATATATTAAAAATATAATATAAAATATGAATTAATAACCAAAAAATAACAAAGTCCTGAGAAAATAAATGCCCCATTATCCCCAAAGAAACCCCACCCACTACCTGTCCCCCTCACCAAATGCCTGGCAAAACAGCCAAGTTTTATATTGTCTACGGAAGGCGGGGAGTGTTAGAGGGGATAGGGAATCGGGGAGGTGTTCCCACAGGCACCACCAAGCCTCTTGCACCCTCTCTCTTTCACCTGTCAGACACCAAGCTCCACTCGAGTATTTCTGGGAAACAAAACCCCTCAGGATATTGGGTGGCCGCGTCTGCTTCAGCAGAGGCAGGGCCGTGTCATCATTGGGGTAGGGGAACGCATCCTCGAGTGGAGCCCCTTCTCTCGAGTCTCCTTGCACGCCCCAGTGGTCCCAGGCACACAGTGTTTTAATGGGACTGGGGAATAGGGGGGTGTAATTGCGGTGGAGGGTAACAGGGGAATAGCACCAGGGATGGTGGGTAGGAAAAGCCTCACACGTTAACACTGGCAGGAGGGTACCCAGACAGAGGTTAGGAGGGGGGAGTGACCTCACACAACAAAACCCAAAATGACCCATGCTACACCACCCAGTGCCTCCCTCACACTCACCTCAATCTCTCACTCTCACTCACCTTCCACTCTCCCACTCGCCTTGCCTCTATCACTCTTCACAGACACTCACCGTTCACACTACAATAGCTGTACTTGCTCTCTCTCTCTCTCTCTCTCTCCTTGAATCGCTCGGGGCCAGTCTCACAGCGCTGCTGTTCTCTGGCAGCGCTGTGTTCCTTCCACTTCCCTTATGTAACACTGGCCCTGCCCCCACGTTCCCGCAGCCGCGGCGAGCGTCGCGGCACCGGAGCCATGCCCCCGACTCAGCCGCGGGGGCCGTTGTCAGTTCCTGTCTGTTTCTTTCTTCTTGTAAGGGCTCTCTGTCATTAGGTTCCCTATTCTGACTCTGCGCTGGGGGCATACTTGCTATTCTTTCTTGTTCCCTTATGGGGGCTCGTTGTTTTTGGCCCTTCCTACCTTGTGCCTGACCCCTGCCCCTGTATCCCCACCGCCTTACAGGGAGCTCCTGAGAGAGGCGAATCTCTGCCAGGAGGGATTCCACAGCTGTAGCGCGGCCACCAAGAATGTCTTCTTGAACAGCCTTCTCGAACATCACCAACCAGGAAACTCAGGGGACCTCCTAGAGGGCACCTCCGGCCAACCGCAGGGGCCGATCCAGGACACGAGGAATGAGGCAGTCCCACAGATAAGTGGGGTCTAACCCATATAGACCTTTAAAGGTAATAACAAACACCTTGAATCGGGCCCAGAAGACTACAGGCAGCCAGTGCAGAGAACGGAGTGCTGGTGTTATGTGCTCCCGATGGCCCATCCTCGTCAGGAGGTGAGCTGTCACATTCTGCACTGACTGCAGCCTCTGAGTCATCACCAAGGGTAGCCCCATGTACAGTGTGTTGCAGTAGTCCAATCTTGAAGTGATGAATGCATGGATGATAGTGGCAAGATCAGAGCCTGAGAAATATGGCCAAAAACATTGGACCAGATGTAATTTACCAAACACACTCCCTTACTACAGCTGCCATCTGGGCATCCACGTGGAGCTGTGAATCGAGGAGGACTCCCAGAGTTTGAACCTGAGGAACCAAGAACGGACGCACCCAATCAAGGACAGGGCCTGTACTCCCTGGGTCTTACCCACCAACATCACTTCTGTTTTGTCAGGATTCAGCTTCATACAGCTTGCCCTCATCCAATCCCCCACCGCAGCCAGACAAACACCAAGACTGCCAGGCCTGGGTCCAATGAAAATAAGAGATGAAGTTGGGTGTCATCGGCGTACTGATGACATTGAACCTCAAACCCTCTCACGATCTCGCCCAAAGGCTGCATGTACACATTGAAAAGGAGAGGGGACAAAATAGATCCCTGCGGAACTCCATGCGTGAGATCCCAGGGGGGAAGATGTACAATCCCCCAGAACCACAGGCTGAGTTCTCCTGGCCAGGAAAGAATGGAACCATTCAAGAACAGTTCCGCCCAGCCTAGCACGGTCCTGCAGGCGAGTCACCAACATCTCATGGTCAAGCATGTCAAAAGCCACTGAAAGATCTAACAAAGGGTGATTTCAGACATGCCAGGCCTCCCTCTAACCACGGTCAGGGATCCGTTTCGGAATCAGGGCAGCTGGCTGTCCTTTAGACATGCCAGCCTAATCCCTAAAGGGGATCGGGGAGAGGGCGTGGCCATGCAGTGTGATGTGCGGCCGCACAGCCCCGCTTCCCAGTGCTCCCCCGACTGCCCACCCTCCGGGAGATGGGCAGGCGCAGTGGCCAATCTGACTGCTGCACCCGATCCCGCAGCGTGGTCCAGGCCATGATCCGGGCCGGCAGCGGTATCAGACGTTACCTTCCACCGATCCCGGAGCGTAGTTGTGCTAACCACGATTCCGGAGGTGAGGCTGGCCTCACCTCCAGAACCGTGGTTAATCTGATTCCCACTGGATGTTCACTGGGGTGAACATCTGACAGGAACCCCTTTAGACATTACGGGCCCTCCTCCACCACAGGGGATTGACTGTGGAAAAAGGGAGGCCTGTAATGTCTGAAATCACCGAAAATCATAAGAGTGGACCGACCTCGGTCCAACTCCCAGCGCAGATCATCGACCAAGGCCAAAAGTGCAGTCTCAGTAACATGGTCCAGACAAAAACTGAACTGCGAGGGGTCAAGGAAACCAATGTGGCCCAGATGCCCTTGGAACTGCTGGGCCACTACCTGTTCAATAACCTTCCCTAAAAAAGGAAGGTTAGAGATTGGCCAATAACTGGCAAGGGTGTCAGTGTCAAGAGATGGCTTCTTGAGCAAAGGTCGCAACACAGCCTCCTTCAGGAACCCCACGACCTTGCCCTCCATGAGGGAGGCATTGACAACCCCCGCCACCAACAGCCCCAATGTCTCTCAGCTGACTTTCACCAGCCAGGACAGGCAAGGATTGAGTTCACAAGTTGTGGCCCTCACAGCCCCCACACCTCCACCACATTGGGGGATGATACCTACTGAAACTGAACCCACAAAACTGGATCAGACGGGGCATTCATAACTTCAGGTATATCCACTGCATCAAGTGCGGCATCAAAATCATGGTGGATAAGAACGACTTTATCTGCATAACAGTCGATAAATATGTCACAGCGAGCACTGGAAGAAGACAAAACACAATGGTAAGCGTCTGAACTGGAAATTTCACTTGCAGAAACCACTTTTAGGATACTCTCTGGGAAAAAACTCAATAGACAGCCATATAAAAATCAAGAAGGCAGAGGGATCAGCTCGCAAGTTCCATTGTATCTGAAATTCTCCTCAGTGCCACCACAGGGGGCATCACCTACATTTGTATGTTGTGTGGTGTGCTTTGGATAAGGCTCTCTTTGCCAGATGCTCAGTTGCTATAAACTTGCCCAAGGTTCTACATATTTACAAGAGGTGACCCTTCCTGTTGAGAATTTTTTATCAAATATTTGTAACGTTCCATTGCCTGCCTTGCTATAATCTTTATATGTACTATTATTACAGCAAATAGTCATCGTTTTTGTACAGAATTTTATTTTGCAAACAGTGGTTGATTAAATATGATGTATTTTTTAAAGCTGTAGAAGACGGATCCATGTAGTCATTCGCACAATTGACTGAGTGCAGGGAAGAAACACAGAGCACTGCCCATGCTGCTTCACCCTACTGTCAGCCAGTTGTGTGAAGGGAGTTTGTGGCATGAGCAAGTGTGTGCAAATCAAACCTGACACTGCCAAAAAACCCTTCACACAACCAGATGTGAGTAGGCAAAGGCAGCACAAACTGCATTCCATGTTCCCTAGTGTGTGAATGACTCTATGTCAATCAGCACTGAGGTGTTCTGTGTAATAGAATAGAATGGAGTCATCTTTCTGACAGATAATGTAGCTCATAGCACATAGTGAATATGGTCAAGAAATTTAATAGAACAGGCACTTCAATGTTCAGGGAACTGATTGTAAGTTGTTTTTGAAGAAGTACTTTATTGTCTTTAACCAAAACTCTTTTCACAAATAGGCTTCAAAAGATTGGCTTCCTTTATGGTCTACTTGAAGTGGCTGAGCTGTTGTGTGGGTCCATGCCAAGCAATTTAACATATAAGAAATCATTTACAAGTGACAGAGAACATCTTTCATCTTTAAGCTTTATCCATTTATCATGGTAATATAGTGCCTTAAGTTATAAGCTTCATCTACTAAGAGCAAAATAGATGCTTAACTAGTCTGCAAATTCCATTTGCAAAACATAAATCTGTGGGCACAAAGGGCTGCTTGTGCCTGAAGAAATATATGTTCCTCACCACCTCAATCTCCTCCTTACCGATGTCTGACTGATAATGGAAGCTAGAGGACAGGTAATCTGCTCGGCTCTTATCTTGGACTTTGACCTTCACTATTAAGATTATTCAAGAAAGAACCAGCATGGGAAAGATATCAGTTTCCTCTGTATCCTGTCAGAGGTTTATCCAGTCCCACATGAATATAAAACTTCTGTCATCAAATTAGTTGCATTCACTCTTTTACCGTATGGTTTGTTCTCAAAATCATTATCTCTTCAGCCAGTGACAGGAGAAGTTATCTTCTAAACATTCCAAGGTTGGCTCACCACCTTTTCTTTCTCCACAGAAAACACTCAGCTTAATGGCTCCAAAATAAGCTTCTGCCTCTGCATAATAAACACCTGAAGACTATTCATTTCACAGAAGTGCAGATACTTATCTGGGGAAGCTGGTAGATAGGTTTTTGATAAAGGTACAGAGGTAGATATCGGACTTTGGGCAAGTCACTAGGGCCAGTCCCATGCATGTCCATGCAACCCGTGTATGTGCGCACGTGCACAAATTGTGCCACACAGAATCAATGCAGATTCCACATGGATCCCACATGGACAGGGTCTGGGACTGTGCCCACTGACATTATTTTCAGAGTATTTACTATTTTCTTCATTTACATAACTATTAAGAATTATTGCTTTTAAATTACACTGACTTTCTTAGACGTAAGGTACAAAAAGCTTGGGAACCACTGCTCTGTGCTATATTTCCTACTTTCAGTTTAAAATGTCACAAACTACTCAGCACTCATGTTTTCTTCAAAGTCTTTCTTTTTTTAATCTGAAAACACTTTTTATTCATTCACAGTTATTGTATGTGTGCAGGGGAAACAAAAGTCTTTAGTAATAAGTGTTTATTACACAGCATATAAATGGTAGCACTGTTTAATACTCAAGTTAAAATTGAATGTTATTTATCCTTTGTTTTTATCAGCCTATTATTGGGCAGGTGAACCACTTTTGATTAGATAGTAAGATTAGATAGTATTGGATGAGTATCCAAGTTTCTCTGGACAAAAATATCAGTGTGGAATTTTGAAAAAATGGACGGGATCTTTCAAGTGTGCACACAGGAGGGAAAACATTGTTACTTTCAGATTCTGGTTGAGCAAGTAATACCAGGGTCTTTCACACTATTGTATTACCCACCCAAATTCAGGAACTTGAAAGGTATGTGATGGGGAACCCGAAATTCTACTGAATATATATTAATAGCCCGAGAGCTACTCTGGGTGATACAAGTCTCCTTGTTGCTTCTTTTTAAAACTGTTCCTTACAATAATAGTGCTCAAGTGGCAGGAGGCTCCAGTCAGATCTGGAGCACATATTCAGCTGGGTACAGATTTTTACCTAACCCAGCCCTATGTTCAACTCTATTTAAGGGTTGAACTTAGATTTTTATCTAAGCTCAGCCCTATTTAAGTTCAACCCGAAGTTTCCCCAAACACTTGACTTTTTATTACTTTCATTAGACATATTAATTTAGACAATGTAGACATAGCAAAGCTTTTGTGGTAACGTGGTTGGTATGTCAACAGTTACTTAATGGGCTTGATTGGGTCACTGAAAGTTCTTGTTTGTACCTGATAAAACCATACAGTCAACAGTTTCAGAACATGCCAGTTTTTTAAAAGAACAATGACTGCACTGCTGTTCTAAATACACTCTGCTTTATAATATGAACACACCACAAAATATTAAGGAAAAGGAAACCTTAACAAAAAGAACCATAAGGCCTACATTGGTTTGTTTGTTATGACAATATCTATATTTATGGTATATGTCTTTATATGTTAGTCGGTGATATTTCCTTGTTTAAGCTGCCAAAAATATTACATCGTTCTTGACCTTGGATTCACTTAAACATTTTCCATTAATGTACCAGAATAGAAGTTGCAATTCTATGAAATCCTAGGTGCTCTCTACTTAGGACGTTCTTATTCTATGCTGAAGGCATGTGCCGCAAAAGTTTACTTTTTACGTTCAGTAAAGATTTGGGAGAAAAAGCTTGAGTAGAAATGTTGAATTTCTTCAGACTCTGAGTCTGTATACTTAGAAATTGTTCCCAGAAGAGACTTTGGAAAACAATTCACAATAGCTACTGTGAAACTATACAGAACTCTTAGCTACATCATCTTTGGGCCTTGGCAGCAATGATAATAATCATCACAGCAGTGCTCTGAACAGATCAGGAAGTATATTTTCGCTTGCCCACAACTATAGCAAGGTGAAGAATACACATTTTAAAATATGTAGTTGAAACAGTTTATAAAGTAATCACTGTGATTCTTAAAATAATTATGGATGTGTGAACAGACATATACATGCCTAACACTATTTATGTAAACAAAAGCTTGTCATCTTACATTAAATGTTTTACATCTTCATTTAAAAAGTGTTTACATTACCCTTTTCCTCACTTTTTCAAGAGAGAGAAAAGCAAAATATCAAGTTTCTCGAGGAGTATTGTGTGGAAAATTTTACAAAAATAAAAAAACAAAGGGCATTATAGCCAAAGGCTGGTACCTCAGACTTTTAATTTAGACCATTCCTTACCATGCTCTAATTTTATGCTTGCATCACAATTCTACCATTATTCAAGAATTTTGTTTGTATTTAAGACTAACAAGGGGATATGGGCATTCATCTGAATGTGCTCTCAGGGTCAATATAATCATTACCCCTGCAGCTCCATTCTTGTGGCTTATGCTACCCAGCTCTGCAGCTCTGTTTGCACTCTGGGGACATCTATAATCCTGTATTAATATATTGTATCAACACTTTGGCTATAATACCCTACTGATGTCATCATGGTCCATGGTCCCAGTAGGATTTAGAGTTGTTTTGACAATGTCAGTAGTTATAAAGAAAAGAGCTAGCTGTTGTAGTTTTATTTACCTTTACAGTCACAAAATCCTTGTTCATAGTAGTGAACAAATATTATTCCCATGCATAATCACTAACTCTAAAAGTAGTCATTTCAGGGGGAAAAAGAAACGGCTTGCTGGGGTGAAGGATAAAATTCTCCAGCCCAAAGTAAAAACTTTATTAAAACTGAAACGAATGAAAACAGCTGTCGCCTATTAGATTTCCAAAATATTTTATAGAACAAAACATACTTAGATGTCCTGATGAATGAGCCACAAATGCTCACATAAAGTGAGTACTACTTCTGCTTCATTAAATGTTCTTGTTTGTTATCAGAGTATTGTTAAGGGCTAGCTAAAACGTGGGCAGTTTAGTTGCATGTAGTGCTAGTCTCTAAGGTTGCTGCAAGCAAGCTACTTCGTTCTGAAAGGTGTTATCATTTTAAGCATTATAATTGTGCCACACAAACATAATCAGCTAACCCATACAAGAACAATGTTCTGCATTTAAAGGACTTTGTAATTCCAGAACACACTGAGAGGCTGCAGAGCTTTAGCAAAAGAAACAAATTCCCAAGCACTGTAGCTCTTTCATAATAATGAAAATCCCACACAAAACTTTATAGAAAGTTGATGACATGTTTTTTAAAAATCCACAACGTTTCAATGCAAGCTGAACTCTCCAAGTTGCTAAATCATCTAATGCATTATTGGCACACACTAAGTTTAAACTTTAGACCTACTCTCAAACTATATTCTGGACTATATGAAACTTTAAATGAGTATATAAGGATGTGAGAGTACTCCAAAACATCTCAGTTCAAAGAAAGAATAGCATCACTTACCTAAAAATAGGTCTTTGGAGATGCTTTTTCTTGATTCTAACACAATCATCCATTTAAATGGGGGAAAATGACTTCTTCCTGAATATAGTTGCAAAAAATCTTGGGAGCAATCTGAAAACTTGTTCTTAGCTACTGTGCTGCTGAGCACACACACACACACTGTGTTTTTTTGGTGCTTGGAGAAGCCTCCCTCCCTCTCTCTGACAGTTGAGCAAAATAGGGCCATAGAGGCCACAAAAGACAGGCACGTCTGTGCACTACCAAACCGTGCAGGCTGGGCACAAGGACTGGAGTCAAATTGACTGGAGCAGGGTAGTGTAGTGGATTCCTTTCAACTGTGCAAGGAAAATGTGAAACTTTGCCAACAGTTCCCCAGGTAAAAATGTGTTCGATTCTTCCAGTCGTGAGAACACGTCTTACACATGCTGGTCAAAGTCTTAAATGCAGAGTCACTCTCCCTCCCTCTTTTTAAAACACGCTGTTCTAAGACTCAACTTTTTTTTTTGTCTTTCTTCAAAATAAAAGTTGTGCAGCTGTTTCAGCATTCCCTTGCAAGTACCTTCAGAAAGTTTGTTCTGCTAAAAGTACTATACATAAATTAATGAAGATGGATGGTTCTGGTCTGTGTGGCTGGCTCCACTTCAAGAGATTGTAATTATTTTACAATCTGGCTTTTATTCACTTTGGATGGTGTGTGGATGTAGCTATGCAAATTAAAGCACTACTCATAATTTTTGGCACTCAACCTAATAACCTACATTGGGCTGAAGCAGAATGTGGTGTTTGCAGCTGGTGGGACCATAATTATACTAAACAGATCAACTCAACATGTTTTAGAAAAACAAACAATGACTGGGTTCTGTTGGTAACACTAGTGCACCACAAAAGCTTTCCCCACTTCAAATCCCAAGGAAGACAAGTGCTGGTGAGGAGAGGGTGGTTCTAATCTATTCTGATCTGGCAAAGATCAGGAGAAAATCAATTTGGAGTTAATTTAGCTAAATTGGGATAAAACTGGTAAAAATGAGACTATAAAGATGCCCTAGAGAGTGTAATAGCTATTTTTTTTTTTTTAGTGAAACATGAGATGTATATGACGTATGACCAATTATGCAAGTTGAACAAAACCAAATTAAATTCACGAGATGCTGTAAATACAGCTGCAAAACAAAGAGGCAGGGCAAGCAAACTTGGCTTTTAAACTGTTTGGGGAAATGAAGAAAGATCTCACATTGCGTGATGTTAAAAAGTTATTATGAATTTTGTTAAATGTCCACACAAAAGATCAGTGCACATAATCACCAAGACAGAAAGAATATCTATGTTTTTGCATTGCACATCACAGTGGTAACTGAAGAATTAGTAGGGAAAAAATTGAGAACAATCTTTTTCCATTCAGATCTCCTAATGATACACAGATGAGCGAATTAAAAAGGTTCTAATCCTGAACCATTGAGGTCAATAACACTGATCGCAGTAGGTGCATGGCTTCTCAGAGTACGTGGAAATTTAGCAGAGACAATATTCAACATTCCAAAGAGTGTTGATTCCCTTACACTAACTTTCTAATGTCTTTCATTATGTGAGACGCATGTAGAGTTGGAAGGAAAACTGGTATCGGGTGCTTTCTCTTTAAGGGGGGGGAGGCGGGCAACCTGCCAGAGCCCTTGGGGAGGCAACAGCACTGACCAGTAGCAGAGCTGCGTCCATGAAGCTGAATGGGGGTGGAGAGAGACTTGGAGTCCTGACTGCACCTGTGTGCTCGGCAGGAAGCTTCTGCACCGCAGCCCAGCTACACAGTAGAGAGGAGGGGAGAGATGAGGAGTGCGGCTGAGAAATCAGTGGCTGTGCTTCTATGGATGAGCCCAGCCACTGTAATTGCCCTGTGGGCAGTGACCCTGGCTGCCCCAAGGCCAATAGGGGTGAAGAAGGGGTGGGAGCAGGAGCAGGGACAGCCTGGTGCTGTTCGTATCCCTGCCCCTCAGCTTCCAGTAGAACTGGAGCAGATGGAGAAGAAGGTGAAGCAGTAGAGAAGATGCTGCAGCAGCATGGAGCACAGGCATTCAAGTGCAGGGGTGCGCTGGGCTCCATGGAGCTGAGAAGGGCATGTGGGATCTGGAGGGAGAGCAGGCAGGGAGGGAGCCAGTCAGGCTGGTTGGATGGCTCGTTCATTCATTCCTTCTTTAACCCTGTATGAGCAAGGGTTGGGGGAACAAGTGAGTGAGCAAGCTGGGTTCCTTGGATTTGGCTTCCTCCCTCCTCACCGGGGCACACGCAGGGTTGAAGAACCTGACTCGTTTTCCCCCTGGTGCTCGTTGAAACGGAATCTTCCCTCTCTCCCTGCCCCCACCCCTGGACAGAGAGAATGAGGGATCCTGCACATGCCAGGATGAGGAGGGAGGGGCGGAGGGAGGGGCTCAGGTTCCTTCTGCCCTGCTCACTCCTACTAATGTGTGTGTGGGGGGGGGGGGGAGACCAGGCTCACTCCTCCCTTCTCCCCCTCAATGATAAGTGCTTTCTTCCACCCTTCCCCATGTAGAGAAAGAGAGAGAGCTGGGTCCCCTATGTCTGGATTGGGGGTGTGAGAGAGAGAATGTGGGAGTGTGAATGTGTCACCGTGGTCTGGATGGGTTGTGTGTATGTATGTGAAAAGTGTGTGTGACTGAGATCTTGATTTGGTTGTTAGAGAGTGTGGGAGTATGGTTGGGGTCTTGATGTGGTTGTGAGAGAAAGAGGTCTGGACGGGGTGTGTGTGTGTGCGTGCGCGCGTAGAAGACCAAGCATGAGTGTTGAGGTCTGATTGGGGTGCGTATGTGAATGTGGTGGGGGTCTCCATGGATGCGTGTGAGTGAGTGTGTGTGTGTGGCAGGGGTCTGGATGTGGTGTGTAGGGGTGACAGTGGGGGTGTGGGGATGAGTGGAAGTGGTGCTGCCATCTGCCCCACCACTTATCAGCCACCACCACCTGGTATGTTCTCCCTCTGCAAGTTTTTCCATCAGAGGACAGGGTAAGTGCTGAAGTTATGGTAATGGGTTTCAAATGATGATCTATTTCAACTTTGGAGGAAGTAATCAAGCAATGCAATTTTTATCTTCCTTTTAAAAATGTTTGCTATTAACTCACCATCAAAGAAAATGGAGACTGTAGACAACTCTTGAAATCTCATTCAGAGTGAATGAGGCAGCTGAACCTCTAGATCTGGTACTTTTTGTTTCCAAAGTAGAACCAGTGTCTGTGTTGGCCATTCTGAAAACGTATCATTTTATTAGAACTTCTGCTCCTGCGCTTTCTGAACAATTTAGGAAGATTATTTCTCCTACAAGGAGAAAAGGAAGAAGCACTGTCTGAGATTTTGTTCATTTTGAAAGCTGTTAGGTACAGAGAGCTTTGTCGGCGCACCCCCCAAATTAACACACAGAGACATGTATTTGGTTGTAAAACTGGCCGCATTCTTTAATCCAATTCAAATTCTTAAAGGCTGGTGGGTAATTGCACCATGAAATTCTGGGTCCAGTATGCCAACAACTAAGACAACTTTTTAACTCTGGGATTATCCTGGATGTGTCTTCCAGTGACAATCCCCTTCACTTCAAACTCCCCTCTTTCGACAACCCCTGGTTTGGCCGAAAGGGGGGTGCTAGCCCTCTTTGGGCTTGAGTAAGGAGACGATGCTCAATGGGTATGAAGACAGTGCCTGTCCCTACTCCCCCGTTAGGTAACCGCTCCCAGGGAGCTTGACCCTCATGCATGCCTTGCCATGCATTACACAAGGTCTCATCTCCCCATCTCTTAAGGAGATGACTCTTCTTATTCTATATCCTACCTATTTAACCTATCTTAGCATACTGGACCCCTGCAGAATGAGACAATTGTTACCCCATTAACTCCTTAATCCACTAATTATTCGCTCTCATATTTACCGACAATTGATCACTTATCTTGTTACCTTTAAACTAGTAATTATAATCCGGTATGCCAATCAGTAGCCAATTGTGGAAATGTTTCCGAATTGTTGCCTATTTAAACCTATTCTTCACTGTTGAAGAGGCGAAACTCACAACTCCTATTAACTCACAGGGTAGTTGCCAAAATTCCTCTTCGGCTCCCTAACGGCCACTGGTAAAACCACAGTGCAAGAAGGAATGGGTTGGCTGGGGCTGACTCTTTGCCTTAGCCCAACGGTCTGGTGGGCTTTCTCCAACTCTTCAGGAGCCCGCCCTTCCTAAAAGCGGTGGGGCTCCAAGTCCCACGCAGCGGCGTATTGCCGCTGCGTCCAGGGACGGTTGCCAGGCAACCTCACTTACACGGGGAAGCTTTCTAACTGGCTTCCCCGTAGCGGCCTTCTCTGGACCCCCCGCCTGCCGGTGAGGGCAAAAGGTGTGTGCGGGGAAAACAACTGGGATGGGGGGAGCGCGACAATCGCCCCTTCGCCACCATTCAGTGGCGAAGGGAACTTCCAATAATTTCCCATCATGCTATTTCCCCACACATTCACCAGCTCCTGAGGCAGAAAGAAATAGATCTTCACAATAGGAAAGTAGTCTTTTATGCACCACAAAGTACAGATAAGGGTTGACATGATGGTAATTTTTTATCCACATCTTCGTGAAGATTCACATGTTATATTTTAAGAACTTTTCAAAGCTTCATGTTTCTTAATCCACTTCTTTATTGCTCCTGCTGCCTCGAAAATTTAAACTTAATTCAATAATTTCTACAGTTTCACTGGGTTTCTCTGTACCCCCTTTCAAATTTTCAAACAGGGTCCACCTTTTTGAATGAGTCATGAAGTTCTGTCTGTTTCCTTTATCTTTTTTATAGGTTTACCTAAAAATAGAAAGAGGCCTTCCTTCTTCTCCTGCTTCATGCTGCGTATGTGAAACATCATAATACTGTATTGCTCATCATTCTCAATGGGACAGGTTGTAGAATTAAAACTCCCCGCACTATCCATCAATTGAAAGAAGAAACCCAGTATGCCAAGATAAGATTCCAAATAGAGCCAGTCTAAATAATGTTTCCTTTCTAATGTCTCTTCCATTTCTTTTTGCCATCTTGTTAGTCCTGAGAAATTAAATTATTTATTTATTAATTATTAATTATTATTATTATAAGCATTTATATGTAGCACCAGAAGTGTACCTGGCGCTTTACAGAGAATAAGTTTAAAAAATATGTTCAAGAGATGGCAAGAAAGGAAATATTTTCGACTGAAGTCTGGGAGAATTTTTTTCAGTACAAGCACCGGGCTCATCCAGTTGCAAAAAAGAAGCACCATAGTCTGAACTTCGCTAACCAAAAGCAATTAAACAACACAGCAACAATGTTGAATATTCATAATTAAACATACTGTAATTTTAAAAATACTTTACAAACAAGTATTTAATTCGCGCACTTTTAAAATGTGCCTCTGCCGTAATAGGCGCATATTAAGCCACTTCCGCCTCGTCTAATTAGACCAGGCGGAAGTTTCAAAATATGCGCGCCGCCGAGGCGAATTATACCACCGCACGTCTAAAAGGGGCCTTAGTTCACCTCCATCATGAAATTCAGTGAGTATTTGTAGGACTGAATCTATCAATACACCTATCAATGGATATATATGAAGAATCCTATCTCAAATAAAATCTTTTTGTATGAGGTTGTTGTAAAGGCTTTACAAATTTTACTTTATAGCTGACTTTTCCCTGTATCCCACAATTCTTTCAGTAATATCTGGAATGCTGATATTACCCTTGATAGAAACGTTTATACTAATTTATACCTGCATAAAGATACAACTATGAGGTCACTTGGTCTGATAATAGTATTGCAAACTGGCTCTAGATTCAGCTTTTGGAGCTTTTCCCTGTCATTCTACCTTTCAGGGAAGCGAGGGGAGAGGATTGTCTATCTTACAGTGCACAGGAATATTTTCTTTGAGATTTGCATATTGTGCATATATCAAATCTGTACTCCTGCAGTGTTCTTTATAACAGTATTTGTGTATGGCCTTACAGATATGCTAAAACAACTTTTCCTTTTCCAAAATAGAGAATATTCAGTCTGATGAAGCCCTAGGGTTGTGCCTGTAATTTCCAAAGCTTTGGATGAAATTTAATCAGATGACTCCTGATTTCTTTGATTTCCAATTATTATAGCTGAATTACCTAATTAATTTCATAGCTGTATAAGCTATGGAACAAAACACTTTAACGATTTATCACTTAGTTGGGCTTCTCCAAAAGCAAGATCTAACAGCATCCAAGTAACTCTGTTTATACTATTTCTTAATCCAGGTATCAGCATGTGAGCAATAGTTTCACATAAACCAGGAATCAACTTGTCTGCATTTGCTGTTAATGCTCTCTTTCTTGTTGATCTGTAAATTCCCAAGCTTACACAAGCTTTCCAACATGCATTGGAAATATAAATACTTTTGCCCTTCTAATTTCATATGTGGATGAAACTACAAGCAACAGCGGAGCATTGCCATCACAAACCACTCTGGACCAGGAAGCCGCTGGCAGACTGATCAGGATCAGGTCTGGCTGCAGAACAAACGTACATGTGGCCAGGCCAGGAGATGGGCGGGAGCCGCAAAAACATGTGGCATGTGGCCAGTCAACCTCACCCCTGCACTGTGCCACAGTAGCCTGCTCCACCTCCGTGATGGGCAGCCATGACAGCCCGTCATAGTGGCCACTCTGAACTGGGCCGGGAACAGCGGACTATCACATGTGATAACCTGCTTTGACCCAGTTGGGCAGATGATTTCCTGGGCATGTTGGTGGTTAGCCTAGGCTGTGATCCCGGAGGTCTCACAGCCCAAGCTAGTCTGCAACACACCCAGGAGAACTTCAGGGCAAACAGCTGGATTGCCCTTAACACATGTGACAGTTTTGTTAACACCCTATATGGCCATTTTAGAAGTTTAACTTTAAGGCTTGCATGTCTCTAAAACCTCATGTCTTTCCCTCTGGATTGTGTCCATTCAGGAAGATGTTACCCTAGACATTTTATCAAGCAAACACTGACTAGATGTTTGCAATCAAGCTATGGAACTTCTTAGGAGAGAAGGAAGGTTTCAGGGATGCTGCACCAGAGCTAAGGGAGCATCTGTGCCTTGGTGAAGATGAAAAGTAGTTGGCAAAAGGTCAAGAAAGACAATAAAAACTCCGAAGAAACTCTAACAGGGGAAGAGATTAACTTTGTGCCCTTAATCCATAAAATGTATAGCCACTAAAAATTTTCCCTTCTTTCCTTTCCCCACTACATTACAGTGCACCAAATGCTATAGAACAATCTGAGAATTAAATTGGGTGGGAGGGAGCTATTTTGTGGACTAGCTAAAAAAGTGACAATGGACTTCAATATTTTGTATTTTAAAACAATATAAACACCTTATATCAGAAATATAAACAGGGACCCATATTCACCGCGTTTTCCCAGTTGTCATCAACATGATGAACACAGGTCACTGAATATAAAAGAGCAAAACTGAGTTTGCTAAGCGAAGGATGTTTCATGTTTAATTATCACATTGGCACTATTGATTCTGCCTCGAAAATGAGTAACGTAAGTAAATGAATGACTGATATGGAAGTAGATACTTGTTAAGCAGGAAACCGGCAGTGCCTTGTGTGCACTATCAAAGTGTGCTTGTGAATTCTACTCTATGCAAAAATGTTTAATCATCCAACACAATGCAGAGACTAGAGAGAGGCAATTTAGTAGTCAGTGTGAGACAATGGGTGTTTTCAGACGTTACGGGGCCGCTTGGCCCCGTACCGAAAACAACCAAATCATCCCCCATCGGGATGACCCTGTCACGTCATATCAGACGTGCCAGGGGATCCCAGCGGGGAATCTGGGAGGGGGCGGGGCCGTGCAGTGCAATGTGCGGCCGCACGGCCCCGCCCCCTCCACGCTCCCCGCCGCCCGCCCTCTTGGAAGACGGGCGGGCGGTGGGGCCAATGCGGCCACAGCGTCTGGCTGAAATCGCCACGGCCCGGGATCCCGCCGGTGATCCTGGGCCGTGGCGCCCGACCAGACGTGATTTTTTTTTGTCCCCGCCGGGGATCACTTTCACCACGCTTCCCGGGAAATTCCCACGGCTAGCCCGGGAAGCGTGGTTGAAAATGACCCCATGTGGGTATTGACCTTGGCGAACATCTGGCGGCCGCCAAACAGACGTTCGAGGCACAGTGACCACAGGTGGGTATTCACCGTGGTTCACTGTGATCTTGTAACGAATACCCAATGAGTGTCTCCACACGAGCGCTGTGGACCCAATGCCCGTGCAAACCCATAGGGGGCAGTCATCGCTGCAGGTCTGAGGTGCAGCCCACACAGATGCAGGGAGGACTGGCAGGCTGTCCCCTGTTGGAGCCGCCACCACAGTCAGTGACTGGAGGCTCCAACTCCTGCAGAGGTGCAGGATTAGGCCTGCTGATGACTTCACTGTTGGGGGGGGCAGAGGAGGGTGTGTGTTCCTTACACCCCTGCCTGTCAGCTGATGAGGGAAGGGGAGCCTGGGAAGAGCGCGCACCACTATCCCAGGCTTCCATCCCCCGCCATCAGCTGTCAGTCGGGTGGATGTGGGTACACTTTCCAGGCTACCCTTCCCTGATCCATCCAACTGACAGCTGATTGGGGTGAGGGGGAGTTCAGCGAAGCATGTGTGTGCCTCTCTCCACCCCAACAAACAACTGATTGGGGGAAGAAGAGGCCCAGAGGATTGTGCACACGTGTTCCTCTGGGCCTCCCCTCCTCCCATGGTCTCCCATGATCAGCTGTTTGTCAGGGTGGGGAGCAGGGCACATGCCCTTTTCTGGGGGTCCTGTTCCCCCGATCAACTTTCAGTTGGGTAGATCATGTGGCTCGTGTGCCCAGGGAGGGGTAAGAGATGACCAGGGAGGGGTACTACCCGAAGTGTGGTAGCTTCCCCTCCCTGTCTCATCTGGAGACACCCAATAACTTGCCACATTCCCTTAACTGTTGTTCTAGCTCATGAGCTAAAATAGCAGCTGAAACATCTTCTTGCTTGTTGTAGAAGATAATGAGGCTAGGACCTAGATCTCTGCATTGATCATGTGGTGTGAAGGGTTTTGTACTGGCTCTTTGCTCCAACAGTGAGTTTAACCCTCATCCACAAGTGAATCAGACCCAAACTACAGTATGGCCTGCACTGAACAGCCTTTCTACAATGCTGTGAGTTTTAAAATTGTTTATTTGTTACCTATATTCTTCACTACAGTTGCCCATATTTCTCAGCACAGATCATGCCACAGATCAGACTGGCTGGTTGGGGTGTTTTTTCTTCCACATAACCTCTCTACAAGTCTGCAGTTAGCTCACAGCACTGTAAATACATAAATGTGTACGACTGCTTCAATTTATTTCCTTGTCTTGACGTCAGCAAATGGAAAAAGACACTCTGAAACTTAACCTAATGACTTCTCCAAGTCTGCAGAACTAGGAAGTTCTGGAGATAACCGTGACTCATGAAGGCCATGGATAGAAAAGTTGGCAAGCTAATTACTGGGTCTATTGTAGTACATGTGGTAAAGCTCTGTGCAAACACTTGTAAAGGACTTTAGGATCTGATTTCTTCTTTCACCTTTTATAAATATGGATATTTATAAAATTTATTTAATTGCTCCATTTCTTCTTTCTCTGTATACACATAACACACAGGGTGCGCAGATTTACATCATCATGTAGGAGATTAATTTCCCCTCTACAAATTTCCTGCCCAGGATGAATGGAGCACAGTAGATTTACGTGGTTTTGCAGCACCTGAATTTCAGTTGGTGTTTAGTGTTTACATAAACACACCAAAATGAAAGTAAAGCAGCAACAAAAATGGATGAAACTGTTTCAAAATCTAACCCATGAAACTAGCTGCCCATCCGTATCCCTGCAAACTACCTTTATTTGCCAGTCACTCTTTCTTTGGAGGCAGCTGGTTTCCTGCAATCTTCCCCTCCAGACTGGATAGTTTTCTCACTGGTATTCCCCATTCTCTCCCTATTTGGAGCTCTTTAAGAATAGTGGGAGGAGCAAAGAGATCTTTGAGGAAAAGGAAACTGCAAAGAACTGCCAACCCGGGGGGGCATAGCTCATAGCCTCAGGGCCCCACTTCCAGTGGGGCCCTATCCCCTTCATTGCGCAAGCCTTGATTCCTCTACGTTGGTCCCACCCCTGAGTCCCACCCTAGCCCTTCCCCTTGCCTAAGGGGGACCTTGATTTTGGATGCCAGTTAAACACCTGTTGGAGCCACAGTTCCTGGCACAGTGTTGCCAGACTGGGGTGGGTGCCCATAACCCAGTTCCCTTCTCAAAAGTTAGGGACTGGACAGATCTTTGATCTCCTGAGCAGAGCTGCCAAGGGGAAGATTGTTGGTAGTGATCTTTCAAGGATGCATCCTAACAGGGTGTGGCCCTGTAACACCTTGTCTTTCCAATCTTTGTTTCAAAGCCCTTTCTCAACACTATTTGTAACTGTGTGGTCCTCCCTTTGTGCACCACTCAGAACTGGCCTGTACTATGAATCAATCTCTCCAACAATATTTCCCTCCCTACATTCCTGACACTTCTGCTCCTGTAAATTATCTGAGAGATACGATTGTGGGAATTCCCTAATGGCTCAGTGCATTGAGTCTGGGCTGGACATTTCAGTTGTTGTTTTAAAAAGGAAAGGAAAAAAATGAAAAATCACAATGATTTGAATCCTTGACCTTAACAAGTCACTTTTCCTAGGCTCTGCTACTAGAGCTGGCTACTGCTTTTATTGATATGGACAGCTAGGGGTGTGCATGTCATTTTTGTTATTACAATAACGATAACGAAAATGACAAATAATAATAACGAAAATAGAAATGAAAACATTTTGTTTTTTAAATAAAAGGAAAACACTTAAACATAAGAACATAAGAAGTGCCATACTGGGTCAGACCAATGGTCCATCTAGCCCAGCATCCTGTCTCCAACAGAGGCCAACAATCACGGTGGCTTGGGAGAAGCACCCAACAGATCACAATGGAGATCCATTCCCTGTTGTTTCCCCCCAGCTCCCGTCATGTTCCCTGATCCTGTCTGGCTAATAGCTGCTAATGGACCTATCTTCCAGAAACTTGNGGGACCGTGTCTATTTTATTACTTTGTAAAGTGCCATGTACACTGCTGGTGCTATATAAATGTTTGTTCATAATAATAATAATAATAATAATAACGCCTAGCTTAGTACCCAGAATTGTGTATGCAGAGTTTGGGTTATTTTTCCCTACGTTCATCACTTTGCACTTATCCACATTAAATATAATTTGCCATTTAGATGCCCAATGCGTTAAAATCGTATTTCCAGCTATACCTTTTTTGTTTTATTCATTTCTGATTAAACGTAGGGAGATTGTATCGCAAATGGAGGGCACTATGTGTACTATTTTTAAAAACAATTAGATAAAGGGAACCGATTTTATAAGCAATTGAATGTTGTGATTTTAAGAAACGCTCCATACACATTCAGGGCTACAATGTCTTTATCTTCCAACCTATTTGCATGAAACCTGTGAAAGTTATGGCCCTCCAAAAGCATAACACTTCTGCTGATTCTCAGAAAGATTGGATAAAGGGTCCTGATGGTATAAGACAGTAACTTGAAAATACATTTCCAGCTGTAACATTTTTATATTCCATCCTGTTTACAAGACATTTGGCAGGAACATATCACATACCTTCCCTGTCACCTCTGCTAGACTACAGGACAATTTGATAAGGGGACCTAATTTTACAAGCAATTCAAGTTGTCCCTTTGAAGACCAATATTCAGATAAATAGCAGCACATGCAGTGCCAGTCAGAGGCAGGCACTGGGCATGGCAGGGGTTGGGAGTATGTAGGAGGGAGGATGGGGAGTAACCCAAAAGACTGACAGACACATTCACTGGCCAATTACTGCATGCTTCCAGCCTTACAGGACCAATCGGTAGTGGCTTTGAGGCAGGCATAGGGGGTGGTCCTGAGGCGGGCATAGAAGAGACATAACTGGGACTTTGGGGATAGCATCCCAGCAATCAGGAAACATGGCTTACACATCCAGGCTGGCCAATTATCATCACAATCACATCCAGCAGCACTGTGACATAGGACATAAGAGAATCTCTATTGGCTCTTTCCTAAATAGATGCTTCTGACTTCCCAGTATCAAGTGGGGGAGAGATGTTGGGATGGTCACAGCACATAATGAGGATATTTGGTTGACATTTCTGCTGGCCAATTGGCATCACAACCTGATCTTATACCACAGTGACACGTAAGAGAATCCCTGGCATAGGCTTCTTCTCTGCATATGCTGTGTAGGCATATAAAATTGGGACCCTTTAGCACATCTTTCTGATATTTGGCAGAGAGGATCATGAAAGTGTGATATATAGCCGTGCAAAATTTCATGTACACTGGTTGGGATACAAAGATGTTACAGTCAGACATACATTTATAAGTTAATTGCTTATACTACCAGAATCCTTTATCCAATCCTTCTCAAAGTTGGCAGAGATAGTAAATATGGGAAGAGGTGTAAACATGCTAAGTATCATCTACATTAAATGTGAGACAAAGAAGTTAAGCTAACAATATATATGAAGATTTCTGCAAAATAATATAATACAACTGCTTATAAAATTGAATTCCTTTATCCAGTTGTTTTGATTTAGAACAGTTAATGCCTTCCATTGGAGGTATAATCCCTTCAAGTTCCAGCCAAATATAATGAAAAACAAAAATGGGGTTTCCATGGAAACCAATGGAAAACGAAAACAAAAGCTAAAATGAAAACTAAGTTTTGATATTTATGAAAACTAAAATAACAGATTTAAATAACGAAAATGACATGGGCCCCTGGTGCACATCTCTATACCCAACCCTTTTCCTTTCCACCCAACAACAACATCCTGTGGGCAGGAGGGGCAGGATATACATTTTAAATAAATAAATAAATAAAATAAAAACACTTATGAGGATTTGAACCCATGACCCCATGTCCCATAGGTGAGACTCATACCTCTAAAGCAACAAGCCCTATGCCTTTCAGGGTAACCCTCTGGTCCTCAGGTAGGGCCCCGTGACCTTGTATGCTAGCTGTCTGGGCACCAAACGGCTGGCCGTGCTCGTTCGACAGCGTCCAACAAATCGACGTTCTACTCCGACCGAAAAGACTTTGGGACATCACAATTTAATTTGAACCTCCAACAGTCAGAAAGAAAAGACAAGAGTATTTCCTCTAGACCAACAACCCACACTCACTTCCATGTTAGGCCTTTCATCCTCAATTATGCAGGGAGACTGCATAGGGCCCTCATGTGCTAGGTCCCACCAACAGCCACCAACAAACCAACATTCTACCAGACCGCATAGTGTTGATTTTTTTTGAATGTGACAATTTAATTGGAACCTCCACCAGACAGCAAGACATTTTTTTATAACGGTACAATCCTTTTACTTGCTTGATAGCAGCACCAAGGGGGATTTGAATCCAGGACCTTTGGCTCTATAGGCAAGAATATTTCCTCTACACCAACAAGCAGCACTCGCTTCCATGTTAGGCCTTTTTTCCTCAAGTACGTAGGGAGCTTCTACCAAAGTTCTACCAGACCGCATAGAGTTGATTTTTTTGAATGTGACAATATCATTTAAACTTCCGCCAGACAGCAAGAAGGTTTTGCCATCTCAGTTAAGCTGGGCTTATTGGTTTAGAGCTTGGACTCTTGCCTATGGGGCCAGAGACCCTGGGCTCAAGGATTCATTACAGTTGTATTTATTTCTGAATTACATGATGATGCGTATCTCACATGCAGATACAATTACAGTAAACAGAACATGGATATTATACACATTCTACAAATGTTGTTCTCTACAGACACATCACACAACCCTTTTCCTTCCCACAAGACGACAACACCGATGAGGATTTGAACCAATGACCCCTGGTCCTATAGATAAGAATCATACCTCTAGAACAACAAGTCCTATGCTTTGCAGGGTAGCCCTCTGGTCTCAAGTAGGGCCCCACGGCCTTGCGTGCTAGCTGTCTGGGTACCGAACGGCTGGCCATGCTCGTTCGACAGCTACCAACAAATCGACGTTCTACTCCGACAGAAAAGACTGGGTTTCTTTGAAACATCATAATTTAATTTGAACCTCCAACAGTCAGAAAGAAAAGACAAGAGTATTTCCTTTAGACCAACAACCCACACTTACTTCCATGTTAGGTCTTTCATCCTCAATTACGTGGAGAGAGTGCATAGGGCCCTTGTGTGCTAGGTCCCACCAACAGCTACCAGCAAATTGACGTTCTACACCGACTGCATAGTTTTTATTTTTTTGAACATGACAATTTAATTTGAACCTCCAACAGCCAGCAAGAATGTTTTGCCATCTCAGTTAAGCCAGACTTGTTGGTTTAGAGCTCAGACTATTGTTCTCTACAGACACATCACAGGTTGGGGGGGGGGG